>UESW01004152.1:837300-1080946 GCA_900491605.1 Calamus simplicifolius
AAAAAAAAAAAAATATTCACGCATAAGTTTGACAACAGGTAATCATGTCAAACAATTGGTTATGCGTTTCAACTAATATGACTTGTTATAAGTGAGTTCGAGTTTGCATTTAAGTTCAAATTTGAAGTGGTTTCAGCTTGGACTTTGGGAATGCAAAGGCAGTACATATTGGATTGAATGCTCGTGAGAATTAGTTTTTTTTTCTTGATGTTCTAATGTCTTCTTATCAAATAAATCTCTTTTTCATGAATTTTCTTCTATTATATTTTTCACTAACGATATTAATAAAGGTGTGAATTCCTCACTTAAAATGGTCAACTGTTAATATCATCAACCAAAATACTAATAGAATGGATATTGATTTGAGAGGCGTGTGGTGTATCCGTGTGTACGTGTAAATAATGAGTTTTGGAGAGCAAATATTCAATAAATTATATTTAAGGTAGAAAAAGACTAATCATAGAAAAAAATTAAAAAAATTAAAGTGATTTCAAAAACCCGACTTGAGATATCAAGTATATTTTATAAGTTATCTATCATCTCTCTTAAAATTTTTAAGTATTAAATTAGTTAATAAATACTTGTTGCTGTAGAAATTTATTCTCCAACTTGGATGCGGTCCGATTCTGGATCTGAATGCCAATCTCTCGCCCGGATGGAACTTGCAAGACAGTCATCATGCAGAGAGTGTCGGGGATGGTCCTCTACAGAAGATCCTTCGATGCCCAAGTCAGTAAAGATTCACAGCAAGCAGATATGAGAAGAAGGCTTTTGCAAAAGAGTCCCTCAAGAATGGCTTCTCTGGGAGCCAGGGAGCTCTACTTGAGCTTCAATGGAGTTTTTTCTCAGTGAAAGAATGAGCGCATCTGGAAGACTTCAGGCAGAGCATATATATATATATATAGGTTGCTAAGGTGATGGCAGACAACTACTTGACTCCTTGAGCGTATCATCGAGGGTTCGAAATCGTCATGATTTAAATCTTATTCGAATCAAGTTTGTTACGAGATCGGTAGCTTTCGAATCTGGTTAGAGAATCAACGATCAAGAAGGTTAGCTAATGCTTGAGATTCGGTGACTTAGAGGCTCTAGGTCACGTTTGGCATTATAGCTTTTTTCTTCTCTTAGAGCAGTCGGAGACCAACGTGGTTGAAATCTTGCCGAATTATCATGGATTTAAATTTTTTCGCACTTGGTTCCGCATAGGCTCAAAGGTACTTCGGTCTGGCTGAGGTATGAGGATAGCTCGGTCCCGTCGAGGCACGAGAATAGCTCGATCTGGTCGAGGTATGAGGATGGCTCGATCTTGCCGAGCACCAGAATAGCTCAATATGGCCGAGGTATGAGAATAGCTCGGTCTTGCCGAGGTGTATCTGCTTTTTCTTTTTCGGATGTAATAGTTAGCGGATCAAAAATCAAAGATGATCTCAATCTTTTTATCGTATGCACGAATATCAATGCGATAACAATTTTACCCCTCATCAATACTGTACGCATTTTCTTTTATTAAACATAAGTAAGAAAAAGAAGGTTCTTGCCATTAGATATCATACATGTATGAAACAATAAAGAACAAAAATCAATTCTACTCTATGGTCGATCAAAAACTGAATCAACCTAATTGGGTCAGTTTTGAGTTGATTTCGTTATCTAACTAGATCGGCTCTAAAATAAATTCAACTCGATCCATGCTTTAAATAGGAATTTGTTGGTGCCTCTTATTGCAAGTACTCTGATGGTCCTCACTGCGAAAGACTCAGCAGTAGGTTCAGTTGTAACTCCTTCCATTTCTCAGTATTATGGTTTTTAGAACAAGTCCATAACAAGTCTCAAAACACTGTTGCAGAAAGTCATCAAATTTGTTGAGTGTTTTTGGATTGTTGTGCTAACCTAACCCCTCTTCAAAGTCAGCATAGATCTCAATGCTTTTCTTAGACAAAAAAAAAAAAAAAGTCATCAGAAGTTGGCCTCACTGTTTATAATTAATATCCACCTATCATCCATCATATAATACTGAATGCTTATGACTAGTACTCATACTAGTATTCACTGCTCCAATCCATCGCAATTAGGCTTCACTTTTAACACGATTTGATTGATGCCAATCCATCTTATTAATTTAAAATTATTATGCATATTATCATGTTCAGCAATTAGATATGATAATGTATGATAATTAATCTGATTATCAATATATGATCATTAAAAATATAAAATTTTTGATAATATTATATTATTATAAATCAACATCAACTTGCTATATTGCTGCATCTAAACGAGGGAAGCAAGCAACGCTTTCGGTAGTGATGATGAAGGCGTCAAAAATATAAATTAAAGGATTCCAAAAACAAATATTACTTCTTTGTTGACGCCAATGTGAACTTAAATATTATTTTCAAGGGGCTTCCGTCGAAACCAAAGTAATCCTTCCAGCAGACATTTGTCGATTTGGCTGCTACGTTTGTCTCTATGTGAACTCAAACTCCAGTCTCCTTCTCTTTGTCTTTCCAGAAATTGTAGTCAAATAGGAAATCAGTTATGGATAGGAGAAAGTTTGGTCCAAAAGAAGGATAAGGATTAGCCAAATGGCAATGCTGCGCTTCTTCGTTGCAGATGATCCATCCAACAGTTTGCAGTCATAAATGCTCATGGATATCAAATGTCTCGTTTGGTGAAAGGGGTATCACGAGATCACCGAAATCATTGGCTCGTGTCCGCATTCGAGTGGCGCGGCTACTGAAGGCTAGTGTGAGTTCTTCGGGATGTTCACAAAGTTCACATTCGATATATCTATCGAAATACTAATTTTATGATGAACTGGACGGCGACCTTTATGGTTCATTATGCGAGATTTTGGATATAAAATTAGGAGACTCTATCTTCTTCTTCTTAAGCAAATCTTGTATTCCGATATATTTAAACTGACTTGCATTAGGATAGTGTAATCAACAGAATTTCATTTGAATAAACTTTGGATCATGCTTGATCTTAGATGATCAATTGACTTGAACTCAAACCAACCCAACACTTCCTCTCCTACCTACCCTCCCTCCCTAAACTCTCCACCTTGTAAGAATGTGTGCACGATAAACACGCCAATATAGCATATACCTTCATCTGTTATCGTTGCTCGTAATAATGGTGAACAAAAGAAGTACATTGTATGTTGGGAGCTTTTTATTTGAATTTTAAACACATATATGTGCACAAATCAATTGGATATGCAAGCATTATTATAGGCTATATATCAATCATGGTATCATTTTTGCTATATTTTAAATTTGAATTTCAAACTTTATGATCAGATCCAAATTAATTGGGTCAAATTTTCATTTGGATCCATATGTAACTATGTTTATATAAATACGTTATATCATAGCAGTCCGACGACAATAAGCAATTATTATTCTCAAATTCTCTTACTTCAAATTATTATTCAAAAAATCTTCTTTTCTAGCTAAAGGAACTTAGATTTACCCAATGAAATCAGATGGGGCAGCTCATATTAGAGATACAAATAAATAACCACTCAACTTTACTCCATATGATGTCGCCAACCAATGACTAATCTAATATGTTTCTCTTGAAGTTTATGCAAACTTACAATTAGATAAGATCTCTAGTCTAATTGTGCATCATGATACAAGATATGGAATATTATTTCAAACAAAGATTATTAATTTGCAAAAAAAAAATAAAAAAAAATTGATACACATATTTTACATCCAAATTTTTAATTAATTAAATATTTAAAAAAGTTATTTTTAAATTTATTCTAATATTTACATGCTGGACCAATAAATAGAAAGAACAAAATCTCACATTTAAGATGGTTATAATAGGCTGAATTACTTAGTTCAACTCTTCCAAGTGTGTGGTATTATCCGAATTGGATTTATATTCTACATGGATTTTAGAAACCGGACAGTATCTAGATAACTGCATGGAATACAAATCAATTTTACCTTACCCAAGTAATATTCACATAAATATCCAAAAAGTTCAAAACATATTAATAGCATCCCTACCTCATCCAAGTTTATTTTGACCTTTAGATATTTTCAAACTTTTATACAAAGTGGAAGAAGATGTCTATTTTATTCTTGTTTACCCCCACTGTTTTAATTGCCTCCTTTGTAGTTGGCTGGATGCTTTTATTTTATCTTAACAAATATTGGCGAGTTTTGACCCTTCCTTCTTCTTAAAAGCATTTTAACAAAGAAAAAAAAAAAAAAAGAAAACAAAACTTTCAAATCCAATTTCAGCTTTATTCGAGATTAATATCATAAACTAGTGCACATGGCTCCCACCATTATAAGGCCTAAAAAGAGTCATATGTATGTAAACATCACTCCTGCATCCCTGTTTAATATTTTGATTGAGCCCGTAACCCCGGCATCACAATATTAAAGCAATCTTATTTATGGTGGTAAGAGTTATCCCCCGTTTGAGCGATAACATTGATGCTAAATGTTTTTTGCTTGAACAAGTTGTAAAATGCTTAGATTAAGCTCAGTATTTTGAACTCTTCAATCATTGGCCTGAAGCTCACTAACCAGTAACACAACCACCTACTTTCTATGTATTTGATGTAAGTTGTTATTTTTAGCTAATTTAACTATCTTTAATATGTATTTTATTTTAAAAGTGCCATGATAGCTTCAAGCTCCGGCCTAATCAAATCGAGGCCTATGCTTGGAATTAGATTTGAGCCTAATATCTATGATCAAGTTTGGCTTGTTTGTGATCTCAAGCTCCATCCAAACCAGACTTCGGCGAAATGGTGCCGTTTCTAAGTTGACGCAATGGCAAGGCCTTATCAACCTATGGAAGCTGGATGCCTCTGCGTTCGAGCATAAATTTCTCCGTCGAGGCTTAAGCTGAGTCAATTTGGATGAAACGGTTTCAGATATAATCTTTCCTTTTTTTTTTTTTTGTTACAAGCGGACGATCACACCAGTCTGACATGAGTCAAACCCGAGAGATCATAATCCAAGATTTACTGTAAAATAAGAGGGCATGGGTCACCCATATGCCATTCCCAAGGACCAGGATGGCGAGATGCAACATTAGCGATCCAATCAGCCGCAGCATTGACTTCCCTATAAACATGACGAATTCGATGCTCAGCTGTAGTCCGAAGGGAGTTCCAAATATCACGGAGCAAGGATTGGTGGACTGAAGATCCCCATCCCGACGAATCCATCGAACAACCGTGAGAGAATCCCTCTCAATAATTAATCTACTAGAGGCCAGATGACGAACAACATAACTGATTCCAGCCCAAGCAGTCTGAAGCTCCGCCATAGGGATCGAGATATCAAGGGAACCATGGCCAACAGCTGCAATAAGCTCACCCTCAGAGCCTCTAATAATAAAACCGAATCCCGCAACACGATCCGAGATAGAACCATCAAAGTTCACTTGATATAACCTGGGGGTGGGGGCTCCCAAAATACATAGATCGTAGAACGGTGCGCTGCCGAAGCAGCAAGAGATCCCAGAGATCGGGTCGGACAAAGTGATCACCATAAGTAGAACGGCCATACTCCTTAGCAAGAAAAACAACCATTCTGATAATCGTCTGGGTGGAATAGTCTCCTCAGAGAAAACCATTTGGTTCCTAGTAAGCCGAAGATGATAAGCCAATAAGCTGAAACAGCACCCTAGGAGCCCGGTCCGCTCTGAGCTCCTAATCAAATGGCATGCAAAAAAGAAAGTCGTATGAGGCCCACATCAGATAATCATGGGGTAAATTGCATCTGACGCTAGATTCACCTCGCACGAGAGCAAGTAAATATGACATGATCGATCGACTCTTTCTCAAGCCCATAGATTAGACAGAAAGGCGAAATGGGTAGACCATGACCAGCCAGCAAGGCACATGTAGGAAAATAATTCCACTGAAGCTTCCATAAAAAAAAAAGTCAAATCGATGAACGGTCAAACGATATATCCACGCAACATCGCTCAACCCTAAAATTCAAGCACGAAAGCAACCAACCAAATTTCTAATAGAAGCATAAGGGAGACAGGAGCGTCGTCGTAGTCTGATATCCGAAATAGCTGACGGAGCTAGGGGGATCCATGTAGGGCTGCCTGAAGACGAAGGCGTCCCAATGCATTGAATTTGTCAACTCGTCGAGGTTGTTTTACTGTGGAGTTTCGCCTCCCTGTCAAACGCTTGGCAATTGGTGCCAAATTTTCATTCAAAGAACACCTTCAGAAAGGTAGTACGTGCAACGGCTTTTCAGAGATTAATTGGTGCGCAGAGATTTCCACCTTACCGACTACGTTGACAATCATGAAAAAAGTGACAAAAGCTCACTTCAGAAAGTAGAAGCTATTTTTTTAAATCGATATCATTGACATCAATTTTAAACGTTTGATATCAAAATTAAATATTTTATAAAAATAAAATAAAAATTACTTTAAAATAATTTTTTTTTATATATTCTTCATATAACCATCTCGACGGATGAAAGGATGGAATGACGATTGAAAAATATCACTCAAAACAGTGCTTTAAAAAGCACCATTTAACGCGCTCTTTTACACGAAAGAAGGCTTTGACTACCATGTTAAAAACGTCCCTTAAAATGATGCTTTTTAACTCATTTGACACCGGTTTTAAAAACACCTCCAGAAAGTGGGCTAAACAGAACAAAAGCAAAACATGGGACTTCCGTTTATTTGCAAGCACAGGTTAAAAAGCAATCAAAATTGTACAAATATGAATAAATAAACAGCTCTTAAAACTGATACAAACTTATATATAAAGTTCACCATTAGTTGTAGTTGGTCTCATTTAGGAACCTTGGCATGCCGCTGGCAGCAAAAAAAAAATGCAATTTTCAATGCGCATTTCTTTGGAAGCGCACACAACCGTAATCTCTGATGTCAAGTGCAAAACTGCAACCAAGATAGCTCATTTCAACTTTGGACCTAACCGGTGAGAAAATTGTTTCACTAGCAGGCAAGTAATGATTAAATGCATTAAATTCCTAAGATACTCACCGTCCAATGTTTAACATCAAAAATGCTACTAGGCTCTCCTGTGACTTTGGCTTTAACGGCTTTAGACTGGTTATGCAACGTTGTGTGTGGGTACGCTTATATAAAATTTAGTGTTCTTGAAGTCATCCAGTAGTGGATTATGTCCATCCTTTGTCCTCGTCTTTGTTGGCAAACCAAATTCTTCCATAAAGGCTGCCGTATCAAGCTACACAGAAGCATAGAGTAACATTTAGGGAGAGAGAAACTTTGTTCAGAATAAAAAAAAAGGGGAAAATGACTCTTGATGCAACATGCTTTTTTTTTTTTTTTCTTTCCTCTCTTTCAAGTAAGGAAAAAAGGGGAAACCACTCTCAAGTCAAGTGCTCCAGTTTAACCTTGAAAACCAGGAGTCGGATCAACAATAGGAGGGACTCAAGGAACAATAAATTTATTTTGACCAACTCAAATAATATGACAAGGAAGCAAAAGTACATTTCCAGACCACGATGGAACCATAATTTAGCAAACCTTGCTTCTGAACAATTGAATATTCAGCAAAGATAGAAGCATGGCATTGCTATTCTTCTACATGGTTCTATCTAAGTAACAGATCAATTTGCTGCATGAAGAAACCAACTAGGCACTAAGGATCTTCTGAAGAGGAAGACAAGGAATATGGCAGTGTCCTGACATACGTGTCCAGACAACCCATCACATTCAACTGATGTTACATGACAATCTAATGCAACTAAAGCTGAACTCATCCTCTACAAAACAACAATAGGCGCTTATAATGCAAACAGAATAATGAAACTTACAGTGATGGTCCTCCTCTTCTTGACTGGCTTCAAGGATTTAGAATTTGTTGGTTCATTCAACCAACCAGAGCAGTGATGTTCAATTTGCTCCAACAGCCAGAAGTCTGTTGGGAAGAAGATATCAGCATCACCCTGCCAAGCGAGACAATTGCCTCATGTTAGGTTGGGTAGCAACAGCAGTACAATTTTTTCTTTAGAAAGCATGAGTCTTTGAAGTTGTACGGTTACAGATACTCTAGATGGAGATGAGTAACTTTCAGCCTACAGCTTAGCGTGGTCCAAAAATTTCATTACTAAAAAATGTGTAAGTCACAGTAACATAATGTGATAAATATTGCAGCAGTCCCTTGTGGGGAAGAATGCTGCATAAACCGATTATTATACAGGTCAGATAACCATACGAAAACATCAAGTCCTAATCCTAACCATTATTTACATACTCAAACCTTGATTATAGCTCCATCCGAAATAAAATATGGAATAATAAATTGATGTGTTAATTTCATCAGAGAGAACAGAAAAATATGCAATTGTGCATGGCAAAGAGAATGAAAATACAAAGAAATTTAAGGTCCATTTGGTACCGTTTTTGCTTTCAAAAACCCAAGAAGAAAATGAATTAGACCGAACATGTATGAGGAAATCCTTCTGTTTTTTGAAATCGTTTGTAAAATCTTTAGAGCTTTTGGAAGGACAAATTTATTGCTTTTTAAAAAGAGTGAAAATAGAAGGAATAGCAGAAGTTTCTTGCAAATGCTATCTTCAAGGTCAATCTCCATGTGCTATTTCACTAATTTGTAGAGAAAAAACACAGAAATTGCAACAGTGCCAAACAAGCCTATAGCATTTTCATGAGTACTCCATAGAAAGGACAAATCTAGAAATCAAGGACACTAGAAAGTGCAATAAAATATAATAAATAAATCAAGATGCATGAAAGAAATTTTTTTACCTCATCTCATGATTGATTATGGTTGATGTAAGACTAAAGATACATCTCTCATTGTAGAGACATCAGAGAAAGCATAAGAAGTTTGTAGTTTCTGAAAGGAACCTAAAAAGGATAAATAGAACACCTTCCTATTATACAAACGACAGCCCACAAGTGCAACATCAAACTCAAAACTCCTTTAATCAAGGTATGCTATCAAGAAAAGGCAGTTCAAAAGTAATTCACACCCATGCTCTGCTTCAGTGTCTCTAAGAAAGATTCTGATCAAGGTATGCTGTACCCACCTATGACGACTGCATTGAATCATACCACTAAGATACAGTATGGTACTGAAGTCTAATTTAGTACGAACAAGACCGATCCGACCAAGCAGAACCGTCATGTATCATTTGATATTGACTCGCACTGACTGTACTGAACCGAAAAATGTATCGGTATGGTTTTTTATACCAATTTGCAGACCTCAATTCAAACAGAGAAATTTCTGATATAAATGCAGAATAAAATAAAGCTTCCTTTCAAAATTGAATATTCAAATAGTAAAAATTCATTAGCGGCAGAAATGAAAAGGAACTGTCACAAGGACTAAGGTATGTTCGTAGTTTCAATCTCTTCCTCAAGAACATTTAAACAAATTCTACCTTCTGGCTCCTCTTAGCCAGGACTTTACGACAGTGGATAGGGTCATGAAGATAGGTTTGTAGATTGGAAACTTTTTTCTCTTCGACTTTAGGATTTAAATTGGAGATATCTATTTTCAATTTCCATCGAACATGGCAGTTCTGGTATTTATTCAATAAAGTTAAGGTAAATGATTGAGATCCCTGTTTTGCTCCCTTTTTTGTAGAATGGAGACATTATAGAATCAGAAAAAGCTAAGAGAATCCACATGTCTGATACTTCCTGAGTTCATTTTTTACAAAAGCTGATAGTCATCACTATTTACTAGCAGATTTAACAACAACAACAACAACAACAACAATAAAGCTTTAATCTCAAACTACTTGCGGCTGGTATAAAAATCCTTTTTCTCCATTCTACTTAGTTTAAAATCATTTTTTTAAGATGCAAAGATATTAAATTTTTCATAATCACTTCTTTCCATATAATCTTTGGCCTACCTACCTCTATTGCTTTTCTTTTTACATATATCAAATCACCTCTTCACACTAGTGCATCCCTAAGTCTACATTGAAAATGTTCAAATCATTTCAGTCATCCTTGCCTCAATGTGCTCTCAATTGGTGGTACCTCCACCTTTTTACGAACAACTTCAATTTTTTCTATCTTTTCCTCTATTACCACATATCCATCTTAACATTCTTATTTTAGTCACATTCATCTTCTGTACATATAATTTTTTAACCATCCAACATTCTGCACCATAAAGTACAGCCGATCTTAAGTTATCTTATAATTTTTTTCCCTTCAACTTAGCAAATATTTTACGATCATATAATATTTTAGTTGTATTTCTTCATTTTATCCAATTTACTTTAATCCTATGAATAACATCATTCTTTATCGCTTCTTTCTTATAAATAATCAATCCTAAATATCGAAAGTGATCACTTTTAAAAATTTTATGGTTTTCAATTTTTATTTTACATTTTACATGTATTTTATTTGTGTCCTTCTTAACCTAATACTTTTAAATTCTAATGGATCTCTATAACTACAACTTATAATCAACCCTAGCCTTAATTTTATCTACTAGTATTATATCATCTGTAAATAACATGCACTATACAATATCATTTTGAATATATCTATCATGTTTATTCATAACTAATGCAAAAAGGCCACGATTAAATGCAAATCCCTGATGTAAAGTTACTATAATTGAAATTTTATTGGTGTTAATACGGGTAGTTCATTGCTCCATCGTACATGTATTCTGTAATGTTGATATATCTAATAAGTACTTCATCATATCACTTGTAGTTCTTAGACTACTTGCCAGTAGATCTTGCTTGAGAAAATGTTAGAACAAGTAGAGCTCCCCAAGTTTTCAAGCAAGCAGTTCATTGACGACTTAGCAAGGGTTCTAGATTTGGAAATTTAAGGTGAGAAGACTGACGTGCAGTCCTCTCTCTATTTCCCTAGAGGCCAAGGCCTTGGCCTCATCATGGACCTTGATTTTACAGATTTAAGTGATTGAGGAAGATAGCATCTTTTCCATGCTTCATGGCTAGAAGCCATTGGTATCAAAAAACAAGTTCTTGTCAATCAATAGGCTGAACTGATTTTGACCATTGATTCTGTTCTCTTCCTATGTTTGTTTGCACGTATTTGGGGTGAGATTGTACATTTTGGAGTTTTGAAAATGAGCATCCTTCTAGATACCTTGTTATATAGACAATCATAAGTTGCTGTCCTACTGTTAAACATGGCTCTGGTTGCTGACAGAAATAATTACCATTTTGGTAGTCTTCCACCTCTAAAATTCAGAAAATAAATCATCACATAGGTTACAATCAAGGCATGCAGCCAAGTGAAATGACATGTCTCAAGGCTAGCAGAGACTTCAAACGGAGCCTGTAGTACTGTAGTAGCTCTCAGGACTAGATAATTTTTATTCCAAAGATCTATTTCATATAATATATGTACTAAAGTTCTGTATGGCTGCAATTCCTGATTATTACACAAGATAGTACTAGGAACATCCACTGCACATAATAAACCTGTTGTGAACTCTGGCAATAGTTAATGCACTGTTCTATTTATTACTGCCTCGTGATTGTTGCTATATACTCAAAAGTCAAAACCATCTTGGAGAGAAAAAAATCAGGGCAAAAACAAAATAAAATTATTCTGACAGCTAAAATTATATGATGTTGCAATGCCGCGATTCACACCCCTGGTTTGCAATACATTCTATGGCATTAGTAGTACCTACACATTACATAATCTAGAAGCTATATCTTGGAGGAAGGAAACTAGAGATAGAAAATGCAGACCTTTGCATCAAGGTAGTTGCTATGGTCAACAGTGCTCCCATGTTTCTACAAAGCCAAAAAAAGCAATTATTTTAGAGCCAGATTTATTATATCTATTAGAAGGAACTATCACAGACAATTAAATTGCATTAAGGCAAAAAATAGGTTTTGCATAAGTATGTACCAATGGGATGATATGTCTCTAATTATAATTTCGCAATATTTTAGGATGACATGTTATAAGGGGCTGTTTGTTTTCTAATTGCATGAATTTAAACACAGGCTAAATTTGAAAAGCTGCAATCAGAAATGCAGTTGCCAAAAGTCTTTTTTAGTTCTTTGTAATTGAAAATTGCAAATACAATTGCAGATGTTTGGTTGTATGCTGCTACAATTACCCCCAATAAATTGTAAACTATTACTTCCATAAGGAAACTGGCACCTCAATCTGAGGGTGGAAATCTCTCTCCTGCTCTCAATTTGAGAATATCTGATGGCAGAACTCAAGTGAAGAAGTTTTGCAATGCTATGACTCTCTAATGTCCTCACCACCTGGCTGTTATCCTTATCTAACTTCCTAGATAAACTCTAGTGTAAGTCTTACCCATCTGCTTTTCAACTGAATATCCCATCTCAAAGTTTATCCAAAACAACCATGAAACCCAACGAATTTTCATCCTTACCCCATCCTAAAATCTATCTTGCTCCCATATATTGTAAATTTAAAAAGTAATAGTTTATTGTTTGTGAAGGACAAGCAACCAGTGATATAACATCCCGGAAACATAGATGTAAACAAGCTCAAGTTTGGGCTCAGTTTGCGGCGCATGGACTCAACACTTTAGTTTGGCTACTGCACTTGGATAATAAGGCTTGATACAAAGGACCTAACGTTCCCTCTTTGTAAAACTTTATGAAGGTTTTGCCTTGGTTTTCTAACTCTTCTTCTAGTGCTGTTGCTTTGGCATAATTTTCTGAGAGCTTCAGGAATTTACTTTTGTTAACAAGGTAAGGTAAAAAATCACAATACAATGCCATCCTACTAGGGCTATGGGGAAATAGTATTTTTAAGTTAAATATTATATTTTAAAATTATATGTTAACATATAAAAACCAAAGCCTTGCAAATTATATTTTAAAATAAATTTTTTAATATTTTATTTTTTTAATATTTTTAAGTTAAATTGATTTTTTAAAATTTTTATCTGGAGTGAGTACTCTAACTTGATATTTATTAAACTGCGCTTTCTTGAAATTCTCTAAATTTGTTCTTGACATGGAGTGTTGACTTTTTATTCTTAACAAAATTGATTTTACTAATATTTTTGTTAAATTCAAATAGGAGGTACTTTTCTTATTTCCATGAGAAATCTTAAGTAAATGAAAAGAAAAAAGGAAGAGGTGAGAAGAGAGAGGATGTGAGTTCACAATAGCCCACATGTCACCCATCCCACACTTAGAATCGACCTAAACCAGATGGATCAGCACAGTTCAAGCCAATTTGGGCCGGTTCGAGGTCCATACCAAACCGAAATTGAAAAATAAAATAGTTTCGATCAGGCTAAATCAAACCAAAATTAAAAAATAAACCGGTTTCTGGTCAAACCAAACTGATCGGTTCAATTAGGTTCCAAACCAACCAGTTTGGTTCGATTTTGCTTACCATAAACACTATTTTCCTTCTTAGGAGGTTAATGAAGATGTATAGAAAAAAGGAATAATATCTTGATATGGTTTTTCATGATAGTCCCTAACAAAAATCTTATGATGATTTTAGAAAAGAAAGAAGATATATTAACATAATAAAGATATATATATATAATAGGGCAGTTACTGGTGTAAGAACTATAGGTGGTAATACTGAAAAATTTTTATTACAGTAGGCTTACAATGGGGATCTACTCTTATTTTTTATCTTTTTACTTTAATTATAGATGAGCTTACTAGATATATTTAGGATGATATTCCATAGAGCATGTTATTTACAGATGATATAATACTAATGGATGAAATTAAGGCTATAATTAATCATAAATTAGAATTATAGCGAAATGCATTAGAATCTGAAGGTTTTAGGCTAAGTAGGATAAAGACAATGCATAGAATGCAATTTTAGTACAATTAGAAATGAAAATGAATGTAGAGTATAAATTGGAAACCATAAAGATACTAAAAATGATCATTTTCGATATTTAGAATCGATTATTCATAAGAAGAGATTGAGGATGATGTTGTCCATAGGATTAAGTAGGTTGAATAAAATGAATAAGTATAATTGAAATATTATGTGATCATAAAGTACCTGCCAAGTTGAAAAAAAAGTTTTATAGGACAGCTATAAGACCATTTATGCTTTATGGAATGAAATGTTGAACAATTAGAAAAATGCATGTATAAGATGAATGTGGCGAAAATGAGAATGTTAAGATGGATGTGTAGTAATACAAGAAAAGATAGAATAAGAAACAAAATAATTCCTAAAAAGGTAGAGATAGCTCCAATCGAGGATAAATTAAGAGAAAAATGACTTAAATGGTTTCGACATATGCAACATAGACCTAGAGATGCACCTGTGCAGAAGAGTGACTTGATCTATGTAGAGAAAAAAAAGAGGTAGAGGTAAACTAAAATCATATGGGAGGACATGATAAATAAAGACTTAGAATTTTTGTATCATACAAAAAATATGACTCAAAATAGAGCTAAATGGAGAAAAAAGATTCATGTAGCCGACCCTGATTAGTTTGGGATTAAGGCTTTATTGTTATATTCTTACTCGTTAAAATGAAATTTGGCTTTCAAGTGACCATTGATGGCTACCAAAATATACTTAATTGTATAAATTGGTATACTCAATTGAGGAAAAAAAGGGGTATAAGTACTGCATTGAAAATCTTAAATAAGTTGATGTACTCTTGATGCAATTATCTCATAAATAAATCATTAGACATCTTATGGTAGCTTCAAGTATTCAAGTATTATCATAACACTCATCGCTTCCATCTTCTCTAGATCTATAATTATCACTCCCCTCATCCTCTCAACCATCCTTCTCCATTAGATCTTCATTGTGAGGGCTTCTTTAGACCAAAATGTGTCTTAAAATAAAGTTTACACAGCTCTCATATAAATGGCGTAAAAGATTTATAAAGAATTGTGTTAGAACTAGATAAGCACTTGCTAAATATATCTTGCTTTGGCCTAGACGCTTGCCTATGCATTGCCAACTAAAGCTACCTTATCTGGGGACTATTGAGGTGCTCAGGTAAGAAGGTGCCTCATTACTGCTTCACCTTGCATGAGCACCTGGAGTGCCTTTGACAACACTAAATTACCCATGCCAAACACTCAAAGGAACATCTCCCAAGCTTCAAACACAGAAACTACAGAGAACCTCCTCCAAATGGAGTACAATTGCTAGGCTATAGGTCAATCTGCTAATAATGAATCAAATATGCGCAAACAGCTTTCATTAACAATTGTATATGGATAGAGAAAAATGAAGTACTTATATGCACATATTAGATTTAAGAAGAAATTGGAAATCAAAATAAACTCATCTTAAGACTTCTATAAGCATAACTGATAGTTACCAGAATAAATGTTTACCTTACTGGAAACCAGGGGAGCTCTATCACCAGGTATGCTAACATCGGGGAGATAGCTGAAGTCAGAAGCAATAAGGGACATTTTTGGTAAAGCCGAATGTAGAACCTCCATTAGTTGCTGCAGGTTCAAGGTCATAAGCAACTTCTGCGTGTGTGTGCGTGCGTTTGTCTAAACATGAATCAAGAAACCAATGTGAAAATAACATGGATATTATGACAACTGCCTACCAAGCAACCAGTTGGCATCCAAGCTCTCCGGGGCTTTGGAAAAACTTTGGACCAAAGATGCCTAGATGCTGAAGTTAATCTGCTCTGCCCGCCAGAATGATCTTTATCCATGCCAATTATCTTGACACACTGAGTAATTAACTGATCTTGTAATGGCTTGTAGACTTCTGAGATTTGCAAGCTTTCTTGAGAAAGGGACAAGTAAAATGATATCAAGAAATTTATCAATGCCTAAAACTAACATCTAATAAATTCAACCTAACCCTGCAATGATACACAATATTTAGCACACCAATTATAAGCAAGTAAACAATAAATTGAAAACAATTATATTAACACTTGACTTTAGTTCAACTCAACTCATCTAAGCCTTTTCCCAACTATATGGGGTCGGCTACATGAATCTGCTTCCTCCACTCTGCTCTATTCAGGACTAAGTCGATATTCAAATTACAAATAGTTTATCTTTTTTAATTATTTATGTCCATATTAGTTTAGGTCTACCTCTACCTCTATCCTTACCATGGATTGTTAAAAGATCATTCTTTCTAACTGAAGCATTTAAACGTCTTCATTGTACATGTCCAAACTACCATATTCGATTTTCTCTTATTTTATCTTCAATTGGGGCTACTCCTATTATTTCTTTTATATTTTTATTTCTAATTCTATCTTTTAAAGTTTTACCACATATCCATCTTAACATACGTATTTCTACTATACTTAATTTATTCACATGTTTCAGTATTGTCCAACACTAACACTTTTAATATACTTAATTCAGTCAATCCGGTACAAAAGCAGAATGTTTCTACTAAGCTGATACTCATGGGAAATAAGAAAATGAATGTGGGGATAAGAAGACACATCCGGAAATCTATAGATGAACTCTCTCCAAAATAATCAAGAAATGCATACAAATAACAACAAACAAATGGCAGTTGACATTGTAGCTACCATGTTATGCATAAGAAGATAATTCATAAAATGATTCAACTTCAGCATTACTGCAGTTGAAGTTTAATAACTAAGCCAATCTTCATTGGTTTAAAAGTCAGTGCCATTCACATCAGACAATTTTGATGGTTGAAGATGATTAATCCATTAAAGGCACATAATCTCTATAAAAGAAGATAAGGTTTTGAGGTCAAACAAAAAATGTCTTGTAAAATAATATCAATGAATATGGAAGGGTGTCAAGGACTTCTAGAGAAAAGAATTTTAAAAAATCTAAAAATAAAAACATAAGACACCTATACAGTGAAGATGGGATAAGAAATAACAAGGTCTATGCTACAAATCAGAATGCATATGATAAGAGCTTGAGAGCTGCAACCATGCAGGAGAAGCCTCATAACAACAGGTCCACCAAACCTCCTACAAAACAGAGTATTGCTTGAAGTAGAATCATATACCATGATCTTCGAAAGTATACCAAGATCGATTTTTTAAAAAAATAAAAAACTCCTTGATGCATGGATTTTCAAGAATTTCAAATTTTTAAAGCATGCTGAGATTGTAAAAGAAACTGGCTTCAATGTATGTAGATTTGTGGACTAGATGTGATCAATGATAATTCTTCTCCATTTTTATGGAACCTTCAATTCCTACATTATTTAAAACAAAGGATCACATCTTGAAGCAATGGAAAAGGATAAACCAACATGTCATGTGAACCACTTTAAGAGCTAGCACATTCCCTCTTTTCCTCTTATTAGTTACACGAAGATGTAAGAGCCCAGATGTACAAGAAGAAGTACAAAGGAGGAGAATCTTAGTGAAGATAGTAATTGATGTAATAAGAAGCATAGGAACGTAGGAGGTGATACATAGTGTATCTTCTTGTTAGTTATTATAGTGGTCAAGCATTTAAAATGAACACAGTTTTATAGATTATTGCAGATTCACTGATGGAGAGTCTTGCCGTTTGGGATTGGGATTGGAATTGAAGGGCTGCATCAATCTTTAATCTTATCATTGTTATCTTTCCTCATGAACATGCACTTGAGAATCGACCAAAAGATGGGTAATGAAGCTGCCCATCTATCTTCCAAGGCACAACACACTGCTATGTGATCATTGCAAGGCCAAGCTGAGCATTATCAGTTTTGTTGATAACCAAGCTCCGGTGCATGCTTCTTTAGATCACGAAATATTGGCAATCCCTTGCAAGCCCATTATCTTTCCCCTACCCTATCCCAATGCTAGCCACCACCATCAAAACACACTACTGTCATCAAAACCATCCATTGCCTCCTAGATGAGATGGCGTCATGAGAAGGGAGACAAGGAGATCAAGATAAGGTAGCTAGTCCTAGTGGCTAAGTCATCCTGCTATGTAAACTAAAGAGAGGGCATAAACACCACATGTGGGATGGCAATGAGATAAGTATCAATGCCCACCACATTTCCCTTCTTATTCGATGCCTCATTTAGTATCTATGCATTGACTAATTTTATGAGAGCAAAACTATCTACTCATGATATGCTGTATCAATGTGTACCATCCTGTACTAGGCATATTGTACCATAACGATACTAAATCAAAACTTAGTATAAATGCATTCGAGTTTTGGTACATTGAATTGACCCACGTATCGGACACATCGACATTGTACCGTGTGGTACTAATATAAGGTTCGGTGCCGAGATATTGAACCTTATCTACCCATCAAAACAAGCCCATAGGCATAAAATCCGAGCAAAACTTGCCATTCACATAAGAGTGGGATTCAGAAAAAAAATTTCATATACAATTTCATATATTTAAAGTATCATATGGATCATGATTTTAAAAATCATCAAACAAGATACTACACTAGTATTTTACCATTCCATGCAAAACCAGCACCAATACAAATTCCAAGACACCAAAATAGTTATATTGAAACATATCAGCTATAGCTGTCTATCCAGGCCCATGCCAGTGTATATCAATAGCACCATACCAACCGTGCCAATTGATACTAACAGGTTTTCAATTTTAGAAGCTATCAATTTCAGTATCATAGTATAAAACCATGAAATGCGAAGTATTGATATTATGGAAAACTGATATTGGTAGTGCCATGGAAATCATATACCATTGGATACATGTTTTTAACCTTCGTTGCGCATGAATTGATGTATATCAGTATTACTATAATATGTAAATTAGACCTACAAATCCACACTAAAAAGAAAAGATATGACAAAAATAGAGTTCCTAGACTAAAAAAAAGGTTAATCAAATGAGTGGTACAAGTCTAAACCAATTTAGTAGGGTAAAATTCTGTACAACTCACATTAACATGTGTCAATGTGATTCAAAGCGATGTGCATCGATGACAATCAGTACACACTACTACAGGCCCACACACATCATAAATGTATGCACTGTTGTACCACGCCAATAAACATAATAACATGGTACATATAGCAGTTAAGGTATAGTAAGGATGAGTGCTTTAATCCATCTACCAATTTGTGTCTAATGAAACTTGTTACATGAATGATGGTTGAATACATTAGGATGCAAGGGATGTTATCAAATTGTTTAAAATAACAATAAAACCAATAGAATATGGTGCATAATGAAGAAAATGATTTATCACAAGCTATATGTATGTTGTCACATGCTATAATATAGGCTGATGATATTTTTTTAAAAATACAACAAATCAAATTATACAAGTTTAGGGCAAAGTCTTAGAGAAGGCCTTTGCCTAAAGATTTTCCTTAAAAGGCGTCTAAAGTGGAAATACAGAGATGGTTGGATCTTCAATCCACTGTAAGCTTAATCCAGCCGGCTCATGGACTGGATTTACAAGTTTGGAAACTAAAGGCCTGTTTGGTATCACTTTTTTTTATTTTTAGAAGTAAAAATATCAAATCCAATGTAAAAAATATGTTTGATTACATTGTTTTTATTTTTTATTTTTAAAAGTAACTTTCATTATTTATAAAAAAAAATAGATGTGAAAAATTTTACTTATTTTAGAAGTAACTTTTTGGAAACTAAAACAAATTTTGGAAAAGTAACTTCTTAAAAGTATCTCCTACTATAAAAAAATAAAAAATAGCAGTGGCTACCTAACATGTTTCTGTTTTCGGATTGTAAAAAATAAAAAGAAATAGTGGCTACCAAACATGCTTCTATTGTCAGAAATGTAAAGAAAAATAAAAAGGCAAGTGTTTCTTTCTTCTTTTTTTTTGAGAAAAAGGTTACAATGATAACAAATGCAGCCTAGGCATTAGAAAATCCTTCACTGTTAATATCCTTTATTGTTTCATCAATAGAGGGGGTCTTCACTATCCTTTCTTTTCTTCCATAGAGCATTCCTCCTCTTTAGATAAAGTTTGTACGTGGCTTTCCAACAAAAACAAATTGAACACAGGCTAAGTCTTAGAGAAAAAAGGTTGGAACATCAGCAACGGCTGCAAATTTTGCTCTGGTGCCAGGGAGAGTGCTGCTCATTTGTTTTTACATTGCCCATTCATGAAAGAGATTTGGCATGCCTTGAGAATATGTCTAATACTCTAAGGACACCTAGCAAACCTCCTATCCTTATGGACCGAATGGAGAGACAGAATTAAATCAGATTTTGAAGCTACTTGGGACATACTTATGTTGGATGTCTGTTGGAGAAGCTGGAAGGAAAGAAATGCTTCCATCTTCCTGAGAAAACACTCCTTCAACCTTGTTTACACTGTGGCATTGAATAATTTCAATCAGTGATCACTCATCTCTAATTCTAAGTCCAAGAAGAAATTTGAGAAGAACTGCGAAGCTCTGAAACAGCAGAACCTTTAGTAGTTCACCTTCTCCTTGGTCTCTCGCTTCATCGGTTGTCTTATTTGACCTGGTTCTACCTTCGTCCAGTTTTTGTTTTTTGCTTTCCTTGTTTTGCTTTTAGCCTCTGTGTCTTATATTCATATCCTTAAAAAATTAATACAGGTTTGTACTGAAGGATCAGAACCTAAATATTTATGAACATATTGATTTAAATCATGATTTTAACATCCATGTCCTTGGAATGATAAACCACCTTTATGTGCATCATATCAAATATATTCTCTTTTCTTGAATCGCATCATAAACATTTGTTACAACATAAAGGTTTGATGTTCTCATGGATACCATGCTTTTTGACAAAGCAATGAATTTTTATCATATCCTAATCGGAAAACTATGAAGGGAATGGAGATTAGAGAATATTCTCTCTTTTCTTTATGTATGATTTATAACATGGAAGCCTAAGGTCCAGCCGTAAGGCCTGTCTAAAACTTTCCAATGTTACATACAAAACATCTCTTTATTTTCACTTCCTGGTCCCATCTTTTTTCCACTTTCCAAGTGTCTCACATCAAAGGTTTTAAATCTCACAGGATAAAGACATCCTGATTTTGCACAGAATGAGAGCTCCATGTTTCATCTTATCTTAATCCCGACCCAGTTAGGTGTTCTAGTACTTGCTTGTGATACTTTTTTCTTTAAAAAGAAGTTTTCTGTAAAGCTTTAGTATTTTATTTAATTTTTAAATATATTTAAACTTCAAAAGTTATATTTTTCTGACAAATTAGATCTATTTAAAATTAACACTATAGTGTATTATGTTCGAGACAAGATGAGACAGCTGAGATCGGTCCCAGAATCTCTCATAGGGCGGTCGGGCAGCCCCCATCCCATCGAGACTTAGAATCACTGCACACAACCCTATACCTTCACTCAAAAGTTCTCAAGAGGTTTCTCATTCCTCATATCTTCTTTATTTATTCCCCTCATCTGTCTCAACATTGGATGTAACCATAGATGTTTATTAGATGCTCTTTCCTGATACCCTATGTGTATACACATCAAGTTCTATTTAAAAAGGATTATATATTTTTAATCAGATCTGGCCACTCTGCTTATTTAAAGAGACAAGGTCCAATATACCTCAAAAGAAGTCAATTACATTTCTCTAGTTTTACCATGGTAACATATGTTACAACAAACGAAGTATAAAAAGGAGAAACAAGAAATTCAAATTAGGAAAATAAGCAGAAATTAGAGAAAAAGAGAGAAGGAAAAAAATCAAAAAGGATTCCGTATAGTTCCATATCCATTTTGATTCTTTTTCACTAATCTATCCTACTAAGTAAAAGGAGTCTATCCACAAGTTCACCATATATTTTGTTTTAAAACATTGAGCCAAAAGTATTGCAATACCCTATTTATTTTGTATACAATAAGACCACCAAAATTAAATTACTGTGGTCTAGTACCTGTAGTAGGTTTGTCCTAGCATATGAACCCTAAGAAGAAAAGAAATAGTAATTACATGTGGCACCCCATCTTCATCATAGAACAAGAAGAAATAATCCCATCATACAATGCAATAAAAAGGATACTAATTATGGTTGCAACTTCAGCAAGTAACGAACCTATCCTGTGCTTTCTCAAGCCAAACCTCCATCCATGGAGAAACTTGGTTTGGAGAAATGACAAGATCATGTGGAAGATTATCAAGTACCTAAAATTGAACAGATAAGCAAATTAGTCAAGTAAAAAAGATGGGCACTAAATATTTGAATAAAAAATGTTGACATTGAGCTTGTCATTGCCCCACATGATCACTTCCATTGTTACCATTTAATGCATCATAAGGTTCAAAACCTCAGCACCAATAGAATACTGGTATCTCTACTATAACCATAGTAATGTATCACAAGCAAATTGTTTGAGATATTATCCCATCAATGCTTTAAGTAACACTAAACAAAAGCAGTAATACTTTTTCACCTTTTAATATAGCTATAGCAATATTAGAACAAGTACCTCGAGCATTATAACCCAGCAAGGTTGTGGGTCTGCAGGCCCTGTATTGAGTGAAAAAGAAAACAATATTTAGGTCCTAATTTAATGATATATATCAATTGAAACATTTTAAGGTGTCTGTACCCCATAAAAGAAACATTTCAAGGTATTAATATTCCAAACACATCAAAAGTAATATTGCAAATTTATCCATATGACATGCCTGAATAAATCATCTACCTTAAAGATATTGACCAAATTCACTCATCAGCAAAGGGTTACTTAGGAAAGATAATTTCCTATAAATATGTTTAGAGACGCTGTAGATACAATTGCGCATGTATTTGTGTTGCACTGTGCTAGTCATGGCACAACATACACAGATCAAGGACATGCCCACGAAAGGCAAAAGCAAGTATTGCTTTTGAAACTGAAGTTACATAACCATTTAAGCTGTTATTCCAACAAAAACCTACTGGACCTTAAATCAATTTTTTTTCTAGTACCATAAATCAAGGTTTTAAACTCAATTTCAGTCCTGATTGGGCTCGAGCAGTTTCAGTTCAAGCAGTTCAGGTGGTTTAGCCAGTTTCAATCCAAGATTCAGAAATTCAGCAGTAAAAAAAAGGGATAGAAAGAATACTATTAGAGATAATAAGATGCCTCGCTATCTAAATGAATCCAAGAAGAATTATAATCCCTTGCAGACCTTGCGATAACAGATCTTTCAGTTCTATCTCTTTTGTTCCTTCTTCCCGCAGTGAATGTTGCACTTCATCAACCAAATTTCTCTTCGAAACATTATACTTTTCTTTAAACACCTAGATAACCAAATTGGAACATCTGTTTGCTAGATGTTTACAAGGATCACTTCTTGCCAAATCAGAAACTCTCATTCATATTCCACTTTATCTTCACCGCCATTTTGATTCCCAGTTAAATGCAAACAAAGTTAGCTCTTTCCTCCTCCACATTCAACCTGACGTGCAGCCGTGGAAATGCCAAATAAGATCACTTCATAGTCCACCTATTTGTATACAGGTGTTGACTAGTTGCACTCTTTCCAAGATTCTTTCAAGTCCATAAGTGGAACTACAGATCAAGGAACCTCGCCCAAAGTTAGTGCCTAAACAAATCTCTTCACATTTATGCCCTCTCCCTTCTCCTCGACACCAACACATTCCCATTTATAAACTTAGCATCCACTCCTAGAACTTTAATACAATCTTCTTCAATGAAGAACCTGTAAAAGAAACCACATTTGAATCCCTTCTACTGGTTTAAGAACCATGTAACTTTTACAGTATAAGCAAGAAATAAATACTTAGGCTTCATTCAGGCTAAATTCCTGAGAACTGAGAAAATGTGTGCTCCCAAATTTCTTCTCCTTTGGGTCCTTCATTGGTAGCAGCAACTTTCTCTTCATGTTACCCACGCTGGAAATAAAAGGCTATTGTCAATGTCCTCATCTCCTCTCCCAAATATGGCAACCTACCTATCGATGCCTCTAAATGATTAAGCATTGTGGTAATCCATGCTTCATAGGTTTCTCAGCTTTACATCAAGGTTTCCTAGAAATTAGTCAATGCTGCCTATCGGACCAGGACAACTCCCATTCTTATAACGCTTTGGAAAAAGCCATGGCTGACTCCTTTAACTATAAGGTCAACCACGTCAATGAAAGAGCTAGCACAAGCTCCCTCATCCATACCAGATGAGTAGAACGAGGTTTTAGGAGAAAGAAGAAAGAAGCACTAACTAGGTTCTAGAAGGATTAAACTTCTTCCTACGGCCTGACTATTTTACTAAAACTATCGTTTACCAACTAGGTTATAGGCGAATTAAACTTCTTCCTATGGCCATGACTATTTACTAACACTATTGTTTACCAGTAATAATAGTATGATACTTCCACCATTTGAATTGTGCTATGTAATAGAACTCTGACTTTTGATTTGTCCCTCAAATTGAATTAAATTCTGTATATCAAATACCCTTCTTTCTTCCGCCTCATCCACGTCAGAAAATATTGGAGGCTAGATCCCAGGTTGGATGATCTTAAACAACAGCACCAACTAGCTTTCCTAGTTTCATGGCAGATCCCCTTTCTGCACAAACTTGCCCAGCCTAGGTATGTATACAGAAATCCATGAGGGTTTGATGCCAAATTGAGAACCAGTTATCATTGTCAATTTCCAGCCTAGATATGTATGAAGAACTAACTCTACTATCTTGCCAATTTCCAAATCTCTCTCCCTCCTCTTATTCTAGTATTATTTGTTTTTCCATTAAAACTGCTACCTGTTGTTGTGAATACCGTATCATTTCAAGCGGCAAGGGGCCAATATCATACTCTGGGCCAACAAGGTATCAATACCACTACAAGGCTCGATCACCTCCCATGCCAACACACAGCACTTCTGCTGCACTGGCTCCAACTATGTACATTCAAGGATTTAAGTATTGGTGCATATCAGTCTGCACTGGACATACCCAATCATAAAGTTTAGGTATCAATAAACTATCATACTGATATCAAACTGGTTTCACCTCTTCGCAATCCCAAAACCAAGAGGTGGTACCAGGTGTTGGTACATAGCATACCATGTGTTGGTATGATACCACACCGTAGTAAGGTACCAGCATGGGTGCCAGTACCAATACTAAAAAGTTAAATTTTGTTACAGGTTGTTTGTAGTTTGTATCACAGCATACAATACCATATCAGAAAGGTACCCATACGAGACTGATACCAAGACTTAAAATTGCGACTACCAGAAAAGAAAAATTAACAAATATATTAATCATGATAATATGGATATTGAAACTAAGAAAAATGACACTAAACAGTGACAATATCAACATGTGATCTATTATCCCATCGCTAATAGAGAGTATGATGCAGAAAAAAACCACGGACATTGACATCAAACCAGTAAAACTTATTTCAATTTCAGAGTTAAGCAAAGAGGAATCATATAAGTAAAACATAAGTATTATAAGAAAGAATATGCGTGCATAAAATAGGACCAGTCAAGCTAACTGAACAAATAACAACAATACACGAGACTAGTCTTACCCCATCCACTTCTATCTGTTGCATCGCGGCGTTCTACTTTGTACCTTGACAAATGACTCTGAACTTCTCCAATGGTCTCTAACTGCCTTTCGGCAAGGATGGACTAATTTCTACAGATCTATAATAGAAGAAGAAACACACTTAGATACTTGAATTTCAAACAAAGAAAAAGGCAAACTAATTAAACAATAAAGTTTTTTCAGCTATTTGCTAACCAAAATCAGGATACACTTACAAAGGCAAATTTAAGTATCAACATTAAATGACTCTTAGCGTTCAGTTTGTAAGTAACATCGAGGCATGTCTCAAGTAGACAGCAGAAAAATTATATGATCAATATAGTGGTGCATCTAAAGTAGACAGAAGAACTTATTTGTTTTCAATATCATCAGCATCTGCACCTTTTCCCATCATATTGGTCAAGCATGAAGCAGAATCTAAAGAGGAGAAGGTTCAAAATGAAGATTGAACAAATTCTTAGGACAATCAACCAACTTCACATCTATGTTCTAATAGTTAATATAGAATTCTTTGAAAAGCCAACTTTAAGCAAGAGGGGCATACAATGGCACCAAAAGGCTAGTGAACAGGCATGCAACTTATCTTGCTAGTAAAATTTTGAGCACATGAAAACAAGGAGAACCTGCCTGAGTTAGAAAAAGTCATAGGAAAATGACAAAATTTGATATAAGGATTTTCATTCATCTTTAAGAGATAATTATAAGCCAACGAACAAAAATGAGATGCCATCTGACCTTCAATTTCAATTGCAATTTAAAATTATGAAGTTCAAGATTTTTAATTCCGTGAGATAGAGCTATCCCAGTTTTTTTATGGAACAAAATGCACCGCTATCCCATGTCATCTTAATACTTAAGACAGGGGATGTCTTAAGATGGATCAATTGGGATGCCAGGACAAGGGTGGGATGGTCCCATCCTAACAATTATGGTGGCAATCCATCTCAATGTCCCACATGATGTCCCTCCAAGATTTAAAATCACAATATAGTTCACCATGCTATTGAGTAAAGGTTCACAATACTGATTTAAATATCCAAACAGGTACTATATTCGTACAGCATCGGTACAAGTCAGTTCAGCATATCGATACTTAGTACACTCCAGTACCAAGCATGGATCATTACTAGTATAGTAAGATATGCCCAATATAGAGTAGTACGTTGCTGTTGAGACAACCAATGGCACAAATATTCCAGTAGAAATTGTTACATAACTATTGGTGCAATGATGGAGATCATTTATAAATTACTTAGTTTATCACAGTACAATTCTCTGAAGACTCTTAATGACTCTAAGCGGGCGAACTCAATAATCAAATACAGTGAAGCTTGAGAAAAAAGCAAGGATCAAAGTCTCTATTTGTACCAAAAAAATTGCAACTCCTATTGCGCAAGGAATTTATTGGCAAAGTCTTACCTTTGTATTGTACATCTACATCAATAAGACATAATCTTATATTGATGCATATTTTCAATATACACCAATAGATAATTCATGGCTATAAGGGATTCAGCCCCAATTTCCTGCGCTAAATCCATGTCCAACCACCTACCACATGTTGATTACTATTCAAGATGGTCTGGAACTATTTCTTGTCAATTTAATTTTCCCCCCTTTTCTTGGAGAATTTGAAGGGCTGATCTAGAGATTGGAAAGGTAGTGACAAAAATTCACCATGCAATATCGATCCAATGATTGCAATAGATATTTCATAATAATATAAGCTTCTTGCCTCATGGTTTAATGGTTATTATGTGTGATGCCTACAATTTGATGCTAAAAATGATTGCTACTAGTTTAAACCAAGAACTACCTTAAAACCATGTAATGTACATGTTAAACAATAAGCAACTTAAATATCTAGGACGATTTAAAAGCCTAGATTTCTACATGTCAGATTAAAAGCTTAAAATTGTATGTTAATTTGTTATTAAAAGTTTAAAATTGCATGTTAATTGGTTTAAGCATTCTTTTGGTTTCATTATAATAATATGAAGAACTTGCGGTTAAGGCATAGAAAGAAAACAATTAAAGTAATATATCTTAGCATGTTATGTTTTGAACTAATGAATCTTTCATATGCCAACTAATGCCAAGTGACGGCATTACACACTTACCACGATGATCCCTAAATGACAAAAGCATGATATCAAAACAGCATGCATGACAACACCACATTGACTTACAACAAAGAATGCATGCAAAGAAGTGTATTTATAGACATCTACGGTGAGTGGGTATGTGTGCATATACGTATGCATAGATATGTATATTATAGATCTATCATCTCCATCAATTTTCCAGATCCCTTTTTCTATTTTTTTTCATTTAAAACAGAATATGATAATGCCACAATACCATGTAAGTAGTGAAATGCAACTGTAATTAAAGAATGTTAAAGCAAACTCGGCAAAGAGTATGGCCTTACGTATATGCCATATTATTGTAAACCTTTGCGGTGCATTCAACATCATGTAATCCAAAATGCACTTCGCACATGTTCCAGAGCCACCCCCAATTTCAAATATCTGGAACAATATAATGCAAAATTTGAGTTGAATTAGTCATATCCCCACAAAAAAAAAGACATTGACTACCCATAAAGTAGAATTAACAATGTCAAATACAACAAAAAACTCAGATTAAGTGAGCAAAAATGTTAAGGGTAATCAAACTTTAAAAGCATCAAATAACTGAAAACGATAGCCGGTATCACTACCCTAGTCCACACCTTATACCAGCTATACAAGACCAGTAAGCCAAAATCTCCTGAAATATTAAATATACTAATACCCAAGTAGAGAATTTCAGCAAAAGAAAAGCACAACCAATTCTTTTCAAATAAAATTCAAATTTATTTTATATTGTTTCATGTGGCATAAATTTAAAATCTTGATTAAAGAAAGAGTAAAACAGATTTTTCACTTTTTTGTGTCTCTGAAGAAAGATATGGTCTAAGAATAAACATTTACACCTTGAACATTATGAAGTTTTGACTCAAACCTGGGTTTTCACCATTTATTTGCTCAATTTATATATCCTGATATGTGGACTTCTTTTCCTTATACACCTCATCATACCAAAATCCCATATTAATTCCTTATCTAAGTATTTAATGTCACGATTGTTGAATGTAATGAGTCCTAAATTGAAAAAAGTCAAGACATTTCCTTGAATTAATTCATCTCTCAAGACTCTTGTCATTTCTTCCCTCCCACCATCCATCATGTTGAATTAAACTCACCATAGGCACCATCTTGTTCAGCTGGCCAGTTCATAGGCCAAGGACCCATGCATAGGTCAGTCCATTAACTGAACCTTCTTGACCGGTCTTCTTCCCCCTCCCTACCTTTTCTTCCCGTTCCCACACATGAAGCAGCTCTTTTCTAATACTGTCTCTACCAGCATTCCTTAATGGAACTTTGCCATTCTTCTTTGTAAAAGGTTCTGTAGACTTGTTAGCCTAGGGCACCAGAGAAGATTCAAACCTCCAGCCCAACCAAATCCTCTTCTCATTAACAACAAGGTGAAGTTTTCCTTGGCAATCTTGACCTATATCAAGGTTATGTTACTAGGAAACAAAAAGTAAGATAGGGTCTTAGTTGCTAGATAGAAGGGGGAAAAAAGGACAACAAAGCCTTAGATGACAAGGGTCACAAATCAGCTATCATCAAGAACTTTTAGGCAGCTGATCTCCATGTTGTTCACAATAATCTTGACAATGTAATGAAAGCAGAAGGAACAAGCAGTGGTTGAGGTGACCAATCAAAAGCATAATGCTGTAAGGAAGGGTAGCAATGGATAGAAGAAACAAGGCACCAGCATGGCAGGCATGGAGGGTGGGCAAGAGAAGAAAGAACAAATTGAGATACTAGATGATCAAGACAATGAGTTTCTAAGTCTTCAGAGCAATATAGTATCCATAAATTGTTGTAATTACTTGAATTGTTACACATAACTAGATCTTCAAGAGTAAGGGTTTCTAAGTGTTTAGAACAATATAATATCCATAAATTAACTCCGGTTAGGTATAAAGTTTTATGTATAGTCAGTCCCAAGCTCAAATAAAGAAGGACGCCGTAGTAAGTTGACGGCCAGCGTAAAACTATAGTCATGCTCAGATAAAGAGATGCTGCAGCAAGTTGACGACCAGCATCAAACTATAGTCATGCTCTACAAACATGAATCTCATAGCAAAATCATTGAGACTTGGGCGATCTTCGAAAGTAGCACTACACTGGACCCAAATGTAATGCAAAGTTTTATAAGAGTAACTAGGACGGTCCCCAGAGGCAACATGTCACATTGACGCCAGGTGTGACAAAAAATAAGGATTCTACACCTTCATAGATGGATGTGAGTAAAAAAGCTAGTCCAAAAAAATAAAAATAAAATAAAATACATTTAACAACTTGAAATATAGGGTCACTAATAGAAAATTAATGAAATAATAAATACAATGACTAGAAGGAAAATTTATGTAACTTGCTTCTAAGAGACTAAGTGAATATAAAAGAAAGCAAAAGAGGTTGAAGGTTTTAAACTTTGATAGTACCTATAAAGATAGAAATAAAAATGAAGTAGAATTATAGTAAATAAGAGTCTAAACAATGAAACGGTAGATATTAAGGAAAGAAGATTAATTTTGTAATATGAGAAGTTAATTAATATTATTAGTGCTTATGCTCTTTAAGTAGGTTTAGATAATGTTATAAAGCAAGTTTTTGAGAGAATATGGATAGATTAATTCAAGAATTCCTCATGGGGAAAAAATATTTATCGAAAGATATTTGAACAAACATGTAAGATCATATAATATAGATTCTAAAAGAATGCATTGAGGTTATGGATTCGAAAATTAAAATGAAAAAGAAATGTCATTTTAGAGTTTGCAATGGTATATAATTTAGCATTAGTTAACACATATTTTAAAAAGAAAATCTCTCATTTAATAACTTTTAAAAGTGGATATAATACTAGTTAAATAGATTTTTTCCTTATAAGAAAAATTTATCAAGTATTTTATAAAGATTGTAAGGTTATATCAAGTAACAATATAACCATGCAACATAGATTAATGATTATGCATGTATGCATTCAAAATGGACCAGAAAATAGAAAAGTAAAATATTAGGTGGTAGAATCCGAAAGGAGAAAACTAATAGCTTCTAAGGATAGAATGATAAAGTAAGAAAAATAGAGTATAGATGGATAAATCGATATCACATGGGAAGAAATAGTTAATAGTATTAAAAAAAGTAGCTATAGAGATATTAGGAGAGTCAATGCATCCATAGTTTTACGGGTGTTAAAATCCCTCTTCTTGATCCACAAGCTTATAAAGTCCAACCAGAGAACAACAAATGTAATCCTTCCATCTCACCAGGTACATTTCGCATAATGTAAAATAGTTGAAAGAGGAAATATTTTTTTATGTTGTCTTTCACCTCCCCTTAACTTACAAGTCAAGGTCCATCATCTTTTTTAAGGCATCCAACCATGATCAATAAACTTGGTGACACATGGATGGTGTAAGGCTAGATATAACATTGGTTGAGGACCTGAGGTATATATTGGCATCTGAAATGGATTACTTCCAAACTTCTCATACATTTTGACAAAGGTGATCACAAAAAGCATGCACTGTTTATGGTTTCTATAAGGATTTGCGCCTGTGTTCTTTTATTTTATTAATCAACCAAGAAAACTCAATGTAATACAACTTGAATATTGGTGTCCATAAATGGAGGTTAAAGAGGTAGAATAAGCATATATATGTGGACATTGGTGATAATGGCCATGAGCAATATTCATTATAAATGGAGGTTGAAAAGATGTGCACTTTGTGGTTGTAATGGTGGTGGTAGGGGACAAACAGAGATCATACCTTTAATGGAATTGAAAGGTTAGCTGTACGCATTATTGCTTCCGCAATACCATATGCATACCATGGCTGCAGTAATGGAAGAACAGAAATCAGAAATAACAATTAACTCAACTGAAAAAATTGGTGAGTAAAATAGAATGACACGTGCTCAGATCAAATAAGATCCATTTTACACAAATATTCAAATCACAAATCAAATTATTTAGGCCACAAGCCCTCAACAAAAGGGAAAAGAAATGCACTTCTATCTCCAAAAAATAAAATTAGAAGCTGATAGCATCTCCTTTTCTAATGATTAAAAGAATAGCAAGCATATTGGTTTTGAAAGCCCTCCTGACAGCAGTCAAATTACCTGTCATCTAAATAATGGTCATCATGTAGTCACTTTCTTTCCACTACTACTATATACTACATGGACATCAAATTGATCTTGGTAATAATTAACAAGAGATTCGATGTCCATCTAAAACAGATCAGTTTCGGTTAGAAAAGATGATGGTTGCTACTTCTGTTATAAGAGTAAATAGCAGTTCTGAAGGATGATCATGATTTGGGAATATTGTTGTTAATAAGACACTGACTGCAAGGATGACAACTGGAATGAAATGATATAGTTTACAATGAAATCATTCTGAGTAATTTAAATAAAGATTCAAGTGAAGAGATGCGATCTAACTGAGAACATTTACCACGTAGAGATAGCCTTGCGCAACTTGATTGCTGAACCTTCACGTAATGCCAGCAAATCTAAAACTTCATTCCTCTCCAATCTAATACTTTAATTACCTCAGCAACTTGATTTCTTACCTTCATGTAATGCCAGTAGATCTAAAACTTCATTCTTCTCCAATTTAATACTTCAATCTCACCAACCCTCTTTGTTGGCAAATGGTAAACATAATAATGTGTGATGAAAGGGCTAAACAGCAAGAACAGTAGGAGGATGGTGCACAGAGAAGAAAGCTTGAAAGAATAGAATAAGAAACAAAGATCAATTAAAAGAATGGTGAAATGGTTGAAAGAATAGCAAGGAAAAGAGGAGTGGAGTGGAGAAGGTGGCAATGCTAGGAGATCTCTAATCAACTCAACAGAATGTTACCTCCAACCATGAGTACTGTCTACATGAAAGCAAAGATTGAGGTATTGATTTATACCATAATATATCATATAAAACACAAAAAAGCATAATACAGAAAATATGTGCACATATGTTATTTATACAGAAAATATGTGCACATAACACAGAAAAAGCATATACAAGTCCATCACATTATATTCCAAATGCATCAAGATCTGAAACATTAGTTTCCATTTTGGCTGATTACGAAGTTTTAATTTCAGCAATTTTGATGGCTTCAAAAGTTCACTCTAAGTTTCAAAGTTCAAATCAAAAATAAAGAAAGTTTTAAAAACAAAAAATAGAAGATAATAGAACAATCCAAGAAAAGTTATTACATGATATTTTAAAATTTATGTCAAAAAGTTTCATTGTTTTGTGAAATTTCAAAAATCTCAAGATGAATCTAATGCTACTATAAGTGATATTATCAAGAACACTGCTACTTTGCATTTTGTACTATGAAGATATACGTTACCTACTTCAGATTTAATTATTTAGATAGTCATTAAAATTCCCAGTTATGAACAATTTTTTGGTGTCAAACACATTCAACTTTATTCTTTATTTTTAATAGCTGTGATCAAGGTATCAAAGTTAGGCATTTCTTTCTCATATATTTGAGATTAAAAGGGTGTTTAATCAAATACATAGTTCAGAAATGTTACATTTATTTGGTATAAAAAAAATATATTTTTGTGAAACATATTCTAATAGTTTTTTAAAAAAAAAATTCTTTTAGAGGATTATAAATAAGAAACAAATCAATTTTTCAATATATATGTAGAGGTAAACTTAGCTACATTTGAATGTATTTAAGTTTAAGATCCAGTCATCTTTTCACCCTTGGATTCATATGAATCTTGAAGACACGCCACTTTTTTCATCTTTGAGATTCATGAACGGTCTGAATCCAAGGATGAAGGAAGTGATCTGATCTAAACTTGACTACATTCGAATGTAGTCAAATCTATCTATATGTATTCAGTTAATTTCGACTGAAACTAGGAATTAGTTTTAGTTTGATCTCTCCCAACCAGCTTCGTTGAAGCTTAAAACCTTGTAAAACATAGTATTATATACTTGTATGCTCCTCTTCCTTTTCATATCTGTGGTCAACCATCTGCATAGTCATGTTTCTGTTTACAATAATACATAGTTTTTGCATTTTTTTCTCAAAGTCTTGTTTTGGGAATTTGAAGGCACAATAATATAGATTATGGAAAGAAATGGTACAAGGCAAATTTCTGATTATACATCTTATCAAAGGCTAGAATCAAGATGATCAATGGTAAACAAGCCTTATGCAATACCATTACCATATAGGCTCCTCAAAACACTGACGGAAGTAGAAATTTTGTGATATGTTTGTGTGAGAACATAATTTTGTGACACTTGGCAGCTTTTGCCATGGACTTTGATTTTTTTTTTCTTTTTAGTGCAGTTATATGCATTACTTTGTGCAGTATATTGCTTTAAAAATGCAACACACTTGTCAAAACATATGTGTTTCCATCAATAAATTAGTCGCAGTTAAGATACCAAATTAAGTTGCATGTCTTAGCATTCTAATTATAATTGTTCTTGCAAGCCAGTTTTATCTTAAATGCATGCCAAGTGACAACATCCTTCAACAAGAACGCAATATATGTGACCATTAAGTATGCGCAGGCACCATATGCAAATACTTTACGTCCAACATTAGAACAAATGAGTGAGACAAGATGGGGAGTTCTTTGATCCAAATCAGCTAGCACATTGGAGGGGTGAAAGGAACAAATGGGAAAAAAAGAGGAAAAGTAAAGAGTGACAGAGCTAAATGAAAAAGTGAAAAAAAGAGAAGGACTGGGTTATCTAGCATCCTGTAATCCAAACAATGTACAAACAACTACTTAGGAATTTGAGAAAGCTACCTGCTTGTAGGTTTGTTGTTCATATGTGATGCATGAGGTCTCAAGTCAGACTTCAACTCTAAATTAAAAATTGGGTTTGAGTAGCTCTTGAAGATGCAGGAATGACTATTAGTTATTATTGACTGCTGCTAGGCATCTTCATGAACAGGACATATTACTCCGCCAAGGTCGGTTCAAGCCCGAATAAAGGAGGAGGGTTGCGTTAGATATCTGATAGCTAGCGTAAAACTTCATTAGATCCCCTAAAACATGAATCTATTAAATCAAATTATGTGAAGGACTAGAAGCAGAGTGGAGGAAGCAGATCCATATAGCCGACCCCATGTAGTTAGGAAAAGGCTTAGATGAGTTGAGTTGAGTATATTACCACTAGCTACCCCTCGAGATCTAATTTTGAGCAATTTCTTATTCTAATAAAATCAGCCTCATCAAATTAACTATCACACATTTTCAGCATTGAAATTTATAACTGACAAGAGAAGGGGGAAAAATCCAATAAATTGATTTCAAATACCAAAATGTCTTATGCTACACATTTGAAATCCCACATACATACCAGAAGAGACCTTACCTTAAAAGTTCCACTGGAGTAAACCAAGCAATATCATGCTGCTTGTAAAGGTTATCCAAATGCTGCATATAGGCACTCCTGTCTAGAAGATAAAATGTGCACAAAGAGTTGAAAAGAAGCCGTAAGAGAAATTTAAAACTGTGTCAAAAGTATAACTAGCTTTTAATTTGACAAAGCAACTTGAAAGAAGGAGGAGGTTATAAGTATGAACAAAACACAGTTTTGATTTAAAACTGTGGTCATTACATCTGTCAGAGGACCTTATTTGCAAATATTCAATCAACTGATAAAAAAAGGAAAAAAAGACTCCAAAACATAGGCACAGGAATGCTGGTTACATAAATCAAAGATAAGGCGTGGTAAAGAAAACAATCAATGGTGACACAACGCTTAAGCTAAAACACAGAATCAGACACAGATTTTAAACAAGGCCCTGATAATTTTGCACCACTGAAGTTTCTTGAACTTCGACCAGAATTTCACAACAAGCAGGTATTTTTCTATAATCTTGTATTTAAACACTGTACTAAAACACCACTATTAAAATCTTTAACAAAGTAACAAAGGATAAAGAAAAATGAAGCATAAACCACCAATATGAGAATAGTCAAGTCGGCACATGCCAGCTATATGACAAGAACTCTAGCGCCAAAGTAAGTCACCCAAATGAAAATATGCAATCCTGCATATTCCGTGCATGCGAGCATTGACATTCATTGGGATATAATTTGGAACATTAGCGTTGGTGGCAAATCAAATTGGATGTAAAAGTAAAACTTTTTTCCTGTTCTACGTGCCCTTAAGAAGTTCCGCACCGCTATTCTGGTGTATGCCCTGGCATACTCTTGGATGATCTTGATTCTCCATAGAATCAACTTCGCATAATTCTTGACCGACTATTCTCAAATAATTTTGATCAAGACTGTGTCACTACGATGAATTTTCCTATGGATTTTACAAAAACTTGCCTAAACACGAAAACCTTTGTCTCCAAGAGCTATCTAAGAAATAGAATTTTAAGAAAATCCCCCGCTTTCTCGGCAAGAACTGTAATCCAGATCGTAGGAGGCTAATTGTAAACATAATTAACGAGAAATATCCCTTGTTGCCCGAATATAGAGAGATTCAAAATCTCTTCGTGGGAAAAGAAGGGAGAAAGAAGTGGGAAGTGGCAAAGTATGAACCTTGGAGTTGATTAAACCGAATGCTACGGTCGAGCACTCCCACGGGCCCCGATCTCTTGGAGAAATATCCGTGGTTCGGATCATACAATGCGGAGCGGATGTAGTCGCGCACCTGGTCGTCAAACCACAGATGATGCATGTGAGCAGAAAGGGAGGGAGAGAAGGAGGAAAAAAAAAATGGAAGTTATGGCTTTGAACCGAGAGCTCAAAAGGAGGTAAATAAAGGCCGACCAGAATGGGCTTGTCACCAACGATGTCCGTCGAGAAGAAAGCCAGACGCATCCTCTGGAACTGCCCCCTACAAACAACTGAGGAAAGGAAACGAATTAGGAGAAAAGAGATTCAAGAAGAAAAGAGAGAGAGAGAGAGAGAGAGCGAGGGAGGGGGGTGGTGATGGGATGAAATAGCGAACGTTTAGCTGCTCGGAACGCCGGAGGAAGCACCATGACTGAAGGTCGCCAACGCCGACTCGAGTCTCGGAGGCGGCAGGGACTCGGTTGGCCCCTGAGGCCGGACTTGCTAAGCAGCCGCAATAGACGACGCGTGCGATGCATGTGACTGGATCCGGTCTGGCTTAAATCCAGCCCGATCCATACCAAACCCGACCTGTTTGCAGCGCTCCGTAAAAGGAAGGTATCCGAGATAAAAACGGTTATGGAACGAGAGAAGGAACTGGGGACGTGACGGACGTCTCACTTATGCTAATTTATTTTTTGGTTTGGCTCTTTATTATTTTTTATTTATTATTATTATTATTTTTTGATACAGATGGACGATCATACTAGTCTTATGCAAATCAACCCAGAAATTTTAGAGTACAAAATTTGCTTAAGGATAGGGGGACAGGGTCACCCTGCTTCCATATCCAAAATCCCCCGTGATGAGCCACAGCCGCCGCAACAGAATTTGTCGCAGAATTAGCTTCCGTAGATATGCCGGATGTGAACGCTGTGAACTCCCCGAAGAGAAGCCTGAATTCAGTGAGAATAGGGTTAATAGGGACATGATCGCTGAATCTCGTGCGAAGCCACCGAATAACAGAGAGAGAATCCCTCAATAAACAGGCATTGCACATGAAGCTGCCTAGTAGCATGAGAGATACCAGCCCATGTTGCATAAAGCTCGGCCATGGGGATAGAAGAATCAAGGGAGCCAAAACCACCCGCCGCCAGCAAAGCTTCATCAGTCCCACGAATAAAAAATGCAAACCCAACAAGTCTACCTCGAACATTTCCATCAAAGTTGATTTTTACAAACCCTGGAGGGGGGCTCTCAAGAGATATAAATCATCCGACGGTTCGCTGTTGAAACAGCAGAGGAGCCCCAGTGGCCATACCATTTTTAATAGATTGAAATTTTTTTGATTTAAACGGTTTAATGAATTTTTTGTTAACGCTAAACGAATAAATGGTTCGGCAACGATATTCTCCGCCCATCCCGTTTACCCATCCCCATTTCCGTTAATTTTAATATAATATATTTAAATTTTAAAATATATATATATATTAATATATTAAAATTAAAATTTAAAAATAAATAAAATATATATAATTTTGACTCTTGCTTTTTTTTTTTCTTCTTTTATGCAGCCATCTCTTGCTCTTCTTTCTTTTACGCTGATCTGAATAACCTAGCTCCTAGCTTCATCAGTCCATCGTCTATCTTCGCCAATAGCTGTCCCATCGATGCCCTCCAACCTTTTTTTTCTTCTTTGGTACGCTATCTTTTTCCTTTATTTTTAAGAAAGATATCTCTTTTATTTTTAAAGAAAAATATCTTTTTATTTTTTGCTTTAAAATTTAAATGTATTCTTTTTTTTACAGTTGTTGTGTTGAAAATCTTCATTTTCTGATTTTCCCTCTTGTTTTCTTTCTCACTTTCGTTCTCTTATTCCTTATCCCAAAGTCAAAGAATCTCTTATATGTATCAATATCATTTAGTTGTTCTCGATCAGTCTTCATTTTATCTTTAAAAAAATTATTTTTTTAAATTTTTAATAAATTATAATTTAATAAAATAATATTATTTTTTTATATAAACGGCCTGGGTATCCGTTTGCCCAGCCGAATATTTCGTCACCGCTCTGTTAACTATAACGGCTTAACGGGTCAGGGAACGGGAACGTTTTTTCTTAATGGGGACAGGGACCGGTATAGATCGTCCCGAGCCATCCCGGGCCATTGCCATTTCTAGTCTCTCTGATACTCCGTCTACCAATTAGCAGTGGATAGGTGAACCCCATCATTTAGCAACCGATGCAGCTTCGAAATTGGGTTCTTGAATCAATTTGGTCCCAATTCCAAACACAGCATCATAATTCAAGGGTACTATAGGAAAAAGCTAGTTTCAGCTTTCAGTAGACGGAGGGAGTTTCTATCTGCACCCACAAAATACTCTCTACACCCATATTAAAAAAAATCACTCTCTACACCCACCATTTTTCTCTATGCACCCCCCTCTTTTTAAAATTTCCAAATACCCTCACCCACCGTCAGCCCACCCGAGTTACTCTCCACACCCGCATCCCCTTTTTTTTTTCTTCCAAACCCTCTCCCTCTCTCAGGCGATCTCCTTCCCCTTCCTCCCGTTCGGCTCCCTTCCTCTTCGGCGGCAGCAGCAGCGGCATTGTGGGCTCCCTTCCTCTCCGACAGTAGCAGCGGCGGTCCAGCTCCCGTCCTCTCCAGCGACGAGCGGTTCGGCTCTCTCTCCTTTGCCCCTTCTCCACCATCTCTTCCACTCTGCTAAGAGCTTTCAACTCCCTAGACCTAGCGTTCCCCCTGGTTCGTAATTTTTTTTATGTTATCATAAATCTTTTTCTGGATGGTCTGATTTCCTGCTCTTCCGTTGCCTGGCCATAGGGGTATAACAGTGGTGAGAATACAATGCATGCTAGGCTGAATGGATGAATTGATTTGATTGATCGTCTTCTGGTTGATCGAGATGAGAGAGAGGAGAGGAGGAGGGCCATTGGTTCAAGGTGAGTAGTCTCTTCTATTCTTCCTTCGCCCTCAAGCAAGCAAGTAGGATGCTCCATAGAGCCCAGTATGATCGAGTCCAGTAAGGTCTAGGCTAATTTAACTCCAGACTTGAAATCCGTGAGTAATCTTTAATTCATTCGTTTCTTCTTTGAGAAAAGGAAGGCTGAAATCAAGTGTCAAAATTAGAGCAAATGCTTTCTGCAGCTTTGAGGCTCCAATTTGATGCTTTCGCTATCTTTCCTTTGTTATTTTTCAAACAAGCATGTTCCTCTATTGCCATGCCAAAATATGACTGTTTCAGGCATATCAGACACGGAGAAATAAAAGCACAATCAGAGCATGCACCAAAATACACAAAGCACTTGCTTCCAAAGAACATAAAGATAAAAGTTTAAGGGCATAGGTACCTTGTTGTGGGTCACAGGTTTAACTGCCTTCCATAGATACCATTCAGCTATTTCTCATGGATGGTATGCTTCACTAAACATAACTTCTGAACTTAATTGACCACCTTCTATATCTCAACAAAGCATACACAGAATACATATATAAAAAGAGCAAAGACAGCATCTGGGTTGAAGTTAGCAAACCAAATACTAGAAACAGATCAAAAAGATAAAGCTCAAAGAGTCAACCACCAAGATAATAGGTAGGACTGAAGAGGAGTAGTGCTTAGCCATTGTCTTCATTGATTCCACTACGATTTATAAGTACTCCAGTATGTGAATATCTTTTGTTGTTGCATTATTTCACATGATAGATTGATTTATATGATTTTGTTGTATGGTTTGTAAGTCTCAAGCTACCATTCATTGTAGTAGAGACTATTTTAATGGTGGTGTATGATAATAATAATGTAAGGATATATTTGTCAGCTCCCCCTTCTCTCTGGGCTACCGACAGCATACCTGCACACCTATGGTAATCGGATAGAGTTCTACTAGTCTTTATGTAGCGCTCCATAAAGAGCTAGAGAACCCCAACTAATTATCATAAGTGGCAGACACACGAAAACACATCCTGTTAAAAACTTTTCATTTTCATCTCAATTATATACACAAATCACTCAATCAACACTAAGCATCAACCTGCTCAGATAATATTTTTCATGACATTCCTCAGGCAGTTTACAAGATCACATTCACAATCGACATCAAAATCTAAGTGCACACATCATGCTCATAATTTTCTCCAAAACATAAGTCTCGTATTCATATCCAAAAAGGTCTAAAACATCATTACATCTCACTATACATACACATATACAATATACAATATCAACCACACTCTCTCAATATACAAGGCTAGCATTATACACCCTTGCATCCAAGCAAGCTTCACCAGCTAAGGGTCCTGTCCTGCTTATCTTGTGATCCTGGCAGAAATACTCACTGATCTGAAAGAACATTTAAATCATAGAGGGATGAGACCTAAGTCCCAGTGACTGGATAACCATCTAACTATGGAGAAATAGAGAACCATAACCTCTTAATTTCAATCGTATGCTGATACTATTTAGCTTGTACAACTCAAAGTACATTTTTAACATGATATCAGATAAAATAAAATGTAGCTTATTCTTCAAATAACATATCAGTACTGAAATACTCTATAATAACTTTTCACTGAAAGATAACTCATTAAGATAAAATCCATGCATTACAATATGAAGATATGCATTCTTTATCTACAACCCAGACTCCCATCAGGAATCTGCTTGCCCACTGGCATCTCAAGTAAACTCTCCCTCTCGGGATAACTACTTGGCCCACTGGCCCTTTTTATATCACAACATATGCTTTTAAATCTCATGATGCTGGGCTGTGTGTGTAATGCCTCTGAGGTACCACCCTACAGTCGCCCTTCCTGTAGGTGTACTCTCATCGGGTGCGTGACTAGCAACAGGATCCCCGCACAAATAGCACCCCTTACCCGTGCGGTTCACCGGCAAAGTGCTTTGTTCCTTAACCCTGGAACCTCGGGTTTTCTCTCTGCCCCCACGGGCTATATATAGTAACCAGCTCCACTGAGCTATGATTCATGCCCCCACGGGCTGCTCACAACCAGCCCCACTGGCCTGGTTAAGCGTGCACTCACCCCTGATTCTGGGGTTCATCGTACGATCTGTTCGCAAGGAGGTGCCGGCTCGATAGTAGTGTGCAATGCTCATGCTACAGTACAGTCTAAAGGGTGATCAGCCCCTAGCTGCCTGATGCTCAGTATGATATATACATCATCATTTGTAAAGCTTTATCATGCAAATATGCCATGTATACATTAAAAATCCCCTCATCGAAACTCATGCTTATTTATGTGCTTAAACTCATGCTCAAAACTCATTTATCAGAATATCATATACTAGGTTCTCATTTCTCATATTTAAAACATACATAATACTCTACTAAACATAACATACCAACTAGGTATTAATCTCATTATACTAGCTCAAATTAACTTCTCATTGCTAGATGAGAAACCCACTCACCTTAGTAGGTTACTCCTCAACTGGTACTCAACTCTGGTATTCCCTGGAATAACCCTCTTGACCTACGTCAACATACAGATACGATAGCTATTAGGATTACCTCCACACGAGGTTTTCCCACGAACCATGCATGCATACATGATCTATCCTCTAATATCTCATTATTTTCTTCCACCCTTTCTCTACTCAAGATTACTTCTACTATTACCTCAAAATACAATAATCTAAGAAAATCTAAAGTCATACAAGATCTAGGGAAGCTATAGCTTACCTGGAGTCGAGCACAAACCCCAAGCTTCCCTTTCCCTTCTCTTTCTTCCTCCTTTTTCTTCTTTTCTCTTTCCTCTCTTTTCTTTCTTTTTCTCTTTCTTTCTTTCTTTCTTTTCTCTGGCTGAACCCACGTTTCCTTTTTCTCTAATGACTTGGGGACCAAGTCATGGAAACTTAGGGTTAAGGCATGCCAAATTTCCCTTTTGCCCTCAAACACTCTTAACGCACTTTTTGGAAAACACGTGGCTCACTTATAACCATGATATTTTGCCCTTAGATTTTTTTTTCCTAAGTTGCCCTTAACACAATTAGCAATTGACATCGGAGCCTTTTCCCATTTTGCCCCTGATATAGCATTTTTTAATTGATTTATAGCCCAGATTATTATTTTTCACTTAAATTGATACTTTTATGTAACATTTCTAAGAAAAGACTTTACCAGCTTGAAGAACTCGATTTTAGAAATCCAACGGTTCAAACGGCATCAAATCGGACTTGAAACGGATTAAATATGAAATTCTCAAGATTTAACTCAGAAAAACCTGTCGTCTTGGAGTCGGCTCCACAAAAATTAGAGTCGGCTCCTGCAGAATTAGAGTCGGAGGCAGAAATGTAGAGTCGACTCTCGACTCTAAAGCGTGCCGAAAGTTAAAACCTGCCAGAGTCGACTCCAACCAATTAGGTCGACTCACTAAAAACATTTTAGGATAAAACTCAAACAAACTTGATTTTTCTTATGATTTAAACCCATTAAAACTTAAGTCTCTCAATTTCTTAAATCAAACTCATTAACATTCAGAAATATACTTATTTACTCCAAAATTTCTTCTCTTTACATTTATCAAAAGGCCAACACACCCACATTTCACTGAAACTTTCTGACTTTCATTTCAAATGAAAATGCCATAAATTACAAGGTTTTCAGGATGTTACAATTTCCCCCCTTAAGAAATTTCGTCCCGAAATTTAGCTAGATATATTTTTCAAATAGATGGGGGTACTTCAATCTCATCTCATCCTCTCGCTCCCATGTAGCCTCCTCTTTTTGATGATTTAACCATTGCACCTTAACTAATGGAATTCTTTTACTGCGGAGCTGCTTAATCTCCCTACTCAAGATCTTCACTGGTTCGTTGCAAATGATAAATCCCCCTGTAACTCTATAGTCTCAGACTGAATCACATGAGAGGAATCCGGCACATACCTCCTAAGCATTGATACATGAAATACATTATGAATCTGAGATAACTCTGGAGGTAAAGCCAATCTATAAGCTAGTGTCCCAACTCTTTCCAAATTTCATAGGGTCCAATATACCTGGGACTCAACTTGCCTTTCTTTCCAAATCTCATAATACCTCGCCAAGGAGATACCTTCAGAAAGACTCTATCTCCAACCTCAAACTTTACCTCTCTATGCTTTTTATCTGCATAGCTCTTCTGTCTATCCTGGGCTGCCTTAATTTAGCTCTTATAATTTTAACTTGATCTGCTGTAAGCTGCACTAACTCAGGGCCTAACAGCCTTCTCTCTCCCTCCTCATCCCAACACACTGGAGTTCTACATTTTCTCCCATACAAGGCCTCATATGGTGCCATATCAATGCTAGAATGGTAGCTGTTATTGTAAGCAAACTCTACTAAAGGTAGATGATCATCCCAGCTACCAGAAAATTCCATGACACAAGCTCTCAGCATATCCTCCAGTGTCTGGATGGTTCTTTCTGACTGACCATCGGTTTGGGGATGAAATGCTGTACTGAACCTCAATTTAGTCCCCAAAGCTTTCTGTAATTCTGCCCAAAATTGAGATGTGAACCTTGGATCTCTATCTGATACTATCGATACTGGCACACCATGCCTACTCACAATTTCATGCACATATAATTCTGCTAATCTATCCAAGGTAAAGACAATCTTAATAGGCAGAAAATGAGCAGACTTAGTCAATCTATCAACTATCACCCATATAGCATCATTGCCCCTTCTGGTCTTTGGGAGTCCTACAACGAAATCCATAGTTATATGCTCCCACTTCCACTCTGGCACAAACAGAGGCTGAAGCTTTCCAGCTGGACACTGATGTTCAGCCTTAATCTGCTGACACACCAAACACTTAGATACATACTCAGCTATCTCCTTTTTCATACCATTCCACCAGTAATTCTGTTTGATAGTTCTATACATCTTAGTACTACCTGGATGCATTGAATAAGCTGAGCTATGTGCTTCCCTTAAAATCTGATCTTTCACTGATTCCACAGCTGGCACACAAACTCTGCCCTTGAATAATAACACTCCATCACCTCTAACAGAAAACTCTGACTGAGACCCACTCTGAATTAAATCTCTAGCTTTAAGCAAATGTAGATCTAGCAACTGAGCTTCTCTTATTTCTTCTAGCATTTGGGGTCTCACTCTGAAAGTAGCCAACAAGGCTCCTGATTCTTCTACAGCTAGCTCTGCATCTAACCTCCTTAACTCAATCATCAAGGGTAGCTGTACGGTTCTGATAGAAGCCAATGTGGCCATAGACTTTCGACTCAAGGCATCAGCCACAACATTAGCTTTCCCTGGGTGATACTCAATAGTGCAATCATAGTCTTTAATCAATTCAATCCATCTTCTCTGCCTTAAATTCAATTCCTTCTGGGTCAGAATATATTTCAAGCTCTTATGATCAGTAAATATCTGGCATCTTCTTCCATACAAGTAGTGCCTCCAAACCTTCAATGCAAATATAACAGCAGCTAACTCCAAATCATGGGTGGGGTAATTCTTTTCATGGGATCTCAACTGTCTAGATATATAAGCCACTACTTTCCCATTCTGCATTAAAACACACCCCAAACCCTTCAATGAGGCATCACTATAGATCACATAATCACTGGCACTATCAGGTAGTATTAGGATTGGGGCTGAGGTTAATCTCTTTTTCAATTCATCCATACTCTTCTGGCATTCATTAGACCAATCAAACTTGATATTCTTTCTAAGCAGCTTAGTCATAGGAGAAGCCAAAATCGAGAAATTTTCTATAAATCTTCTATAATATCCTGCTAGCCCCAAGAAACTCCTCACCTCAGTCTGATTGGTAGGTGATACCCAATTCACTATAGCTTCAATCTTTTGAGGATCTACCATAATACCTTTGGCTGAAACTACATGTCCCAAGAACTTTACCTCATCCAGCCAAAATTCACTTTTACTAAACTTTGCATATAATTGCTTTTCTCTTAATATCTGCAAAACTATCCTCAGATGCTGTTCATGCTCTTCACTACTTCTAGAATAAATCAAGATGTCATCAATGAATACTATCAAATTTATCTAGATACTCTTGAAATACTTGATTCATCAGACCATAAAAGCAGCTGGAGCATTTGTTAAGCCAAATGGCATCACCAAGAACTCATAATGACCATATCTGGTCCTGAAAGCAGTTTTAGATATATCCTCATTCTTTATTCTCAATTGATGATACCCAGATCTCAGATCAATCTTTGAAACACTGCTGCCCCCTGCAGCTGATCAAACAAATCATTGATCCTTGGCAATGGATAATTGTTTCTAATGGTCACCTTGTTCAACTGTCTATAGTCTATATAACCTCAAGGTACCATCCTTTTTCTTCATAAACAACACTGGTGCATCCCATGGCGATATACTGGGTCTAATAAACCCTTTATCCAATAATTCATGTAACTGGCTTTTCAATTCTTTCAATTCAGCTGGAGCCATTCTATAAGGTGCCCTGGCTATTGGTCTAGTATCTGAAACTAGATCTATACTGAAATCAAATCCTCTGTCAGGAGGTAACCCTGGCAACTCCTCAGGAAATACATCTGAAAAATTCCTTACCACAGGGATATCCATCAGCTCTAAACCATTGCCCTCTAGGCTCACCGCACAAACTAAATAGGTTTCACATCTCTTTGCTAGCATTCTATTGGCTGACAAAGCTGAAATCACTCCTGAGGGCAAACCCCTCCTATCACCAACGAAACAGACCTCTCTATCATCAGAAGTTTGAAACATCACCTCCTTCTTCAAGCAATCTACTCTGGCTCTATGCACAGATAGCCAATCCATCCCCAAATGGCATCAAACTCTTTCAAACTCAAAGGAATCAAATCTGCTGCTAATTTCTGACCCTCCACAGAAATATCACAGCCTCTATACATCTAGTCTGCTATAAAAGGCCTCCCTACGGGCATAGATACTACCAACTGGCTACCCAACTGGCTCACATCTCTATGTAGATGCTTAGCAAACTCATATGAGATGAATGAATGCGTAGATCCAGAATCAATCAAAATATAAGCATCATGATTATCGATGGGTAGCATACCTATCACCACATCAGGATCAATCTGAGCCTCCTGCCTGGTCATGGAAAATACTCTGGCCTCGGCCTTGGAACACTGGATGACCCTCCTAGCTGATTAACATTAGGCCCCACCTGACTGGCTGAAGCCGCAACACCACTATCACCCCTCCTACCAGACTGTCCCCTTGGCACTACTGGCCCCTGGGGAAGCCCATCAGCCTGCTGCCCTTTCCTAGGGCAATCTCTTTCTGGTGACCTAGATCATCACAAATATAACATCCCTTATTGCTCCTCTTACACTCTCCCAAATGAAGTCTTCCACATACATTACATGGAGGTATATTTCTCCCTCCACCAAAAGGACAACCTTGCTCTCCTACATCACCAAATACCCTACTGGTGGCAACCTGAGGCACACCCCCATAAGGCTTCCTTTGGGCTGGGCTAGATGCTCACATAGATACTGATCCCTGCCTACATCATCAGGGGCTCTAAAACCAGAATAAAACTATATAGCCCTTTGGGGTTTCTTAAATGGCTGAGTCCCTCCCGGAGTAGAAGGATAATTAGAGCACTTCTTTTTATTCTATCCTGCCTCCTACTCATATAATCTTTTTCAATCTCCTCAGCTTTGAGTGCTCCTTGTACCAACTCAGAATAACTATTATAGGTTTGCATACGAATCTTGGCTTTAATAGGGAGATTCAATCCATCCTGAAATAGTCGGCACCTCTCCCTCTCATCAGCCACCAAGGCCCTAGCAAACTGAGATAACTCAACAAAAGTGGCTTCATAATCTATCACAAACATCCTCCCCTAGGTCAAACCAAGGAAATCCCTCCTCTTCTTATCCCTATAAATCTCAGAATAATATTGTTGATGAAATTCTCTTCTAAAATCTTTCCATAACAACTCCACTCCCTGGGGCTGCCTGCTACAAACAGATCTCCACCAGCTCTTGGCTCTACCCTCCAGTAAAAAGGTGGCAATACCCAACCTTTGCTGTTGGGAATTGTATCCTAAAGCCAATCATTTGATGATTGTACTAATGTAAATTACATATAAATTGATATATTAATAAAAGTTATTTGGCGTTTATTTATTACAAGAACATCTTCTTAAAACTCCTAATAGTAATGAAGTCCTCAGGATCTTCCTTCATGATAAAGGAGGATTTATCTTTGAAGGTCCTTAAAAGAGTTCGCGACCAAATGATATACCATGACAGGGCCATAGTACTATTGTTGGCCCAGATGGCAACCCAAGAGGGGGGGTGAATTGGATTCTTTTAAAAATTAGCCTTTTAAATAAATTTAAAAGAATGAAGGATGCAAACAATTAATTCAAGTTAAAGCAGATAGAGAGAGAGATAAATAAGCACGGCAAACACAAAGATTTTATAGTGGTTCGGTGTATCCAACACCTACGTCCACTCCCAAGATTCACTTGGGTCCACACTATAATCTTCCTTGATTACAGCCGAGTTGTTTTACAAGCTCACAACTCAAACTTGTTGTTTTCCCGGGATCACAACGAACCCAGCCGGTTTTCGGGCTCACCAGCAAAAACCCTAACACAAGCTAACCAAGCTTGTGAGGTAAGACTACCTCCACTAGTTCAATCCCCAGATTGAACTAGAAAAAATAAAATGTTTTTAATACAAAACAGCTCCTCAATGAGCAGATATCAAAATAAAAGCAAGTTTAGAAAAGCCTGTTTAGATTTGATTTGGTGAGCTTTTCTTCTTTTCTTCTTTTCCTCAACTCCTTTGAAGTGTAGAATCGGGCCTCAGCTCGATTCTTCACGGATTGAAGTTGGAGTTGATTTGAGCTTTTTCTTCCTTTCTTTGAATGTTGAAAATCTCTTGATTTGCTCTTGAATAGCTCTTGGATTTTCTTCTAGCTTTCTTGGATTGTTGAACTTGAGCACAGATGAAGCTCCTTTGATTTCACACCTTTTCTTTCACTCTATTTTGAATCTCGGATTTTTTCAAATGAGCTCTGTTTTTCTCTTTTTCTGAAAGATTTTTCTTTTTCTCTCTTGATTTGTATATATTTGATTTGAAAACGGCTTCTCTATTTATAGATTCTGCAAAAATATAGCCGTTAGAAACAAAGAAATATAGCCGTTATTGAAAAATCTTACCGTTGACGCTGAGTTGGCATTCAGAAAAATCACGCCCAGATTTGTTGGAGTCGACTCCAGCTTTAGGCGAGTCGGCTCGAAGACGCGATACCAAAAATAGAAATATTCAGAAAGTTAAAGGGTCGACTCATCGAAAATAAGGTGTCGACTCCTGACAGTCGGGGGTCGACTCATGAAAAGCAAGGGGTCGACTCGCGAAGTGCTCAGAAAAACAACCTCTGGTGTCTGAGCGGAGTCGACTCACACAGTCATGGAGTCGGCTCGACAGAATCGGGGGTCGACTCGAGAAATCACATGGGTCGACTCGAGACAAACAGACATCTCTGTATACTGAGTGGAGTCGACTCTGAAACTCTAGAGTCGGCTCCGGAACGTATCAAAAATCAGAGAATTTTCTGATTGACTTGAAATTCGTTCCAGATTCATTTTAAATCAATTTTTTGACTTGAATACAATAAAATTGTCATTAGGAATCAATTCAAGAATGTTCCAAAAACTCATTGATTGAATATGAAGTATAAAAATTTCTTTTTGAAAGCTTAAACATGGAGCTTGAAGTTACTTTCAAATTGATTAAAGTCATACTTAACATACTCATTGATTGTTCTAAATAAATTCATTGCTCATGTAAATAAACTCATTGCATCTTTTAATATACTCATGGCTTTTGGTAATCATCAAAATCAATAAGATTGGGGTAATAATTCTCAACAATCTCCCTAACAACTATCAATTATAGGACGTTGTATATCATATTTGTTGGTTGTCTTCTTAACCAAGGAGTGTTGAGACACTGGTATGACATACAGGTAAAAGTGTAGGAGTACATTTCACCGAATATGACTCATTTCCGGATACTCTACTATTAAGAGTTAATCCGAGAAGATATGGTATAAGTATCCTTTAGACCTGAAGATCACAACCGGTGACTTGCAAGCAACTCATTGTACTTAGGTGCCGGACTAGCTGGATTTCTAATCCAGCTACTAAAGGTTACTGGGTCAGTCAAGTACTTGTGGTAGTCAGTTGTGGATCAAGATGGAATTTGACCTATCCCGTCAAAAGGAGAAATGCTTGTGTTTCAACTTAGCAAGACCTTGGCTAAGGTATTTCATGTGAAAGTCACATGATCACTAAAGTTGAATCACTTTATGGATTGTTGTTTAGAGTTGACAGACTCTTAAGCCATCCTTAGCATTGATGGTCAAAAGGATGAATTATACGGTAACTATTTCTTAGGGTTCTTGGAGTTTGCTCGGCAACTCTTTGACCTATTTGGACGTCGGGTTCCATTGCTAGATGGGCATATCGATTATTATAGAAAGTTATTCCTATGCTACCGGCTTAGGTTCGAACCTAGAGAGTCACACGCATAGAAGTTTCCTAGGATGATCTATTTGCTGATCAACGATTGAGAATCATATATGATTTAATTAATCAATTTGATTGATTGAATTATCTCAATTGGGTTAAATACAAATGAATAAGATTCAATTTGGTTTAAGTCTATTAGAATGACTAATCAATTTCAAATATTGATTTGAAATTAGACTTGATTTGGATTTAAATAGATTCAGGACTAGACAAATTTGATTTGGGCTAGGACCATGATCTAGTAGGTTCAGTCCAATAAATTCAAATCAGCTTAAACCAAAACCCAAACCCAAACCCCTCGCATAAGGGTCTCACATGATAACTTGATTAAATTCTCACATAGAATTTAATATATTAATTTTCTCCAAACTATTTCCGTTGGAATTCTAAGTGTTAGAATTCATGTGGAATTAATGTGCCTCTTTGAATTAACCAACGATGGAATTCTAAGTGTTAGAATTCACATCTCTTTGGTTTTCACCAACATCGGAATTAACCAAACGCTGCGTCTCTTTGGTTTTCACCAAACGACAGAATTCTAAGTGTTAGAATTAAGCCTATAAATTAGAGGACATTCTTCACCAGATTATAGAACATAACACACGATATGTCATGGATTAAAATTCTAAAGAGTTAGAACACAAATCCTAGTATGATTCTGGTGTTAGCAAAAGTTTGGTGGATCTTGGAGGAAGATTCATGTGGGAGGATTCAAGATCAGCAAAGTTATTTTTCCACGAGCTAACACTCTCGGGAATCCGATCATTCGGGGCTTCGCGTCGACGATACTAGAGGCCGGACGATTGAATGACTGCAGAGCACAAAGGATTTACCTACTATTCTTAAGGTAAATGATGCGTGTCGTAGCGCAACGATTAAAAGACCTTAATTTCACTATTAGAATAGCGAGAGTAAGGGATCGATTCCACAGGGACTTTAGCGATTATCTTGAAATAAATTTATAAATTTAACTAAAAAGATAATTATTAGTGCAAAATAATCAAGATATGACCTATCTTATAAGAGCACGGCCCGTACCCATAGATCACGGCCCGTCCCTTTTAAACATAGATCAGTCTAAAATTATTTCTACTTAAATATAATTTAATAACAACTAAACATGAATAGAAACTTTATTTCATATAAATTTAAAAGTCACGACATTAAGAAGGAAATAAGAAAGCAATAAATTCTCTCTACACGAAACTAAAGATGGGATGGAGTCTTTGTTCCTCTTCTGCATGCGCCTCCCGAGCCAACGAACGGAGCCTCCACTGCTACTCAATTGCTCCCGAGATAGCTACTCAATTGCTCCCGAGACAGAGCTTCCACGGATCCTCAACGGCTCCCGCAGCCTCCAAGACACGAACAGAGGATGAACCCACAGACTTCTCACAGATTCCACGGAACAGAGCTATCAGGAAGGAAAGCGGAAGAACAGGCTCTGGGCATGGACGGAACAGAGCTCTCCCTCAAATTCTCTCGGATGCCGCACGCTAGACGGATCGCTGCCTTCCTCCCTCTACTGCTATTTGTAGAAGCTCAGATGCGGTGAAGACACGGCGTTGCCAAACAGAGGACGCGGCGGTGCCAAAACAGAGGACGCCGAAGCCACGAAGAAAATCTGGATAAATCCTCAATAAAATTCAAATTCTTCCTAAAGGAATTTAATTCTCTCAATTTGATAACTTCCAATCTAATCTATTCCGGTGGAGGAAACTGTTAGAATTAATTAAGAGAAGAATCAGATGAAAATAAAAAAAAACGGCTGAGAAGACGATGAAGTCGGCAAGTGTTTGCCGTTTTTGCTTTGAAATCCATGCTAAATCCTTATAAAATCAATTCCGAGCTCATTTAAGTCGATTTGAGTGCCGTTTGCGTTGTTAAATCCCTAAAATTGAGATCTTTAAATTGATAAGGTTTTATCTAAAATATTATATAAAATATTAAAATATTAACTAATAATAGATTCGTTAAATTATTAATTAATAGGTTTAGTAATAATTATTTATGCGTTTATCACTCCCCCCAACTTGAATCTTACTCGTCCTCGAGCAAATAAGAAATTTAGAAATATGTACCAAGCTAGTCCAAGAATTGATAGTTATCTTATAGTTCTTTTTTTTAATTTTTTTTTAAAGATCATAAGGGAGGTACTTCATTGGATTATTAAGTTTTTTTTTAGTGATAAAGTGTAGTCCATAAGAATTTATAGAAGTCTTTCTTCACCAACTTTCCACTTCTCTAATTAAGTCTTCTAACTTAATTTGGGTTGGGTGTAATGTCTTTTGTAATTTGGTTCTTTATTTATTTATTTATTTATATGTAAAGTTAGTGCAATGTCCTAATCCCTTGCTTTCTAATTAACCCTTGTAGCGAGCTTTAGGCCAATGGCTCCCAAACCAATTGGATTTAGGGCATTAGGTGTAAAACACCCCTCGGACTTACTTACTCGAGTTAAAAAGGCTTTAGGTAGGACTGACTCTATTTAGGTTCTTTTACATTCCTACCTTTTTACGTGAACAACATCACTTTCTTAGGTGACGAGGCCCGGTTACTAGTAAAAATGCTAAGAACCTAATCTATTAACTTTAAGAGAGATTTTTTTCTTTTTTCTTTCTTTTTTTTTTTTTTTTTTTTGAATAACATTTTCACCCATACCCTTATTAAGTAGATTGTACTATTAAGATTAGTGGTCAGAAGGGTCTGAAATTATTCTAAAAATTATTTTGGGCTAAACCCTACCTTTTATTAGGTTTTCTTAATAATTTATTCCTCAGTATTTCAAAAAAAAATTCTAACCATTAATTCATTAATAGACTGCTTGATTAACTTCAAATCGAGACACATCTGATTATAGTTTTACTCGAGGATTTATTTATTCTTTTTCCTTCCCCCCAACTTAATTTCCATTGTCCCTAATGGAAGAAAAATTAATTAATTGCAAGGAAAGATACTACCTGGTAGAGTATTTGAAGGTTGGAAGTTTCATTGTTGCCATCTTCTTTCAATCTGCTTCTGTTGCTCTTCTCTGGTCATACTAAAAGAACACACTAAAAGAACAGAAAGTTAAAAATAACTAATAAACTGGGTTGCCTCCCAAGAGCGCTAAGTTTAAAGTCTTCAGCCAGACTGTGCTACTTATTATGATAATGTTGGGTTCACAAGATCAATTGATTCAATAATTTCTTCATCATTAATTTCTTCTATATATGGTTTCAAACGTTGGCCATTTACTTTGAATGTATTTCCCTGCTTGGGGTCTTTAAGCTCTACAGCTCCATGGGAAAATACTTGAGTTACTATAAAAGGTCCATTCCATCGTGAACGAAATTTTCCAGGGAAAAGGTGTAATCTTGAATTGTAAAGCCATACTTTTTGATTTGGTTCAAAAAATTTCTACTAATAAATTTGTCATGATATGCTTTGGTTCGTTCTTTATAAATTTTTGAGCTCTCATATGCCTCATTTCGTAGCTCTTCTAACTCATTCAATTGGAGTTTTCTATTGACATGCATTTTTCATATCATAATTAAATTGCTTGATAGCCCAAAATGCACGGTGTTCTAATTCTACAAGTAAATGACATACTTTTCCAAATACGAGCCTGCAAGGAGACATTCCTATGGGAGTTTTAAATGCAGTACGATAAGCCCATAATGCATCATCCAAACGTTCTGACCAATCTTTCCTATCAGGTCTCACCGTTTTCTCAAGGATATTTTTAATTTCTCTATTTGATATTTCAACTTGGCCACTAGTTTGGGGATGATAAGGTGTAGCTACCTTATAAGTAATTCCATATTTGTTCATTAATGCTTCAAATTGTCTATTCGTGAAATGTGTACCCCCATCACTAATTATAGCCCTTGGGCATCCAAAACGACTAAGGATATTATGTTGAATAAACTTGATTACAACTTTATGGTCATTGGTTCGAGTTGCCATGGCTTCAATCCATTTTGACACATAATCAACTGCCACTAGAATGTATTCAAATCCAAAAGAGGAAGGAAATGGGCCCATAAAATCAATACCCATACATCAAAAATTTCTACAACCAAGATAGGGTTTAGGGGCATCATGTCTTTTCGAGATATATTTCCTGTTTGTTGACATTGAGACAATTATGGCTAAATTCATGTGCATCTTTAAAAAGAGTTGGCCAATAAAACCACTTTGCAGTACCTTTGCTGCAGTTTTCTTTCCACTAAAATGTCCTCCACAGGCAAGAGAATGACAGAAGTTAAGTATACTTTTAAATTCACTCTCGGGAACACATCGCCTAATCACCTGATCTGAACAGTACTTAAATAATTCAGGGTCTTCCCAAAAGTAATATTTGATTTGTGAGAAAAATCTATCTTTTTCTTGTTTTGTCCTGTAGGAAGGTACTTTTCTGTTGCAAATAATTCACAATGTGGGCAAACCAGGGAAGACTGCTATGGAAATTGAGAATAGTTGCTCATCAGGGAACTTATCTCTGATTATTTCTTTATTGTATTCCACTGAGATCCTAGAGATATGATCTGCTACCATATTTTCAGAACCCTTCTTATCTAAGATTTCTAGATCAAATTCTTGTAGGAGCAGGATCCATCTAATTAGTCTGGGTTTTGTGTCCTTTTTTGATATAAGATGCCTCAACGCTGCATGATCTGAATAAACTAAAACTTAGACCCTAACAGATATGATCTAAACTTTTCTAGGGCAAACACAATTGCTAGTAATTCTTTTTCAGTGGTAGTATAGTTCATTTGTGCATCTGAAAGAGTTTTGCTAGCATAATAAATTACATGGGGTTCTCGATTGAGTTTCTGTCCTAGAACTGCACCTACAGCATAATCAGAAGCATCACACATGATTTCAAAAGGTATGGTCCAATCTGGGGGCTTGATAATGGGTGCAGTGGTCAAAGCAGTTCGAAGGATGTTATAGGCTGTTAGACAATCTTTATCAAAATTAAAAGAACTATCCTTGGTCAACAAATTACACAATGATCGAGAAATTTTACTGAAATCTTTGATGAAATGTCTATAAAAACCAGCATGACCAAAGAAAGATCATACTTGTTTAACTGAGTTGGGGGTGATAGATTTGAGATCAATTCAACCTTGGCTTTATCAACCTCAATACCTCGCTCTGAAACAATGTGTCCAAGAACAATTCCCTCATGAACCATAAAATGGCTCTTCTCCCAACTTAGGATTAAATTCATTTCCATACATCGTTTCAGTACCTTAGTCAAGTTCTCGAGACAGCTATCAAATGATGCACCAAAAACTGAGAAATCATCCATAATACTTCCAAAAATTGACCAATCATATCAGAAAATATGGCCAACATACATCGTTGAAATGTGGCTGGTGCATTACAAAGTCCAAATGGCATACGTCTAAAGGCAAATGTTCCAAAGGGACAAGTGAAGGTGGTCTTTTCTTGATCTGCAGGAAATACTGGGACTTGATTGTATCCTGAATATCCATCTAAGAAACAAAAGAAACTTTATCCGCTAGCGTTCTAGAATTTGATCGATAAAAGGCAAAGGAAAGTGGTCTTTCCTAGTCACGACATTCAACTTTCGATAATCTATACACACTCTCCAATAGTTGATGTGCGAGTAGGAATTGATTCACCTTTTCATTTTTAATCACGGTAATACCTAATTTTTTAGGTACTACTTGGATTGGACTGACCCATTGGCTATCTGAAATTGGATAAATAATACCAGCATCAAGCCATTTTACTACTTCCTTCTTAACAACATCCCTCATGTTTGGATTTAGCCTTCGTTGCATGTCTCTATGTGGTTTGGCTTCAATTTCACTATGAATATGGTGCATGCAAACGGAAGAGTCAATTCCCTTAAGATCAGCTATTGTCCATCCAATCGCCTCTTTATGTTCTTTAAGTACATCTACCAATTTATCTTCTTGCTCAGAGGTTAGGGTAGATGCAATGATTACTGGAAGGGTATCATTGGGTCAAGGAATGAATATTTTAAGTCATCTGGAAGAGGTTTCAACTCTAGTTGGGGTGGTTCTTCCAAGGATGGTATTAAAGGACTTGGTTTAGTTGGAAGTGGTTCATATTTTATAGTCCAAGGCGGGATGGTGTCAAACTTAGGTGGTTCTAATAACATGTTTATTTCTTTGGTATACTCATCAATATCAAAGTCATCTATTCCAAAATGTGTAAGACATGTTTGTAAAGGATCCGAATCAATCAACTTTGGAATTTCTTATATACTACTTCCTCTATCATGTTTACTTCATTTAAATCATACACAGGTGGTCCTTGGGAAGCATTAAAAATATTTAATCTCATCTTCTTGTTTCCAAAAGATACATCCATCACATCTGTTCTACAATTTATGCATGCATTAGCAGTAGCTAGAAAAGGTCTTCCAAGGATGATGGGAATTTGGTTAGGATTACCGCTAGATTCCATATCTAACACAAGGAAGTCGATAGGAAAATAGAATTCATCCACCTTTACTAATACATCTTCAATATTCCACGAGGTTCTTTGACTGATCTATCTGCCAATTGTAGTGTTACTGTCGTGGGTTTCAACTCTCCAAATCCGAATAATTCATATACTGAACTTGGGAGAAGGTTTACACTCGCACCCAAATCTAATAATGCTTTCTTGATTGTGAAGTTTCCTATGACACATGATATAATCGGGGTACCAGGATCTTTTAGTTTGGGTGGGGTTATTTGCTGAACAACTGAGCTAACTTGCTCAGTCAAATGTATCTTTTTTGGTATTTGTGTCTTGGCTTTCCGTTTTTGTGAGCATAGATCCTTCAAAAATTTGGCATAAGCTGGAACTTGCTTGATAGCATCGAGAAGAGGTAAGTTTATTTGGACTTGCTTAAATAACTCAAGCATCTCATTCATCTTTATATTCTTCTTATCTGAAGGCAAAGGAGATTCTAAAGCACTAGGGAATGGGGCTTTATGTATGATTGCTTGATCATTGAATTCCTTTTCTTTTTCATTTCTTCTCTCTTCTGGTTTAGCCACTTCTAATTTCTGGGTTGGTTCAGGTGGGTTCAATGTTTTTCCACTTCTGAGAGTCATGACTGATTTAGCATGTTCTGGGAATTTGTCAGGACTATTGGAACCTTCAGCCATGAATTATCCTTTCGGGTTATCGATAGGCTGACTAGGTAACTTACCCTCCTCCCTTCTACTGAATGCTGTGGCTAATTGACCTATCTGAGTTTCTAGTTTTGCAATAGATTGTGTGTGGGAGTGAAGGATTTGAGTATTCATTTCTAGCCCTTCAATGCTTGTAACACTTTGTCTTCAAAAGTAGCTGATTATTCGGTGGAGGTTGTGGGATGTTTGGATATTGTGAATATGGCATGCTTCTAAAATTAGTTTCTTGATAATTAGGTCTGATCGATGAATTGGCTACAGGTTGAGGTTTCAAGAAAAATTGGGTGATTTCGTCAGCCAGGATTGTAAGTATTTGAAAATGGATCATTTCCTGTTCTAGGAGCTAATCGGGTTTGGGCTTGGTGGGCTTGCTCTTGAACAAGTTCAGGAAATTGGTATGCAGCTGGACATTCACCTACAGAATGGGTTGGACTCGAACAAATTATGCAGACCTCATGTAATTGAGTAGATGGGGAAGAGATGTTTCCAACTTGTAGAATCCGGTCAAGTTTATGGGATAATTCATCTACCTTAGTATAGATATCTGTAGAATGACCTATTTCATATATTCCACCTCTTTAGGTTCTACAGGAGGGTCTCGACGAGCAACTGACATATGATGTAATGAATTCTCACTCAATGTCTCAAAGAGTTGCCAAGCTTCATGTTCATTTTTTAACATAAATGTCCCACCACATGAAGCATCAACCATTTGCCTATGCTTTTCTGATAATCCATCATAAAAAACACTGAACCAGTTGCCATTTGGGTATAGCATGATGTGGACATTTTCTAATCAGTTCTTTGAATCTCTCCCATGTCTCATGGAACATTTCTCCATCTGTCTGGGAAAAACTTGTTATGGCTTTTCTAATTTGATTCGTTTTTCCTATAGGAAAATATTTCTTAAGAAATTCTCTCTGAAGATGATCCCAAGTTGAAATTATGACAGTGTCTAATGAATTTAACCAATATTTGGCTTTATCTTTTAGGGAAAAAGGGAATAACTTAAGCCTAAGTGCATCATCAGAGAAATTTTGAATCTTGACAGTTGAGCAAATTTCCAAGAATTCATCTAAGTGTTTGTAGGATCCTCATTTGTAAGTCCATAGAAAGATGGTAACATTTGGATTACACTTGACTTAATTTATATTGGACAGCCTCTACTGGAGGCACTTGAATGCAGGGAGAGTAGGTATACCTTGAAGGAGTGAAATACTCTTTTAACTGTCATGGTTGATTATTTTCGTTATTAGGATCCATAATTCTCAGTCTGTTTGCTCTAATAGTTCTTTCTATCTCAGGATCTAAGGGTATAAGGTTGGGTTGCAACGATCGGCGACCAAGCATATGTAGGGTTACGGAATGAAAAATCTCAATCTAATTGGAATAAAATTGCAGCGGAAACAAAATAAATTTATAACCCACCAAGAATCACATGCGTTTCATAAAAACCGAAAGAAGGATAAACAAAAATATTACCTTTTGTTATTTTTGTTATTACCTTTTTAATCAGTATGTAATCCTTCTGTTCTTGTGTTGGGTTTCTCGGATCTTCAAAGGTGCTGCCTTTCAGAAAGACGATCACCCTCTACAAGTATCCACACACGAACGGACACCAAAATGGTTTTGAATGCTAGTTCAACCATTCCATTTTTCACAAAAATGAACCCATATTTTCAACTCTCTATTTTTTCATCTTTAAGGCAAAAGATATGACGCTTCAAAAGCCCCAATCGACGTGACCTTTCAAATGCCCCAATCGACGTTACCTTTCAAATGCCCCACAGACTCTAAAATATATATCGAACATATATACAAGCCTGCTAGGAATTTTGGTTAACTAAGATTTTAATTGATATTTATTTAAAACTCCTTTTAAATAATAACAATTTAAATCCTTTCCTTACAAAATAAGGAATATATATTTTTAACCAAAAAAAACTTTATGGATTATTTCCTTATCCAATAAGAAAATGTAACAATTTAATTACTTGTCACAATTTAAATTACGAATTTAAATTTTTTCAAAATTAAACTCGAATCTAAATGACAACTAATTATTATTTGTAATTTAAAATAATCTCATCATTTTAAATTATATAGAGAGTAACAAATCGTAACCATTATTGTCCGTTCTTAGTGTGCGACCCTATAGGTTCAATTAACGTTGGCAGTAGGCCTAAATCACATTTTGAACCTACAAGTCATAAGCGGCCTCTAGCAAGACATTATGACTACCCAAGTTAAATGAAAAGCTCATGTTCCGAGACAACCTTAAAGTAGCTATTAACATAATCCTTTTGTCACATGATATCTTGATAGAATATAAGGCATGGATAAAGTCAACCTTATATCTCTCTATCTTTAATTTCTCGAAACCCAATTAGACTGACTAAACAAATGATATTGATCTCCATCAATTCATTTGAGCATGGCCATGCATTTCTCAGTCTCAATCATCGAGGGGCCCAGAGATATCTCTCTTATAATAAGAGGGACAAATTCCATCTTAATCACTCACATCTCACTACATGATTCTTATTATGTTCAATCATAATCTTTATAATCATCCGGTTAAAGACAACGTTTGATTATGTCAAAACATAATATTCCTCATGTTGAGAACTATGGCAATCTCAGGTCTAAGGATTTAATGACACAACTACTAGAGATTAACTTATGACTTTGATCCATGTATTAATCTCAAGGCGGGTCTTGTCCAATATTTGTTCTCAACAAATACATATAAATTTGATTTGTATCTCATACACATATTCATCCCATGAATATCAATCAAATTTCATACTAATCTTAATTTATTGTTATTCCCACAACAATAACCGATTAGGGACATTTAGAATAATTCATAATATTATTCAAGGACATTATTATATAATAAACATGCAAATTATGATAATAGTAAATGTTCATAAATATTCAAAATACCATGTCCATACATAGGCCTAGGGCACTATTACTAACAGCCATACACCCTACCAATGACTCTAAAGCAACCGTTTTTATTTAATTATTATTTTATTATTTATTATTATTTTTAATAGAAGAAAAAGAGGGAAATTCTAAAGAAAATACCCTAAAAATTCCTAGAACTACGAGGAATGAATAATTTAATTAGGGTTTAATAATTCTTAGCAATCNGCTTGTGGTAGAGGCTTAGTCAATGGATCAGCAACATTGTCATCTGTTGGAACTCTGCATATTTTTACGTCACCTCTCTCAATGATTTCTCGAATGAGATGATAACGCCTAAGAATGTGTTTGGATCGCTGATGTGACCTAGGTTCTTTTGCTTGTGCGATAGCACCATTATTGTCACAATAAACATCAACAGGATTTGTGATGCTAGGAACCACTCCAAGGTCAGTAATGAACTTCTTGATCCAAACTGCTTCCTTTGCTGCATCAGATGCTGCTATGTATTCAGCTTCAGTTGTAGAATCAGCAACAGTGCTTTGCTTCGAACTTTTCCAGCTAACAGCACCACCATTTAAACAAAACACATATCCTGACTGCGATCGAAAATCATCTTTGTCAGATTGAAAGCTTGCATCTGTGTAACCACTTACAACCAGATCATCTTCCAATCCGCCATACACCAAGAACATATCTTTAGATCTTCTCAGATACTTAAGAATGTTCTTGACAGCCGTCCAGTGACTCTCACCGGGATCTGACTGGTATCTACTCGTTATGCTTAAAGCATAAGAGACATCTGGTCTAGTGCACAACATAGCATACATGATAGATCCTATTGCTGAAGCATAAGGAATCTTACTCATGCGCTCTCGCTCATCTTTTGTGTTAGGACACTGAGATTTGCTAAGTGTAATACCATGAGACATAGGCAAGTATCCTCTCTTGGAATCTTGCATACTGAACCTTTTCAGTACTTTGTCTATGTAAGTACTTTGACTTAGACCAATCAGCCTCTTAGATCTATCTCTATAGATCTTTATCCCTAGGATATAGGCAGCTTCGCCTAAGTCTTTCATTGAGAAACATTTCCCTAACCAAGACTTGACACTCTGCAAGGTAGGGATATCATTCCCAATGAGTAAAATGTCATCAACATATAGGACCAGAAATACAATGGCGCTCCCACTAACTTTCTTGTAAACACAAGGTTCATCTTCATTTTTGATAAATCCAAACTCTTTGACTGATTCATCAAAACGAAGATTCCAACTCCGAGAAGCCTGCTTCAAACCATAAATGGATCTTTGAAGCTTGCATACTTTACTAGAATTCTCAGGTTGTACAAAACCCTCAGGTTGTGTCATGTACACATCCTCAAGTAAGTTTCCATTAAGAAACGTTTTAACATCCATTTGCCAAATCTCATAGTCATAATATGCAGCAATGGCAATGAGAATTCTAATAGACTTAAGCATGGCTACAGGTGAAAAAGTTTCATCATAGTCTATACCATGAGTTTGTTTGAAACCTTTTGCAACTAGCCTTGCTTTGTAAGTATGCACTTTACCATCCATGTCAGTTTTCTTTTTGAAAACCCATTTGCACCCAATGGTCTTTGTACCTTCAGGTGGCTCAATCAAGGTCCATACCTGATTATCATACATGGATTGGATTTCAGACTTCATGGCCTCTAACCATTTCTCAGAGTCTGGATCTAACATAGCCTCTTGATAGGTAGTAGGTTCATTTTGATCCACTAACAATACATCATGATTATCAGTCACAAGAAATCCATATCTCTCGGGCTCATGACGTATCCTATCAGATCTACGTAACTTTTGTGCTACAGGTGGTGTGTCAACAGTGGTTTGTTGACTTTGAGCATCCACAGGCGGTTCAATGTTATCTTGTGGTTCTCGAATTTCTTCGATTGTACCTTGCTCCCACTGGTTCCTTTAGAAATAAATTCCCTTTCTAGAAAGACACCATTCCGAGCAACAAACACTTTGTTCTCAATGGGATTGTAAAAGTAGTATCCTTTAGTCTCTTTAGGATACCCCACAAAAAAATTTGTCAGACTTGGGTTCCAGCTTATTTGAAACTTGACGTTTTACATAAGCTTCACAACCCCAAATCTTAAGAAAAGACAAACTGGGCTTTTTACCATTCCACATCTCATATGGCGTCTTTTCAACCGCTTTGGTTGGAACTCGATTTAGTGTGAACGCAGCTGTGGCAAGTGCATAACCCCAAAAGGTAAGTGGAAGATCCGTTAGACTCATCATAGATCGAACCATATCTAATAAGGTTCGATTCCTTCTTTCAGACACACCATTCCATTGCGGTGTTCCAGGAGGAGTTAGTTGTGGAATGATTCCACAACTTCTAAGATGGTCATAAAAATCTTGGCTCAAATATTCTCCACCTCGATCAGATCGAAGTGCCTTGATTGTCTTGCCAAGTTGGTTTTGTACTTCATTTTGAAAAGATTTGAACATTTCAAATGATTCAGATTTGTGTCTCATCAAGTAGACATAACCATATCTACTGAAGTCATCAGTAAATGTAATGAAGTACTTGTAACCTCCTCTGGCATCTGAACTTAATGGTCCACATACATCTGTATGTATTAGGCCCAATAATTCATTGGCCCTTTCACTGTGTCCAGTAAAGGGATCCTTTGTCATCTTACCCAATAGACAAGATTCACATGTATCATATGATTCAAAATCAAATGAGTTCAAAAGTCCATCTTGATGGAGTTTTGATATGCGTTCTCATTTATATGGCCAAGGCGACAATGCCAAAGATAGGTTGAATTTAAGTCATTGGACTTAAATTTCTTGGTAGTTATGTTATAGACAGAAGAATTGTTGGATTTTTGAAGATTCAAAACATAAAGACCATCTAGTAATTCGGCATTTGCATAGAACATGTCTTTATGATAAATGGAGCAATTATTATTCTTAATAATAAAAGAAAAACCATCATTATCCAAACAAGAAACTGAAATAATATTCCTACACATTGTAGGAACATAAAAGCAATTGTTCAAAACTAACAAAAGCCCACTGGGCAAAGAAAGTTCATAACTTCCTACAGCTAAAGCAGCAACTTTTGCTCCATTGCCTACTCGAAGATCAACTTCGCCCTTCTTCAGTTGTCTACTCCTTTTGAGCCCCTGCACATTTGTGCAAATGTGAGATCCACATCCAGTATCTAATACCCAGGAACTAGAAGGAGAGAAATTAATCTCTATAACATAAATACCTGAAGAACCGGTCTCACCAGTCTTCTTCTTCTTCTTTAGATCCTCCAAATACAGCTTGCAGTTTCTCTTCCAATGACCAGGTTCATTGCAAAAGAAACAGACACCCTCCTTTGGGGCTTTAGCCTTGGGTTTAGGATTGGGCTTGGGTTGAGCATTGGACTTTCCAGCCCTTCCCTTACCCTTTCCTTTTCTTTTCTTCATAAGGCCCTTTCCCTTTTGAACCATCAGAACATGGCCAGGCTTGGACTTAATATTCTGTTCAGCAGTTTTAAGCATCGTATGCAGCTCAGAAATTGATTTGTCCATTTCATTCATGTTATAGTTCATGATAAACTGGTCATAACTATCAGGAAGTGAATTTAGGATCAAATCTGTTGCCAACTCTTGGCTCAATGGAAATCCAAGCCTATCAAGGTGCTCAATATAGCCTTTCATTTTCAACACATGAGCGCTAACTGAAGCACCCTCAGCCATTTTGCAAGAGTGCAATGCCTTGGTAGTATCATACCTTTCTTGCCTTGCTTGTTGCTGGAACATTTCCTTTAGATTGACAATCATATCATAAGTTTCCATGTTTTCCAAATCTTTCTGAAGTTCAGAACTCATGGTAGCTAGCATCAAGCATGCAACATCAATAGAGTCATTATGATGCTTCTCATAAGCATTCTTTTCAGCTCTAGAAGCATTATCGGCTGGTTCTTCAGGGTGAGGTTGATCCAGGACATAAAGCTTCCTTTCTTGTTTGAGAACAATTCTCAAATTTCCAGTCAAGGAAATTAGTCCCAGTAAGTTTGTCCTTCGCAAGGATTGATCGCAGTGACATAGTAGAATTGTTATCATTGTTGGCCATCTACAATAAATGCAAAGTTCGTTAAGTATTTTGATTATGAAAAACTCCCACTAAATTAACAACCCTCAATGATAAAATCATATTAATTTAGTGAGCTAAGATCCATATTTATACTCAACTTTAAGTCAGCTTTGGCATGACGCTTAAAATTAAGTTTTTTAGGTAGGTAACTCTTACCAATTGCAACTCATGCAACTCTTAGAAATTTATGGGATTATGACATCATATGTCTCGGCATGTTTAAATCCCATCTCATGCCATTAGGCCCAAAACCGTTTTGATAACCTAATTAAGTTAAACCATTTTTAAACATATGGGTAGCACCATTACCCATCTTGTCTCACTAATGTAACCTAATGTACTTCTACTTTGGTAGAACCCACATTAAGGTGATAAAAGCCTTGACAAGTGTTCAAATATGGATGGCATGTCAACTTAAAATTTTATGTGAGGGATCTAGATAGATTAATAGATCTCATCATGCATTTAGTATCACATACTCATTGATATCATACATGGCATCACATACTTATGAAACATCATACATAGCATCTCATACATGTATATAATAAACGTGTCATAGTATGGCCTTATCAAGATTGATCTTCATAAGCCAATATGAAGATCAATGGTCAATCCTAGGTAATAATGAGCAACACCATAATGTCTACTTGACCATCATCTTGTGCATAGACACCTAGCTCCTCCATCACCATGGTTGGATTGCAGGACTTCAAATGGCTTGCTTTGTCTTCTTGTTTTATTACAATAAATAAACAAATACTACTAAAAGTAAAAGAAAAATTATAATGAAACAAAATGGCACGCAGGCCATATTTAATAATTACAACCCTTGTAAAAGAATAATAAAAACCTGCCAATCATATTGGTCACAAGGCCATACCATGCACCATACAAAGCAACACACCATGCAAAACATATCATGTTATCATATAGCATATACATATTGCATTAAAGAAAATATGTAATAATAGGCGTGTTGTTTAAAACCAATTAAATTTATAAGGCGCTCTGATTAGGTAGTACTGCGGTTCCTAAAATTTGGAGATACAATAAAGTTTCATCCTAAAATTTGATTTTATTGATCTCATCAATAAATTTAAGGCTTACATCCGCACCACCATAAACAGCAATTGATAAATCCTTATTGATATGTGAATTCAGTTCATGTATTAATCTAATTAAGACAACACCGAAATCATATATCATGATATTAAACACTTTAATTGCAATATCCCATTCGGATTCTTAATCATATTAACGAATCCTTACAGGAAACAGATTCATCAATTAACACCTTAGAAAACCTATTATCTATGTCGTTCGCAAAACACTAATATCATATATATATACAAGAACGCAAACCATGCCAAGATCATATACATCTCATACATACAATCAAACATGGCAGTTTCGATTTTTATGAAAACGCAAGTGGCTCTGATACCACTGTTGGGTTACGGAATGAAAAATCCCAATCTAATTGGAATAAAATGGCAGCGGAAACAAAATAAATTTATTCCATAACCCACCAAGAATCACATGCGTTTCATAAAACCGAAAGAAGGATAAACAAAAATATTACCTTTTGTTGATCAGTATGTAATCCGTCTGTTCTTGTGTTGGGTTTTCTCGGATCTTCAAAGGTGCTGCCTTTCAGAAAGACGACCACCCTCTACAAGTATCCACACACGAACGGACACCAAAATAGTTTTGAATGCTAGTTCAACAAGTCCATTTTTCACAAAAATGAACCATGTTTCCAACTCTCTGTTTTCTATTTTAAGGCAAAAGATATGACCCTTCAAATGCCCCAATCGACTTTCAAATGCCCAATCGAGACCTTTCAAATGCCCAAGACTTTAAAACGTATATATCATATATATACAAGTCTGCTAGGGTTTTGGTTAACTAGGATTTTAATTAATATTTATTTAAAACTCCTTTTAAATAATACAATTTAAATCCTTTCCTTACAAATAAGGAATTTATATTTTTAACCAAAAACTTTATGGATTATTTCCTTATCCAATAAGAAAATATAACAAATTAATTACTTGTCATAATTTAAATTACGAATTTAAATTTTCTCAAAATTAAACTCGAATCTAAATGACAACTAATTATTATTTGTAATTTAAAATAATCTCATCATTTTAAATTACTATAGAGAGTAACAAACCGTAACCATTATTGTCCGTTCTTAGTGTGCGACCCTATAGGTTCAATTAACGTTGGCAGTAGGCCTAAATCACATTTTGATCCTACAAGTCATAAGCGGCCTCTAGCAAGACATTATGACTACCCAAGTTAAATGAAAAGCTCATGTTCCGAGACAACCTTAAAGTAGCTAATGACATAATCCTTTTGTCACATGATATCTTGATAGAATATAAGGCATGGAAAAAGTCAACCTTATATCGCTCTATCTTTAATTTCTCGAAACCCAATTAGACTGACTAAACAAATGATATTGATCTCCATCAATTCATTTGAGCATGGCCATGCATTTCTCAGTCTCAATCATCGAGGGGCCCAGAGATATCTCTCTTATAATAAGAGGGACAAATTCCATCTTAATCACTCATATCTCACTACATGATTCTATTATGTTCAATCATAATCTTTATAATCATCCGGTTAAAGACAACGTTTGATTATGTCAAAACATAATATTCCTCATGTTGAGAACTATAGCAATCTCAGGTCTAAGGATTTAATGACACAACTACTAGAGATTAACTTATGACTTTGATCCATGTATTAATCTCAAGGCGGGTCTTGTCCAATATTTGTTCTCAACAAATACATATAAATTTGATTTGTATCTCATACACATATTCATCCCATGAATATCAATCAAATTTCATACTAATCTTAATTTATTGTTATTCCCACAACAATAACCGATTAGGGACATTTAGAATAATTCATAATATTATTCAAGGACATTATTATATAATAAACATGCAAATTATGATAATAGTAAATGCTCATAAATATTCAAAATACTATGTCCATACAATAGGCTTAGGGCACTATTACTAACACCAGAAGCCAAAGGCGAAAAGAATTTTAATTATTGATTGATTTCAACCATAACTACAATAGATTTTTCTATGAATGCTAAAATTGAATTAACTTTTAACATTAAAGCTGAACTTCTAGAGAAATTATCAAAAAATAATAGCCTAAAATCAAAATCAATCTAATTTTTATAATGACAGAACCAAAAACCAAAAAGGAGGCCTAATTGTAGCTGGTAGACTAGTTCTCAAACATTTCTCAGCCAGCTCTGAAAGGTTGATTTACCAATCTTGTTTATCATCATCATGCTACAACATCATCTAAACCGAGAGTTCGGATACTAGCAATGATCTCTAAAGACAGACTAAGGGCTTCAAGATTCATGGTAGTGTTTCCAAATAAATAGAGGTTAGACAACTAAATTTAGTATGATCATCGTACATCTTAAAGAAAAGAAAATCAACTGATGCTTCAACAATGAGACTGTTTGGTCTCTAAGAACCTAAAGAGGAATTTCATTTAGCATGATTTTTGCCAATGAAATAGATAGCAAAAGCTATGAAGAAGTCTCAAGATCCAGATATAGAAGTAGGGCTAATCCTTATATTTTTTATTTTATTTTTGTTTTAAACAACATCCATAATTTGAACCATGAAGTTTGGGAAAATCTTTATGTAGAACTTGAAAATTCAAAATCACTTACAAGTTCTTTTAGCTATTAATCTGTAAAAAAACCAAAAATAAATAAAAATATCAGCTTTCTACCATCAAATCCTAACCAAATTATCTTAGAAAGAGATATGGTGCTCACTTAATAAAAAAGATAGAATAAAAGATAGAAGAAAATTTTGTACTGAACACCGCTAGCGATGGCTTGTTCTTGATCTTGAAGTGAAGACAAGAGGGACTTAATATTAGAGGAGCTAAGGTTTTGCGAATATGAAAGGGACTTAAGATTGGAGGGTTAGGGTTTCATGGTGATGAGGGCTAAGCTCAAAGGGATTAGGAACTCGAATCAAAGGGCTTCAGGGTTTATTGGAGACGAGTGGATGAACAATCACCAAATACATCCTCATAAGCAATCACAAAGGCTAGGGTTTCTTCAACCATAATGGAAGACACTCATGAGAGAGAAAGTCCTTGCAATGGGAAAGGGTATCTATCGAATATATTTTGTATCTCTTTCATAGAAAAGCCAAAACCCAATCATGGGAAGTGATGACGCCAAGTCACCTTCTTCAAACGTCAGGGAAGATGGACGTCCTTCTCCTTGGACCCCTGCAAGAAAAGTCCCCGGAGACCGGTGGTTCCGGTGGGGACCCTCCGATGCTCAAGTCAGTCACTTGGGTTTAGACAAAGAACCGCTCAGCGGAAAGGAGCTGAGGCAGTTTGGGTTTTGCTAGGAGGAAGAAAGCTAGAAAACCAGGGTTCAGATCCCTACTTACAGTGCGGGCACGTGCTTTTATACCTGTCCAAATATCCTATCTTACTGTTCCGAAAGATCGCTGTTGTACCATTGCTGTGCGTGCTGGAGGCATCCCGTACTACCTGTCAATGTGATATCACACGTGTCTAACAGCTGCGATGGCATTCGGTGCGCGCCGTTGTTTGATATAACCGTGCACAGTCGCAAGTGGTAGCGAATCGTACACCGTAACGGAGCACGGCCATGCACAGGGACATGCAGTGCACCATACGCCGTTATGAGGCATGGCCCTCCGCTACGGGGTGGGATCACGGGCGTACGGAGAATCACGTGGGCGCTCCATGTGGCCCGGAGCTGTCATTCCTTTCGACGATTGAACTGCATGCTAATCGTTGATGATACCAACGTACTCCGAGACCAGAGAAGGATCTCGGGGTAGAGATATGGTGGTCCCATCCCGAGACCGGAAGGGGTCTCGGGGGTGGGATGATGCTGGTGCACCCCGAGACCGGAGGGGGGTCTCGGGGTCAAGAGATGGTGATCCCACCCCGAGGCCGGGAGGGGTCTCGGAAATGGGATGATGCCGGTGCACCCCGAGACTGGAGGGGGGTCTCGGGGTCAAGAGATGGTGATCCCACCACGAGGCCGGAAGGGGTCCCGGGGGTGGGATGATGCTGGTGCACCTCGAGACCGGAGGGGGGTCTCGGGGTTAAGAGATGGTGATCCCATCCTGAGGCCGGAAGGGGTCCCGGGGGTGGGATGATGCCGGTGCACCCCGAGACTGGAGGGGGGTCTCGGGGTCAAGAGATGGTGACCCCACCCCGAGACCGGAAGGGGTCCTGGGGATGGGATGATGCCGGTGCACCCCGAGACCGGAGGGGGTCTCGGGGTCAAGAGATGGTGATCCCACCCCGAGGCTGGAAGGGGTCCCGGGGGTGGGATGATGCCGGTGCATCCCGAGACTGGAGGGGGTCGCAGGGTCAAGAGATGGTGATCCCACCCCGAGACCGGAAGGGGTCCCGGGGGTGGGATGATGCCGGTGCACCCCGAGACCGGAGGGTGGTCTCGGGGTCAAGATGGTGATCCCACCCCGAGGCCGAAAGGGGTCCAGGGGGTGGGATGATGCCGGTGCACCCCGAGACTGGAGGGGGGTCTCGGGGTCAAGAGATGGTGATCCCACCCCGATACCGGAAGGGGTCCCGGGGGTGGGATGATGCCGGTGCACCCCGAGACCGGAGGGGGGTCTCGGGGTCAAGAGATGGTGATCCCACCCCGAGGCCAGAAGGGGTCCCGGGGGTGGGATGATGCCGGTGCACCCCGAGACCGGAGGGGTATCTCGGGGTCAAGAGATGGTGACCCCACCCCGAGATCGGAAGGGGTCCCAAGGATGGGATGATGCCGGCGCACCCCGAGACCGGAGGGGGGTCTCGGAGTCAAGAGATGGTGATCCCACCCCGAGGCCGGAAGGGGTCCCGGGGGTGGGATGATGCCGGTGCACCCCGAGACGGGAGGGGGGTCAAGAGATGGTGATCTCACCCCGAGACCGGAAGGGGTCCCGGGGGTGGGATGCCGGTGCACCCCGAGACCGGAGGGGGGTCTCGGGGTCAAGAGATGGTGATCCCACCCCAAGGCCGGAAGGGGTCCCGGGGTGGGATGATGCCGGTGCACCCCGAGACCGGAGGAGGGTCTCGGGGTCAAGAGATGGTGATCCCACCCCGAGACCGGAAGGGGTCCCGGGGGTGGGATGATGCCGGTGCACCCCGAGACCGGAGGGGGGTCTCGGGGTCAAGAGATGGTGATCCCACCCCGAGACCGGAAGGGGTCCCGGGGGTGGGATGATGCCGGTGCACCCCGAGACCGGAGGGGGGTCTCGGGGTCAAGAGATGGTGATCCCACCCCGAGGCCGGATGGGGTCCCGGGGGTTGGATGATGCCGGTGCACCCCGAGACCGAAGGGGGGTCTCGGGGTCAAGAAATGGTGACCCCATCCTGAGACCGGAAGGAGTCCCGGGGGTGGGATGATGCCGGTGCACCCCGAGACCGGAGGGGGTCTCGGGTCAAGAGATGGTGATCCCACCCCGAGGCCGAAGGGGTCCCGAGGGTGGGATGATGCCGGTGCACCCCGAGACTGGAGGGGGTCTCGGGTCGGGAGATGGTGATCTCCGTTAGCTGCTGTTACCTTTTATTCTGACAACGCGGGATCAGTCATATCAGATGCCCCCTCACCCCTGAGACGAAGTAGGTCCCACCATTGAGGCGCAAGGGTTGTCCTCCACGTGGCTGATCCCTATTCACATCTTTTATGCGGACGGCCTGGGGAATGTAAGAAGGCGGCCCTCCGTACTCTGTGCCCGCCACGATCGACCTCGAGAGAAAACTGGCCCTTCGAAGTCTGCGCGAAAAGCCGCATCATCATTGCCTCTCATTACGGTGACGTCTGCAGGGTCCTATCACTGGCCGGAGGCATGCCGCACCACGCACTGGGCATCCCTCGAGGCGAGCCAGCCTATGGTAGAGGGCCACATAGCTGACGAGACAAGGCGGGATGATTTGAAAAGCCAATAAAGCCAAACGAGGGATTGGATCTAGCCATATCGCTTCCGTTGTTATCATCTTCCTTTGTGCCTGTGCTCCGATCCCCCCTTGCAACCTGAGAGCTCGTGCTTGGTTTCCTTTCTTCCAGGTCAGTTCTTTACCCATTCCAGGCTTCTGTCCCTTTGCTCATGAGCTCGCCATCTTGGACCTCGAAGGACGGTTCGGAGAACCGTCCTCCTTCTGAGAGGTTCGGTACCTCTCCCGCACCTTCTCCTTCTCCCTCGCTTGAGTGGTCCACTGATTCAGAGGACCGCATCCCCCTGGCCCGGCGATGGGTCGTCGACGGAGCCCCATCAAGGGGCCGCCGGTAAGAGGCCGGCACCTCCTCGATGGCGGAGGGGTCCCCGGAGGGGATTGCCTCCACGGTGACACGTCTGGATTTGGCAAAATCCGGGCCCGTTACCAGATTCCCCGGGATGTTGAGCTTTTCTTGCCAACTCCCGATAATAGGGTCATCTCCTCCCGACCCGGTCGAGTGGCTCTTTATGAGATTTGCCTAAAGGCAGGTCTCCTCCTACCTTTTCCCCCCTTTTTCATCAACCTTCTCAACTACTATTCCTTGACCCCATCTCAACTGGTCCCGAACTCCTACCGCATTGTCAGCGCCTTCGTCATCCTTTGCCATCGTCTGGGTATCACCCCCCGAATCACTCTTTTTCGATCCTTCTACATCCTTCGGGCCTAGAAGGGTTGGTGGCTATTCCAGCCCCGACCCAATCGGGTCCTAAAACTTCTTCTTCCCTCTTCTATTAAGGGATGGAAATCCCGGTTCTTTTTGCAAACATTGACCAAGTTAGGCCCGGTGGGGAGATCCCGACATCCAAGGGAACGCGATCGCCATTCATCCTGGGATCGGGAGGCGTTGGGTCAATTGCTGGCCGCCGAGATCCCTCGATACACCCTGCTATTGACGGAGGATAATCTCAGTCGGCGGGACTTATCTCCCACCGGGTAAGCCATCTCCTCCCTTAGCTAAAAATTTTGCTTCTCTTTTTCTCTCTTTTTTTTTTATTCAGACTGATATTGCGCAGCTATGAAGATACCGGCAGTGAAACTCCTGAGGGCCGCATCTAAAAAGAGGGCCCGGGAAGGGCCACCTGGAGGTCAACAAGCCCCAGCTCCAAAGCGCCCGACGGCTCGGGCCTCCCCACCACCGGCACCGCAAGATCTCCCGGCTGCTCAGAAGTCGATCTCACGGTCGACACTCCGCCAGAAATGGCGACGACCGCGGGAGTCCCAGTTGAGGAGCCAGTCGCGGAGGGGCCCACAGTGGCCGAAGAACTCCCTGCTTCTGGAGAACCGGCCCTGCCGGAGGCCGCCATGGACTGGGGCGAGGGGCCATCAGGTGCCGTGAGTCCACCCCCCGAGAGGTCGCCAAGAGTAGCCCGCACACCGAGCCAGGGACTGCCGAGACGGCCGATCGGGGTGGGGTCAAGCCCGGGCCACCCGAGACTCCTTAAACGATGGTCGCTGGGCTGAGCGGGTCCTTGCCCCAGTCTTTGTGCCCGAGATCCTGGAGGACCTTAGCCACCAAAAGGCGAGCGCATTCTTCCAGGAGTCCTACGCGGCTGTCGTCAGGGTAAGTGGTCTTTTTGCCCTTTGCCTTCATATCTTTTTCTTTTTGCTAATCTGGAGGTTACACATGCAGCTCGCACATTCCCTGAAGGCTACCAAGGATGTGATTCATGGTGGGAAGGTCCTCCTGCGAGAGGCACAGAGAGAGGCTGAGGACGCTCAGCGCCGCGCGGCCGAAGAAGCGCTGGAGTCGGCCAGGAGCGCCTGTGCAAGTGAAATAAAGGCCGCTGAGAATCGGGCGGAGGTCAGCGCCAACCGTGCGCGTGCAGCGCTCCTCCAAATGACGGAGGCCGAAAATGCTGTGATGGCTAGAGACCTACACATCTCTGAGCTAACCTCAGCCCTCCATGAGGCCGAAGGTCGAGCGGCTGCGACGGCAGAAGAAGCACGGGCGGCGAAGGAGGAAGCCAGCCAATCCAGAGAGGAGGCGAGCCACGCCCAGGAGGCTGAGAGGGCCGCAGCGGCAGCCCTTGCCACGGAGAAGGCTCGGGCCACTGGAATCATAGAGGAGTACAAGGCGTCCGAGCGCTTTACAGATGATTTGGAAGAAGCCTCGGCGGCAGTGTTCCTCGAGGGGTTTCGGCATGGGAGGGAGAAAGTGGCTAGGGATTTGAACATCCCCCAGGCCCTGGAAGTTGAGCTAGAGCGTTTATTAGATTTGGCCCCCTCCGATGATGAGCCCGCGCCAGCAGAGCCGTAATCTCATACTTTTGTTTGTTTGTTGTTGTTTGTTTTTTTTTTTTTTTGCAAGTCCGATGATATCGGCATTTTGTAATCCCTTCCAATCAATGAGAATATTCCTCAAGACGCAGTCTATTTGTGACTTACCATGAATTCGTTGATTGACAACACGCGGCACCGTGGTCCCATTAGTCCCAATAGCGCCAGGGGATAACTCTCAACTCGAGCTACTCCGCCTTAGCCATCCAGGGAGGATAGGTTTCTTGGAGTTGAAACGCCGCAGTTAGGGGTTGGTTAGGCAGGTTCCTCAAGACCATCGGCGCAACGCTTTGCTAGGAGTGTTGGGCCTTGTGCCAAGTAGGCCCGTGGCTTTAGGCGCCTGCGGGGTTCGGTCTTTATCTAGTGAGCCCAGGGCTTCTTGTGCCGACGGGTGTCGGGCTTTATGCCTGGCTGGTGCAGGGCTTTAAGTGCCGACGGGTGTCGGGCTTCATGCCTGACTAGCCCAGGGCTTTAGGTGCCGACGGGTGTCGGGCTTCATGCCTGGCTGGTGCAGGACTTTAGGTGCCGACGGGTGTCATCCCTGCTGGACCCGGGCTTTTGTTGCTGAGAGCCGGTGGTACACCGCTCTGCTAGTGGTACACTGGGCTTCATGCCTGGCTGGCCCAGGGCTTTGGTGCCAGCGCTTGGGGCCGCTGAAGCCGTCCCTGCTGGACCCGGGCTTTGTTGCTGAGAGCCAGTGGTACACCGCTCTACCAGTGGTACACTGGGCTTCATGCCTGGCTGGCCCAGAGCTTTGGTGCCGGCGCTTGGGGCCGGCCGAAGCCGTCCCTGCTGGACCCGGGCTTTTGTTGCTGAGAGCCGATGGTACACTGCTCTGCCAGTGGTACACTGGGCTTCATGCCTGGCTGGCCCAGGGCTTTGGTTGCTGAGCCGGTGGTACACCGCTCTGCCAGTGGTACACTGGGCTTCATGCCTGGCTGGCCCAGGGCTTTGGTGCCGGCGTTTGGGCCGGCCGGAGCCATCCCTGCTGGATCCGGGCTTTTGTTGCTGAGAGCCGGTGGTACACCGCTCTGCCAGTGGTACACTGGGCTTCATGCCTGGCTGGCCCAGGGCTTTGGTGCCGATGCTTGGGGTCGGTCGGAGCCGTCCCTGCTGGACCCGGGCTTTTGGTGCCGACGGGTGTCGGGCTTCATGCCTGGCTGGTGCAGGGCTTTTCATAAAAGATCTCAGTAGCTAAAATCGAATCTCGTTAATATTGAATGAGGGGTGAAAACCCAAGTGAATACAGGGGTGATACTTGACATGAGAGGAGGAATACATTACTGATAATACCGACGAAGGTTATCTGCATTCCATGTCCTAGGGAGTGGCTTCCCATCGAGTTCCTCAATCTTGTAAGCTCCGTGGCGGAGTGTCTCGGCGATCCGGTAAGGTCCTTCCCAATTTGGAGCTAGCTTGCCTCCCTCTGCTGGCTTCGAGACCTCAGCCCGTCGAAGGACCAGGTCTCCTGGCAGAAACGTCCTGGGGCGTACACGGGCATTGTAATATTTAGCGGCCCATTGCCGGTAGACCGCCATCCGAAGTCGCGCCCGGTCTCGTACTTCCTCCACCAGGTCGGGGTTGGCTCGCAGCTAGTCAGGGTTACCTTCTTCGCTGTATGATTCCACCCGAGGGCTTGGTGCGCCAACCTCCACCGGGATAACGGCTTCGGATCCAAAGACTAAGCTGAAAGGCGTCTCGCCGGTGGGGGTTCACAGCGTTTTGTGGTAGGCCCATAGCACGTTGGGGAGCTCCTCCACCCATCGCCCATTGCAATCATCTAGCCGAGATCTCAGCCCCTGGAGAATGATTCGATTAGTCACCTCGGCTGTCCCGTTGGTCTGAGGGTGCCCGACGGAAGTGAACCTCTGATGGATACCCAGCTCGGAGCAGAATTCCTGAAGGGCGCATTATCAAATTGCCGGCCGTTATCAGTGACCAAGGTGTGCGGTAGCCCAAACCGACATATGATGGACTTCCAAAAGAAGGATCTCACTTTGCTTTCGGTAATCTTGGCAAGGGCCTCGGCTTCGACCCACTTGGTGAAGTGGTCCACCGCCACCAAGAGGAACTTTCGCTGCCCGGAGGCTGGGGGGAATGGTCCCAGGATATCCATGCCCCATTGGGCAAAGGGCCAAGGTGCTACCAAGGGGGTTAGGTGAGACGTCGGTTGTCGCTTGATATTAGCGTGACGCTGACAGCTATCACATCTCTTAACAAGCTCGGCCGCGTCTTCCTTCATTGTCAGCCAGAAGTACCCCTGCCGCAAGGCCTTGTAGGCTAGGGCCCTACCCCCCAGGTGACTTCCGCAGATACCTTCATGGATCTCTCTGAGGATGTAATCTGATTCAACCGGCCCCACGCACCTGAGGACTGGGTATGAGAAGGATCTCCGATAAAGCTTCCCATCCATCATCAAGAATCTCGGGGCCCTCCGCCTGAGCAGCCTGGCCTCAGCGGGGTTCTCCGGGAGAGTGTCGTCGATCAAAAACCGGATGTAGGCATCCATCCAGAGGGCTCTTGCTCCACTGGCAATGCTTCATCCGCAACCTCGATGCTCGGGGCTTGTAGATGTTCCACATATGTTCTTCCAACGTCCCATCAGCCGAAGTGGCTAATCGGGACAATGCATCGGCCCTGGCGTTCTTCGCTCTGGGGATATAGCTGACGCGAAAGTAAGAGAAATGAGATGCTTGGGACTGTACCTTGCTTAAATATCGAGACATGGTCGGGTCCCTAGCCTCGTACTCCCTGGTGATCTGCCTGGAGATAAGTTGAGAGTCCATGAAGGCCCTCAAATGCCCAGTGCCTAGCCCCTCAGCTAGCCTCATCCCCGCTAACAAGGTTTCATACTCCGCCTGGTTATTAGTTGCTGGGAACTAAAATCTGAGGGTGTACTCCACTGCGTCTCCCTCCGGGCTCGCGAGAATAAGTCCGGCTCCGCTTCCTTGTGAGTTTACGGCTCCATCCACATGCAAGATCCAGTCCTCTGCCTCCTCAGTTGAGGGTGGGTCCACACACTCCTCTGGTCGCACCCCTCCATATCTCTCTCGGTCCAGGAACACTCGACCAAGAAATCAGCCAGCACCTGAGACTTCATGGCTGACCTTGGCCGGATGGACAGATTAAACTCACTTAGCTTAATGGCCCATTTGGCCAACCGACCGGAGGTGTCGGGGCGAGATAAGATAGTTCGAAGAGGCTGGTCCGTAGAACCACGATGGGATGAGCTTGGAAATAAGGTCGGAAGTGTTGAGCAGAGACCACCAAGGCAAAAATAATCTTCTCGGTTCTCGAGTACCTGGTCTCGGCATCATGGAGTACTTTGCTGGTGTAATAGATTGGCTTCTGAACCCCGTCGGCATCCATGCGCACGAGCACAGAGCTGACAGCCTCAAGGGAGGCTGCAAGATATAGAAAGAGCTCTTCTCCATTCTCAGGCTTGGATAACAACGGGAGAGTGGATAAAAACTGCTTCAACTCCTCAAAGGCATCCTGACACTCCTTCGTCCATTCGAAGCCGTTGACCTTGCGCAACGCCTTAAAGAAGGGCAGGCACCTTTCTGCCGACCTTGACATGAAACGATTCAAGGCCGCCACCCTCCCCGTCAGGCGTTGCACCTCCTTCTTGTTGGCTGGAGGCCTCATTTCCAGGATAGCCTTGATCTTGTCAGGGTTGGCTTTGATCCCTCGCTGAGTCACCATAAAACCTAGGAACTTGCCTGTCGCCACTCCATAGGCGCATTTGTGGGGGTTAAGCTTCATCCGATACCGGTGCAAGTTGCTAAAAGTCTCCTCGAGGTCGGCGACATGGTCCGCTGCACTGGTGCTCTTAGTCAACATGTCATCCACATACACCTCCATGTTGCGCCCTAGCTGATCCTCAAAGACCTTATTCATCAACCTTTGATAAGTGGCCCCGGCATTTTTTAACCCAAAAGGCATCACCCTGTAACAATAAATCTCCTTTTCTGTGATAAAGGAAGTTGCTTCTTCATCCACCGGGTCCATCTTGATTTGATTATACCCTGAGAATGCATCCATGAAACTAAGAGTCTCATGCCCGGACGTGGCGGCGTCCACCAGCTGGTCGATTCGGGGTAGTGGGAAGCTGTCTTTAGGGCACGCCTTATTGAGGTCGGTGAAGTCCACGCACATCCTCCAAATCCCGCTGGCCTTGTGAACCATTACGACGTTTGTCAGCTCCGGGTAATGCACCTCGCGGATGTGACCGGCCGCCAGCAGCTTCCGCACCTCCTCATCCACGGCCTTTTGTCGGTCAGGGGCAAAACTCCTTTTCTTCTGCCGGATAGGCCGACACTCTGGCCGAATGTTAAGCTGATGCGTGATCACCTCCTCCGGAATCCCCGGCATGTCGGACGCCGACCATGCGAAGACATCCACGTTGGCTCGCAGAAAGGTGAGGAGTCGGTCATGAGCCTCCTCCGAAAGTAAGGCTCCAATCCGGACCGTTCGCGCGGAGTCCTCCCCGAGGGGAAAAGCAAGCAGCCACTCGGCTGGCTCACCCCTTTTCTCCAAGTCTCGCGGGTCAAGCGTCTCAGGTGTTGGTGCAGTACTGTCCCCTGCGGACTAGGGGTCAAGTGATAGCAAAGTGTTGGCGGATTCTGCTCTCCCCGCATCTCCCTGACTCCTCTGCTGGTGGGGAACCTCACGAGGAGCCTCTTAGTGGATATGACAACATCCAAGAGGTTGAGCCCGGGCCTCTCGAGGATCGCGTTGTATGCGAGGGGCACGCGAACCACCAAGAACTTCATGAAAACAGTGCTCTGGCACGGGGCCATACCAGCCGTCATAGGAGAATGACCTCCCCCTCAACTTTTACAGAATCTCCTGTGAATCCCATCAGAGGCGTGGCGATAGGTCGAAGCAGGTCAGGTGACAAGTTCATACGAACAAAGGCATCGTAGTTCAAAACATCTATGGAACTCCCACTGTCAACTAAAATTCTTTTTACAGGATGCTTAGCGATCGTCATAGACACGACGACGCTATCATCATTTTTATTCACTACCCCATCTAAGTCCTTTTCGAAAAAAGGAATTACAGACTCCGACTCCCCCTCCCCTCTTGGTCTTTCGACGGGCCTCCTGCCCCCAGGAAATCATCGCTACTGTCTTCTCCGTCGGGGCGTTGTCGATCACCGGGGGCGCTGACGGGCCAGGAGCTCCCGGGTTGTTCCTCTGAACGAATTTTCCCAGGTGGCCCCATTGGATAAGGTCTTCAATAGCCTTCTTCAGCTGACGACAGTCGTCAGTGTCGTGGCCGTGGTCCCGATGGTAGCGGCAGTAAAGGTTCTTGTTCGGGGGATCTTCGGGTTGATAGGAGGAGGGCGCTGCAGATAAGACTCCCCTTCAATCTCGAGCAGGATCTGAGATATCGGGGCGAGCAATGGGGTGTAGGGTCTATCTCTTGGTGCAGGGGCTCGGGGGCGGTTGTCTGGCCGGCGAGGAGGCTCTGGTCTCCTGGGGTGAACTCTACAGGCTCCGGCCGGGCCACCTTCTTGGGGACACTCCCACCAGCCTCGCGCTGGGAAAAGTCGGCCTCGTCCGCTTGGATGTATTTATGGGCCCGGATCAGAAGCTCAGAGTAAGAGCTCAGCGGCTTCTTGTCAAGAGAATACGCGAAGCGAGAAGGGCGAGCCCCCGCTTCAAGGCCAAGGTAGCCACCGAGTCTTCCAGGTTGTAGACCTCCAGAGCTGCTTCTTTAAACCGGGCGACATAGTCCCGCAGGGGCTCGCCGTTCTTCTGCTGGACGGCAAAGAGACTGTCTGCCACCCTCGGAATTTTCCGGCAGGCATCAAAATGGGCCAAGAAAGCCCTCTCCAACTGGCGGAAGGAGTCGATGCTTCGCGGCGGCAGACAAGAGTACCAAGCTCGAGCAGCCTTCTTCAGGGTGGCCGGGAAGGCAATGCACATAAGCGAATCAGTGGCCCCCTGGACTTGCATGAGTACCTTATAGCTCTCCAAATGGTCCAGGGGGTCTGTGGTCCCGTCGTATGGATCTAGCTGAGGAAGGCGGAATCTGGTAGAGATGGGCTCCTCCATGATGCGGCGAGACAAGGGAGGCCGGCTATCGTAGTCTGTTTCTGGCAGGTGGGTGATCCGACGGCTAAGCTCCTCCAGCTTCTGATTACACTCCTCGAGTCGACGCTCGGCTCGACGAGGCATCCGGCCATCAAAGGAGCCCTCCCCCGAAGATTCGGAAGAAGAAGAACGGGGGCGGCGATGCCGGCATGGGCGCTCCGCCTCCTTCCCATGCCGCCGCTTAGGAGAGACACTAGCGTGGCGGGAAGGAGACCGATGTCTCTTAGAAGCTTCGCGGTGGTGAGGCTTGGCCGGAGATCGATGGCGACGATCCACAGGAACCGGCGATCTCCGACGGGAGGAATGCTGGCTGGCTGCACCACCCCTGGGACAGATGGATTCGGCTCCGGCTGCTGCACGGCCGCCTGCTGGTGCTGTAGGCCCTGAACCACCGCCGCCAAAGATGGACTTGTGTGGCCAGGGCAGTAAATCGATCCTCCTGGAGCTGTTGCGGAGCAGGCGCAGGAACATCGTCCTGAGGAACAGAAGGCCCTGCCCCTGGGGGTGCAGCGGCTCCGGAATACTGGCTGCGAGAGCGGGGGGGCCTCCGCGGGTGGACCGGCCCCGCGGCGCTGCCCCCCAGCGCGACCGGCTGAAACTCCCTTCGTCCGGGTCGTCACCATGGCTTCAAGAGCTTGAAGAGAGGAAAAAGTAAGCTGCTGGTTCGATGTCTTTCTCCCCCTACCTGGCGCGCCAATCTGATGACGCCAAGTCACCTTCTTCAAACGTCGGGGAAGACGGACGTCCTTCTCCTCGGACCCCTGCAAGAAAAGTCCCCGGAGACCGGTGGTTCCGTGGGGACCCTCCGACGCTCAAGTCAGTCACTTGGGTTCAGACAAAGAACCGCTCAGCGGAAAGGAGCTGAGGCAGTTAGGGTTTTGCTAGGAGGAAGAAAGCTAGAAAACCAGAGTTCGGATCCCTACTTACAGTGCGGGCACGTGCTTTTATACCTGTCCGAATATCCCATCTTACTGTTCCGAAAGATCACCGTCGTACCATCTGTGCGTGCTGGAGGCATCCCGTACTACCTATCAACGTGATATCACACGTGTCTAACAGCTGCGATGGCATTCGGTGCGCGCCGTTGTTTGATATGACCGCGCACAGTCGCAAGTGGTAGCGAATCGTACGCCGTAACGGAGCACGGCCACGCACAGGAACATGCAGTGCGCCATACGCCGTTATGAGGCATGGCCCTCCGTAACGGGGTGCAATCACGGGCGTACGGAGAATCACGTGGGCGCGCCATGTGGCCCGGAGCTGTCATTCCTTTCGACGGTTGAACTGCATGCTAATCGTTGATGATACCCACGTACCCCGAGACCGGAGGAGGATCTCGGGGTAGAGATATGGTGGTCCCATCCCGAGACCGGAAGGGGTCTCGGGGTGGGATGATGCTGGTGCACCCCGAGACCGGAGGGGGTCTCGGGGTCAAGAGATGGTGATCCCACCCCGAGACCGGAAGGGGTCCCGGGGTGGGATGATGCCGGTGCACCCCGAGACCGGAGGGGGGTCTCGGGGTCAAGAGATGGTGATCCCACCCCGAGACCGGAAGGGGTCCCGGGGGGGATGATGCTGGTGCACCCCGAGACCGGAGGGGGGTCTCGGGGTCAAGAGATGATGATCCCACCCCGAGACCGGAAGGGGTCCCGGGGGTGGGATGATGCTGGTGCACCCCAAGACCGGAGGGGGTCTCGGGGTCAAGAGATGGTGATCCCACCCCGAGACCGGAAGGGGTCCCGGGGGTGGGATGATGCTGGTGCACCCCGAGACCGGAGGGGGTCTCGGGGTCAAGAGATGGTGATCCCACCCCGAGACCGGAAGGGGTCCCGTGGGATGATGCCGGTGCACCCCGAGACCGGAGGGGGGTCTCGGGGTCAAGAGATGATGATCCCACCCGAGACCGGAAGGGGTCCCGGGGGGATGATGCTGGTGCACCCCGAGACCGGAGGGGGGTCTCGGGTCAAGAGATGGTGATCCCACCCCGAGACCGGAAGGGGTCCCGGGGGTGGGATGATGCCGGTGCACCCCGAGACCGGAGGGGGTCTCGGGGTCAAGAGATGGTGATCCCATCCCGAGACCGGAAGGGGTCCCGGGGGTGGGATGATGCCGGTGCACCCCGAGACCGGAGGGGGTCTCGGGGTCAAGAGATGGTGATCCCACCCCGAGGCCGAAGGGGTCCCGGGGGTGGGATGATGCCGGTGCACCCCGAGACCGGAGGGGGGTCTCGGGTCAAGAGATGGACCCCACCCGAGACCGAAGGGGTCCCGGGGTGGGATGATGCCGGTGCACCCCGAGACGGAGGGGGTCTCGGGGTCAAGAGATGGTGATCCCACCCCGAGACCGGAAGGGGTCCCGGGGTGGGATGATGCCGGTGCACCCCGAGACTGAAGGGGGTCTCGGGTCAAGAGATGGTGATCCCACCCCGAGACCGGAAGGGGTCCCGGGGGGGATGATGCCGGTGCACCCCGAGACCGGAGGAGGGTCTCGGGGTCAAGAGATGGTGATCCCACCCCGAGGCCGGAAGGGGTCCCGGGGTGGGATGATGCGGTGCCCCCGAGACTGGAGTGGGGTCTCGGGGTCAAGAGATGGTGATCCCACCCCGAGAAAGGGGTTCCGGGGGTGGGATGATGCCGGTGCACCCCGAGACCGGAGGGGGGTCTCGGGGTCAAGAGATGGTGATCCCACCCGAGGCCAGAAGGGGTCTCGGGGGTGGGATGATGCCGGTGCACCCCGAGACCGGAGGGGGTCTCGGGGTCAAGAGATGGTGACCCCATCCCGGGACCGGAAGGGGTCCCGGGGGTGGGATGATGCCAGTGCACCCCTAGACCGGAGGGGGGTCTCGGGGTCAAGAGATGGTGATCCCACCCCGAGGCCGGAAGGGGTCCCAGGGGTGGGATGATGCCGGTGCACCCCGAGACCGGAGGGGGGTCTCGGGGTCAAGAGATGGTGACCCCACCCCGAGACCTGAAGGGGTCCCGGTGGTGGGATGATGCCGGTGCACCCCGAGACCGGAGGGGGGTCTCGGGGTCAAGAGATGGTGATCCCACCCCGAGGTCGGAAGGGTCCCGGGGGTGGGATGATGCCGGTGCACCCCGAGACTGAAGGGGGGTCTCGGTGTCAAGAGATGGTGATCCCACCCCGAGACCGGAAGGGGTCCCGGGGGTGGGATGATGCCGGTGCACCCCGAGATCGGAGGAGGGTCTCGGGGTCAAGAGATGGTGATCCCACCCCGAGGCCGGAAGGGGTCCCGGGGGTGGGATGTGCCGGTGCACCCCGAGACTGGAGGGGGTCTCGGGGTCAAGAGATGGTGATCCCACCCCGAGACCGAAAGGGGTTCCGGGGGTGGGATGATGTCGGTGCACCCCGAGACCGGAGGGGGGTTCTCGGGGTCAAGAGTGGTGATCCCACTCCGAGGCCGGAAGGGGTCTCGGGGGTGGGATGATGCCGGTGCACCCCGAGACCGGAGTGGGGTCTCGGGGTCAAGAGATGGTGACCCCATCCCGGGACCGGAAGGGATCCCGGGGGTGGGATGATGCCGGTGCACCCCTAGACCGGAGGGGGATCTCGGGGTCAAGAGATGGTGATCCCACCCCGAGGCCGGAAGGGGTCCCGGGGGTGGGATGATGCTGGTGCACCCGAGACTGGAGGGGGTCTCGGGGTCGGGAGATGGTGATCTCCGTTAGCTGCTGTTACCTTTTATTCTGACACACGGGATCAGTCATATCAGGAAGTGACTTCTTCTTTGACACCATCTTCATATTGACCAATGTTGAATGCACCAACCAAATGAGATTGCTTTTCACATCTTCTAATGGGAAGAATATGATAACCAAATGGGGTCTTAGGAGATTTCTATCTTATTTGGGTAGTCAAGTAGTCACAGATATTTGAGAAAAATTTTGGGGCACTTACATCCAATGCCAAATGTCACGGTCCAAGATTGTCATTGTCATGTGCCACGTACTTGGAACGGCAAAGCCTTGTGACTATTACATGATTTTTAGACACAATATCACCTCTAAAAGAGACCTTCCCTTGGATCTCATGACTTGCAAGGCCTTAGGATGAAATTTAGATACAGTGCAGTGTATAACTTGTGTGCCCTTTTGTTCCTCCTCCATCTTTCTCTTCTCTATTATCACTTTACTTTCACAAAGAGGCTGAGATGATGAAAAAAAGAGAAATAGAGATAACTAAAAATCACGCAGGATGCACCTAATCCATAATAGTTATATCTATTGTTTGAAATAGTGCTTTAATAAATTTTTCATATATGTCGTAATAAATTAATTTTGCAGTCATACTTTTTAATTTAATATAAAAGATATGCAAAAAAAATTATAATGTATAAGAATACGCACACATAATATCAAGTTACCAAAATATACATGCATGAAGAAATAATAATAACAATGTATTATAAATAATAAATTTTAGATGACATATATATAATTTCATATATTTCTAATTTTTTTAAAAAAGATATATTATCATTGCTAACAATGACTCTTACTATAAAATAGTAGAAAATTATTTTTATTTAAATAAAATATTTTTGATTGTACTATAGAATGTTAATTAAAATTAAATTTTAAAATAATACTACTTATTGAAAAACAAGTATAGAATTGATATCATACTTTTATATATTATTTGTTTGGGGTGGTTGGAATTATTATAATATAGTGTCATTATTTAAATTTTTGAGGTTTTCCTAGAAAGCCTTATTATCTTATAAATTTTTGACCAAAAATATACCTGTCATCCTTAAAATTTTATTTAAAACTCATTTTAGTTCTTAAATTTTATAAACTTTCAGTTGTTATAATTTAATCCCTTATATTTAAATAATATTTCTTTTCTAATATTTCATTATACGTGAAGTCAACAAATCAACTTTTTATATTTTAATATATTATATCTAATAAGCATCGTGAATGCAATATTTTAAAACATAAGCGATCAAAGTGTGACAATTGAGAATATTTTGTGGATCGAAATAAATTTTGAGTGAAAAAATTGAGGATCAAAAGTGTAATTTTCTTCCTCTTCAGGACATTTTTTTTCTAAACAATTATTCTGATAAGCATTCTAAACAATAAAAATTAAACATTTGCCTCGAGAAGAGAACTTGATGCTCAAATCCGATTCCCTGGCCTTTCCCCATGCCGTACGTCGGCGTACTTCCGAGGCTTCTCGGCAGCCGAAAGAAGCCATTGGTCAGGCGGTTCCAGTGATTAAGATTCTTTACACTCTTCAAGTTCGAGAAATGAGGTTGTAGCTGACTCGAATGCTTAAGACTATGTAAATAGATCCTGTCTTCGTCGGCAAAGCCCTGCCATTGGTTTAAATAGATTAGAGAAATGACGCTCGAAACTGATGATAAAAAAACTACTCACTTTAACCATGGGTTCATCTTCCTTGGTTGGCAATCTAAAAATTTATTTTTAAAAATATAAATTATATTAAAAATTTGAGTTCTATTATATTAATTTTAACTATTAAAAAATATGCTTGGTTGGTATTTTTAAAAATTATTTTTGAACATAAAAGGTCACAGAAAGGGAAAAAAAAAGAAAAATAAAATATAAAAAATATTTAAGATGAATTAAAAAAAAGCGCTTCGATATTTTTTAGATTCATTTATATTTTTAGTATCATTTTAAAAAAAATATGTTCAAAAATGGTCCGATACTTTCTATGCTATGAATGTTGGCGCAGATTGTTGCTACCTTATTAATAAGACTGAGTCTAAAGTTACACTCTATGTCCTTAAGACAATTTCATTTTGCAACGGCGGTCTGTATGATGATTGTCTCTTAGGATATAATAGTCTTTTTTGATAAAAACAGCGATACAATGTTGGATTTTTAATCCAACATTGGGTTTATATGTGAAATAATTATGTGTTGCGGACTGTCAAATAAGGTTAAGCCCAATTAAAAGTGATGATTTGGGCTTTAATGTATTTGATTAGGTGTGGCCCTTTAATGTGTAGAGGGGGATTATTTCTATTTTTATGATGGGCTAAATAGAAATACTAAATGATAATGATGAAATTATCTATATATAGCAGTTATGGTCCCTGGATCGCACATACGACCTTTTTTTCTCTGAAGAATAGCCTAAAGAAAATTCTAAAAGGCTCTCTGGGAGTATATGTTGATCCAACCGCCGTTTATGTTCATTAATTCTTAATGATTAACATGAATGATTCTTGGGTTTCATGGTGATGCTCTTCACCAAAAGGTTTGGATCTAATTTCAACAATTGGTATCAGAGCCCTATTCATGTTGAATCGTTGAGAAAATTTTTTTGTTATATGCATTGATATTCGTATTTGTGCATATGACTTCTTTAGTTTTATTCAGCAACCGTGAGACAAATACTCATTAGTTTAAAATTTTGTTTTGATGCCAATGATATTTTTAATATCTGTAGATCTAGTTTTTTAAATAAAATAAAGGTCATAGTGCATCAAAACTTTAGGGTTAATGATCATGAATTTTGATGTTAAGAGCGAAAGATATTCGTTGTATCCGTGATGTTAAGAGCGATATTCGATCCGTGAGATGAGATCTTTCATCTCATAAGATAAAGTTTAATTACATGTAAAGTTAAATTCATATTTAATTTATTTTTAGTTGGGCCGATGGATTCAGGATTCCATGGAGTTAATGTTGAACCTTCGACCCAATCTTGAAATTTACTGGGTAACCGAATGGGATTGGTTTCCTTTTAAAATCATGATGATGTGTTATCTCTTTTTTTTAAAAAAAAAGGAACCGTTTAAGAATTTTTTCCCATTATATCCTTGGTTGGAACCGTTATGCGAAACTTCGGGAATTCCTTTGATTAAAAGAAAATTGGGCATTGGGATAACAATGGGATAAAAGAGTTAAGTAGAATTTAATGGCGTTTCCCATCTTCTCCCTCAAAGGCTTACATGGGAATCTGGCCGTTGACTTTCTTAATGAAAATTAGTTACATGGAACTCCCTCCACCGTTGGAAATTAGTGCCGTGTTATCCTGCGGGAATTCCTCTGTTCGAGGAATCTCCATTGGCATTCAAGAAGGATTCTATCAAGGATGGCGTGAATTCGGGAATTCCATTGGGGCGTTGGGATAAGGCATATACTTCAAGTTTAAGTTCTATGTTTCGTGTGAATAAAATCGATGTGCTAATCTATTTCCACCTTTCGTTGGGAAGAATCGGATGAGAATCTGGATGAAAATCTAGAAAATCTTTCCGTAAATTTGGTGGTTGATATCTCAAACCATGGGATAAAGGAAATCTAGAGAAAATCATGGGAATAACAAATTTGGGCATTGAAGTTGTGTGAAGGGTTAAGATTGCAGCTTTATGGCCTCTCGCAACTTTTTTGGGCTTTTAGGGCTGATGCAGGATTAGGAAGGAACGGCTAGTAGGAATTTTTTTTATTGGGATACCGTGTCTCCACCGTTTTGTAGGTCTCCAGACTCCAAGGGGAGTTAGGTATGGCACCAAAGGGGAGCATTTAATGTATAGAATCTTATTTAATGCACGGCATTTAATGCATGGAAGGGGATAACATTTATGAATAATTAATGCATGAATTTTGGACCCCTTTGGCAATATTTTGGGCTTTCATTAAAAATTATTATTTTAATTTTGTAAGGTTTAATTGGTTCCATAAAGTAAAGCTTTATCCATTATGATCAATTATTTTTCTGTTATAAAGATTGAGTTGGAACCACAAAATAACATATCGTTATTTTTAAAAAGGATTGAGCATCCCGTCTACGTTATGTGTCTTGGAGATGGAGACGTCTACCATGCTATCTTCCATTGTGCTAGGGCTAGATAGATTTGGCAGATTTCTGGCAGATTTCTGGGGCTAGTCCTTGGGACTTTGGTATTGATGTCCACCGTATTTCTTTTTTGAGACTGATGAAGCAGGGCACTAGGAGGGGTAGCAATCAGCGGGGTCCTTTGTGGGCTTATATTGCGTATCAGATATGGTTATCCCAGAACTGGATCCTATTTTCTGACATGGTGGTTCCCTCTGGCAGAGTTGTCAGGACGGCTATCTCCCTTTTAGCTGAGTATGCTCCTCATCATGATTCTCTTGATTCTGCGAACCCTGGCCTCTGGGTCTCCCCTGCTTCTTCAGCAGCGAACCGACGTACGGTTTTTATTTCCTGGGAGCCCCCTCCTCTAGGGTTTGTTAAAATCAACTTTGATGGGAATGTCCATGGCAGATGTGCTGGTGCGGCTTTTATCATTCGTGGCACGGATGGTAGGATGCTGGCGGCGGATGGGCTTGGCTTACTTGACTTATCTGTGCCTCTTGCCGAGCTGCATGTGGCTTGGATTGGTATTTCTTATGCCATTAGGTCTCTGGGAGCCCAAATATTATCATTGAAGGTGACTCTATTATGGTTGTTCGGTGGATCAGGCAGGAGCCCAGATCTCTCTTACCTTATATTCCCTTGATGTATGACATCCGCTCTACTATCTCGGAAGCTCGTCATGTCCATATTCGGTACATCTACCGCGAGGCCAATGCTGTTGTTGATTGGATTGCAGGCCGAGTGGCTTCTCACTCTGGTGTTTGGAGCTGGAAGCAGGGTGATCCTTGTTCTAGTATCCTTACTCAATTATTGTATGGTGATATGTTGGGTGTAACCTATCATAGGGTGGTATAATCATCCGTTTGTACAAAAAAAAAGAGGTTCAATCAAATTCAAATTAATGGTATTTTTATGCCTAATAAATTTGTCCATCATTCGAAATTGAACTAATTGAAACAAGATATCGCCTAAGTGACCTCTCTTGTGTAGATGGTTCATGAAGGATGTTGGATGTTGTGTATGTGTATGTTTCATGCGGGTATTAATCGGCCTAAAGGAAGGTTAATGTGGCCGAACTACACATATGTGATGGTAAATACGTAATGATTATAAGGATTTACATGTGAGTAATAAGTCGATCCAAAGATAGATTTATTATTTGACATACATTATTGTTAGTGTTTGATCATTATAACAAGAGTACCACTAGCAGTTAATATTACTGTCCAAAGACTTGATATTAATGTTGCACTAGGTATCTTGAGATGGATTTACCATTAATTTAATTTATTGATATTTGGTGTTAATTATTTATATAGCATGTTATTTATGTATTGCTTTTATTTTACAGTTAATGTTGCTAATATTTCTGCTAACCTCAATTCAGTGCTGGTCCTTAATGGTAATAACTTCAAGGGCAAGGATAAAGGCAAGAAAATAAAGAATAAGGTTATTAAGGGTCCAGCAAAGAAGAAACAAAATCAGGATAAGGACAGTTGTTTCTTCTGCAATAAGCCTGGACACATTAAGAAGAAATGTTTAAATTTCATGCATGGCATGAAAAGAAACATACATTTCTTACTGTTCTGAAGTAAATATAGCTTTAGTACCTAGAATACTTGGTGGTTAAATTCTGGTGCTACTACTAACATCAGTGTTTCAATGGAGGGTTGCCTAAGCTACCGAAGGCCAACTGATGCTGAAAGACGCATTTATACGGAGATGGCAAGTCGGTAGATGTGGAGGCAATTGGGCATTTTAGATTGTTATTAAGTTCTGGTTATTATTTGGATTTGAAAGACACTTTTGTAGTACCATCTTTTAGATGGAATTTGGTTTCTATTTCAGCTTTGGACAAATTAGGATATTGTTGTTCATTTGGAAATAGTCAGTTTAGTTTTTCGTTAAATTCAAATATTATTGGAACTGGTTCTCTTATGGTGTATGACAATCTATATTTGCTTGATACTGTTGCTTCTTATAATGAAACCCTGAATATGGAATTAAGAGGTACTAAGCGTAAAATTTGCAATGAAAATTCAGGAACATTATGGCATAAGCGATTAGGTCACATCTCTAGAAATAGAGTTGAACGACTTGTGTCATATGGAATTTTGGATTCTCTTGATTTTATAGACTTTAATGTCTGTGTTGATTGCATTAAGGGCAAACAAACCAAAACAAAGAAATTGGGTGCATATAGAACTATGAAGTCTTAGAGTTGATACATACGGACATTTGTGGACCATTTCCTACACCTTCTTGGAATGGTCAACAATATTTTGTATCATTTATAGATAATTATTCAAGATATGCATACCTATTTCTTATTCATGAAAGTCTCAAGTTTGGACGTGTTCAAATCATTTAAAGCTGAAGTTGAGCTTCAACTCAACAAAAGGATTAAAGGAGTCAGATCTGACCGTGATGGTGAATATTACGGTAGATATGACGGATCAGGTGAACAACGTCCAGGACCATTTGCCAGATACCTAGAGGAGTGTGGAATTGTCCCACAATACACCATGCCAGGGTCACCTAGCATGAATGGTGTAGCTGAAAGACGAAACATGACTCTTAAGGATATGGTAAGGAGTATGATTTGTCATTCTACCTTACCAGAGTCACTCTGGGGAGAGGCACTAAAGACAGCAGCCTACATTTTGAATAGAGTACCAACTAAAGCAGCTGTCAAAACACCTTATGAGCTTTGGATAGACGGAAGCCTAGTCTAAAGCATTTTCATGTTTGGGGATGTCCAGCTGAGGCAAGGCCTTATAGGCCATATGAAAAGAAATTAGACTCCAGACAGTGAGCAACTATTTTGTTGGGTATTCTGAGCGATCCAGGGGTTTCAAGTTTTATGATCCCAAATCAAGGATAATTTTTGAGACGGGAACTGCAACGTTCTTTGAGGATATTGAGTTTGGGGGGAGAAATAAAGTTAGAGACTTTGTCTTTGAGGAGGAATTGGAACCTACTACTTTTTGAAGAGCAGCTAGTTCCTATTCCTATAATTGCTTTTGATAATGATCAAGTTGCAATTCCAGAACAACAAGAAATTGTTGTTCAACCCTCAGAGGTACAAACTCAACAACCTCATGAACAAGTGCCTTTGCGGCGATCCACTAGAGAAAGGAAGAATGCTATTCCAGATGATTATATAGTGTTTCTTCAGGAACATGAGGAAAATAATGGCATGATGGAAGATGATCCTGTCAACTTCCTTCAAGCCATACAAGATTCCAATTCAAAAAAGTGGATTGAAGCAATGAAAGAAGAGTATAAGTCTATGCAAGACAATAAAGTTTGAGAACTTGTCCATTACCAGAAGGTGTGAAACCCATTGGTTGCAAATGGATTTTTAAGACCAAACGGGATTCAAAGGGTAATGTGGAAATGTATAAAGCTCGTCTTGTGGCTAAAGGCTATACTCAAAAGGAAGGGATTGACTTTAAAGAGACCTTCTCTCCAGTTTCATCAAAGGACTCTTTTAGGACAATTATGGCTCTTGTTGCACAGTATGATATGGAACTCCATCAAATGGATGTCAAGACGGTGTTTCTCAATGAGACATTGATGAGACAATTTATATGTGCAACCATAAAACTTTGTGTCAGGAGATCCAAAGAAAATGGTTTGCAAATTGACAAAATCCATTTATGGGTTAAAGCAAGCTTCTCGTCAATGGTACCATAAATTTCATCAAGTAATTCTCTCATTTAATTTTGAAGTGAATGCAGTTGATGATTGTGTGTATCATAAGTTTAGTGGGAGTAAATATATTTTTCTGGTTTTGTATGTGGATAACATTTTGCTTGCCACAATGATATAGGCATGTTGCACGAAACCAAGAGATTTCTATCAAGCAATTTTCAAATGAAAGATCTTGGTGACGCCTCCTTTGTATTGGAAATCCAGATACATCGAGATCGTTCTCAGGATATCCTTGGATTATCACAAAGGACCTATATCGATAAAGTACTTAAGAGATTTGGCATGCAAAATTGCAAACCAGGTGATACCCCTGTCACTAAAGGAGATAAATTCAGTATTAATCAATGCCCAAAAGGAAACCTTGAAGTTGAAGAGATGCAGAAGATTCCTTATGCTTCATTGTAGGAAGTCTAATGTATGCTCAAGTTTGTACGCGTCCGGATATTGCGTACATTGTTGGAGTGTTAGGCATATATTTAAGCAACCCATGTATGGATCACTGGAAAGCAGCCAAAAGGGTTATGAGATATCTGAAAAGAACAAAAGATTACATGCTCACTTATAGGAGATCAGATCATTTTGAGATCATTGGGTATTCTGACTCGACTTTGCGGATGCCAAGATAGTAAAAGATCCACTTCGGGCTATGTATATCTATTAGGTGGTGGGGCTATTATTGGAAAGTGCAAAACACACTTATAGCTTTCTCTACCATGGCAGCAGAATTTATAGCATGTTATGAGGCATCCAATCATGGGATATGGCTGAAAAATTTTGTCACTGGGCTACGCGTATTGGAAGGAATTGAAAGACCGCTAAAGTTATTTTGTGACAATAAGTCAGCCGTATTGTATTCCAACAACAATAGGAGCTCGATCAAGTCCAAGCATATGACATCAAATTCCTGGTTGTAAAGGAAAGAGTATAGTGGTCAGATATCTATAGAGCATATAGGGACAAACTCCATGGTTGCAGATCCCTTACAAAGGGTGTGCCGCCCAAGGTCTTTCATGAGCATACTGCTCACATGGGCGTTATAGAGCATGACGATGCTTAGATTCAGTGGGAGTTTGTATTGCTTCTATTTTATGCTTTATGTTTGATTAGTACACACTTATGTATTTGGATATTTTCTGATCAGAAATAAAATATTTCATTCAGTTCAGTACACTCTGTACAATTATGTTAAAGTTTTGATCTCACTCAAGTTTAAGAAGGACCAGTTGGAAATAGGCATGTTAAGATTACATTACATGTAATTTCATGCTACACATCCACATCATGATCCATGTCATTCAGTTGTATCAACATACGTGACCATTGATAGGTCGAGTTATGATAGATATAACAAAGGCCGCTTTGATCCTATGTTGGTATGGTTGATGGACCGGATTGGTTATAGATACATTTCAGTAATGACAGTAAAATTGAGCCCATTTGGTTATTTTGCAACATAATTATAAGGTTACACATATAGCCAGTGGGAGATTGTTGGATTTTTAATCCAACATTGGGCTTATATGTGAAATAATTATATGTTGCGGACTGTCAAATAAGGTTAAGCCCAATTAAAAGTGATCAGCTAAGGTTTTAGTGATTTGGGCTTTAATGTATCTGATTAGGTGTGGCCCTTTAATGTGTAGAGACCTAAGGGGTTATTTCTATTTTTATGATGGGCTAAAATAAAAATACCAAAAGATAATGATAAATTATCTATATATAGCGGTTATGGTCCCTGGATCGCATGTACGACCTTCTTCTCTGAATCCCATCATCAGAAAGAATAGCCTAGAGAAAATTCTAAGGGCTCTCTGGGAGTACATATTGATCTGGAAGGGCCAATCAGGACTCTGGAGAGCAATTAAGCAATATGGATTCAGGTACGCTTCCGTTTATGTTTATTAATTCTTAATGATTAACATGAATGATTCTTGGGCTTCATGGTGATGGTCTTACCAAAAGGTTCGGATCTTATTTACAACATACAATTCATCAAAAATATCAAACCAAGAATGCGTCTCTCTTTTTTTAATGCATGTAGCTATACTTTTCTAAGGATAGTATGCAAATGCTTAAGAGAAGAAAGGATTGGATTGAATTTGGATTGAATTTGGAATTTTTGAAATGCAAGGGTCTAAGGTCTTATTTATAGGTTTTAGGTGCCTTTGCATACATCCATTCAAGTTTAATCCGATTTAAATTGGTTAATCGGATAAGCCAAATCCACGTGCCAAATTTAAATTGGTTAATTGAATTTGATCAAAGGAAGCCTTTGATATACTGATTCACCCCATGATCTGATGATCAGTCAGATAAGCCAATCCACGTCCCGATGTGCTGTTTTACCATCATGATATGACGATCATGTTATCAGATAGGTGGTCTCGATATGCTGTTTTACCATCATGATCTGATGATCATGTTATCAGATAGGTGGTCTCGATATGTGTTTTACCATCATGATCTGATGATAACATTATCAGATAGATTGCACGGCTTTGATATGCCATTTCAAGATGACTTATCACAATGGCCCACTGACGGTCAACAATTGACACCCTCATACTCCTCGCGAGGATGTAAACTGCAAAGTGCAAAGTGCGCGCTCATTCCATCCTTCGCACACGCGCATGGGTGATGCTACACATCACCCTCAAGCTCTCCACTTATGGTGAGCCTAAGAAACTTAAGCATGAAGGAAAAGGTTTCCATATAAGTGAACCTTCCTTTCTTAATTTTTTCAACGTGGGACTAAATGTCCTCTCAATTTCTCATTCACCCACAAAGAGAGATAATGGGCTTTCAAGGCCCATTAGGATATTTCAGACCTATTGGCTCATTTACCTAACAATGAATTAAAATTTTTTATTTTAAAAATAAAAAATTTAACCCAAATCAACTAATTTCCTTGTTAACATAACTATCAATGAAAATTATGAGCCCCTCCATGGCTACGAAACAGTATGGAATCCATCTGTTTCATAGCACAAACTCCAAGCGAGCAACTCCAACTCCAACCCATCTGTTTCATAGCCCATCATATTTCACTCAAAATAAAAATAAATACAAAGAGAAGCAAGAAGATAAATAGAAAAGGAAAACAAGAAAAATTTTAAGAAAAGTATAAAAACACTAGTAAGCTACTTTACTTAGGAAGAATATTATTTTTTTCTTTTTCTATACTAATTGCTCTACATAAATTGATAATTGATATCATATCTATCCATGAAATGCATGGTAAATATTTGTGTGCAGTAATTAGTTATATTTTTTATTGCATCTGAATGATTTTCGTTATAGTTTTTAAGTGAAATGATTGGTTAATCGCTTTTATTTAGTTTCTTTTTTAGAAAATACTATATCATTCATAGTTGTGAATTTGATTGATGTTAATTTTATCAAAATTAATTATTATTGAAGAGATAAAAAATTGTTGATTGGATGATTGAGACTGCTGAAGTAGGATATTGGTGGAAGGGAACAAGAGGAACGAGTCTTTCTCTCTTGATATAATTGCTCGATAAATTTATTCATTGGACAGCTCTTTTTTTTTTTTTTTGCTACTATTGACATAGGTGATTCTCATATATTTACCAAATGTGATTAGATAACTTAAAGGAGCTTAACTAATATATTTTGATCTTAACTAGAGATTCTGTGCGTGAAACATGGTTGAAGTATGATTATACCATCTAGGTATTTTTGAAAGTTAGAAATTTTCATCTTCATTAGATATTTAGATTCACATAAGTGGTGAAAAGAGGCTTACATAATGTTTTTCCTATTTTCGTTATGACCAACAAACTCCTAAGACATATATCATCATCTAAACTTCACACTGTGATATTTTCTTTTATTAAAATGCTATAAAAATATTAAAAAATAAATGTTCAATAGTATTTTTCTTTTTCAAGACTTAAAAAATATCACTAATTTTTTATCTAAATTTACTTAAATATACAAATAAGAATAATTTGTGATGGGTGAATTTTTTTTTCTCTTGATATGTAGCATGAAACTTACTAAGTCTTCTTTCATATATGGTTCCTATTGTATTTGACATGAAAACATCATATGAATTTTTTTTCTTGACAAAATAAAATTCTCAAGTTCCTTTTAACAGAGTAAAATATCTAAAACTCAAATTTCATATGAAAAGTTTTTAATTAAATTTGTTCTCAAAGATAACATATAGTTATATATGCACCAAACCTTTAAAAAAAGTACTGCTTACTTCAAGAGTTTTGCATATTAACATCTTTCTAATAAAATATTACGATAGCATAGTAATTTGTATATAAGTATGCTAAGTATGTGGCACATGCATGTTTATAATGAAAAAATTATTTATTATATGATCATTATATTTATATAATACTTATGTCATATTACGATCATTTTTAGGCAAGTAAAATGCATGCATAGATTTATGAGAATTGAAAACTACATCAGTATTAATATCTAATATAATAGATCAACCAACACTGTAACAAATCATGGATAATTATATCCAAAGGAATGTTAGCAAATTTGGGTGCATTATCCACTCTTTTCCTCTTCCCTTTCCTAGGTTAGCATTTCATAAGAAGATAAAAATTGTATTAACTTTATAACATAGTTATATGTTTGACTTCAAGAAAGAATCTAAATTGAAAAAATCATAAATCATTAAAAAAAAACTTGATGATAAATTATTAAAAAGAGTAAATTAAAATGTCTAAAATATTTCAAAATGTGTTTTTTAATAAATAAGTATAGAGGAGCAAAAATAATAAATAAAAAAATCTGCACTACCCATAGCATTATAAATGCAGTATCATTAATTTGTAACACATAAATTTTTCAAGCTAATCATACATTATGAATAAATTTCAAAATTTGTATGTAATTGAAAAAAAAAAGAATATTATGAAAAATCAAGTAGAATTTAATTTTTTTTAATAATTAGGAGAATATTGTAACCACGCTTTGCAACAAGAATAAATATTCTGACGACACGTGGCAAATGAATTTAATTTTCCTATTAATTAATTCAAGCAGGGGGAGAAGGAAAGTCGGAGAGAGAGAGAGAGAGAGAGCGTTGGCGTTTCGTTACCTCTATTCTCTCTCCTCTGTTCTATATACTGGCGCACTTACGTCCTGTTCTCTTCTCTGCTACCCATTTCTCGCCCACACCCGCGCGACGAGTCCCGGGAAAGGAGGGCGAAACCGAGAGAGAGGGAGAGAGAGAGCTTGCAGCAGCGGCGACGATGTCCCGTGGTACCCCGGCGAAGCCGGACGAGTTCGTCCCCCACCCCGTCAAAGAGCAGTTGCCTGGCATCGACTTCTGCCTCACTAGCCCTCCCCATGGCGTCTGTTTCTCTCTCCTTCTTTACCTCCCTCTCTCTGTTTCTCTCCTCTTCTCTTCGTAATCCTTATCTTGTTATCTTTTGGTCCCCAGCGGAAACTATTTTTCTGGGATTCCAGCACTACCTGGTGATGCTCGGCACCACCGTCCTCATCCCTACCATCCTCGTCCCCCAAATGGGCGGCGGTGATGTGAGTTTTTCTTTCTCTCTCTCTCTCTCTGTTTTGGTATAATCAAAGTTGTCAACCATTTTCTCTGTTTCATCTTTCTTCTTCTGTTCAGGACGAGAAGGCGACGGTGATCCGGACGCTGCTCTTTGTGGCCGGGATTAATACTTTGCTGCAGGTCTACTTGGGGACCCGGCTTCCGGCCGTGATGGGGGGTTCCTTCACTTATCTCCTCCCCACCATCTCTATTATTCTCAGCAAGCGTTTCATTTACATTGTTGATCCATATGTGGTTCGTTTCTTGTGGATTATTTGTAGCTCTCATAATTTATTTATTTATTTATTTAGGGGCTGTTTTTGAATGGATTAGGGCAATTTTTGTTTGTTTTGATCAGAGGTTTGTGCATACGATGAGGGCGATACAGGGGGCTCTGATTGCTGCTTCCATTTTTCAGATAATTGTTGGGTTTTGTGGCATCTGGAGGATTGTTATCAGGTCTCTAATGGTTCTCCTTTTCTTCTTCCTCATATTTATCTTCAATTTCGTTTAGTGGATATTAGGACGGAAGTTTAGAACTTTCGCCTTTTTTTTTCTTTTTTTGGCTTCTCTGGTTCTGTTTCTCTGTTTCTTTTTCTCTTTCTTTTTCCAATTTTTTGGTTCAATGGTTGATGTTCTTTTTGATGATGGTATAGGTTTCTTAGTCCCCTTGCAGCAGTCCCTTTTGTGACTCTTGCCGCGCTTGGCTTTTCTACATTGGTTTTCCCAATGTGAGTAGTCTCTCTTCCCTCGGAGTCATCATGTTCATGAGTTCAAGATCAATACAATGGTCTCATTGATTGGGTGGCTGTGTTCTGTTTCTGACCTGTGCTTCTAGTTGGCAAGATGTGTTGAAGTTGGGCTTCCAGCATTGGTTCTGTTGATATTCTTCTCGCAGGTAATTGGATTTGCACGACCAAATTGAATTGTGGTTTGGGGTTACTATTTGAGTGGTTTACATCAATGATTCTACTGTTTGATTTTATTTATTTTGGTATTCATTATCTGCAGTATGTTCCGCATGCAATTGGCAGAAGGAGACTTATCTTTGATCGGTTTGCAGTGCTAATTACTGTCATAATTGTATGGGTTTATGCACATATTCTGACTGTGGCTGGTGCTTACAATCATCGGCCTCCAGAGATACAGTTTAGTTGCCGTACGGATCGCTCTGGCTTAATTCGTGCTTCTGAATGGTAGTGCAACTCCAATTGGATTTGATTTATTAGTTTGCATTCATCTTTTTCTTTTTCTAAAAATCCATCCTGTGTTTGTTCTTTCCTCTCATGATATTATTTGCTAACATAGAATCAGGCACCATTCTGCATATTCTCTGCATCCTATAGCTTTTTGTAGAGATGCTTTTCAGATTATCTTTTCTCTATGGTGTGATTTGTATGAACACATAGTTATTTCATTATTCATACTTTCTTTGACAGTTTCCTAAAAGCTTATTTGTAGGAATTGGACTTATTAAATTCTCTTGAAAATTTGTGCAGATATAATTATCTATCGTAGTAGACAGTGTAACTACAACTCTATTCTGCTATACTCTACTCTATTTAACCCATCTTTCTGCAAGTAATTTGGAAGTGTTGACAAGGACTCAAAGTAATTCTTCTATTAAATAGCTAGCAAATCTTTATCAATAATCTTTTGACAAAAAATTAGCTACTCAATGAGTGCCCTTTTGATTGGATTTTCATTTATTGGGACATGCTGATGTGGTTTCAAATATGGATTAGAAGAGGAGCTTTGTGCCTGTCTATGTTATTTTACTTGTATTAGAAAGGAAAAAATATTGAGCAATCATTGAATGTTGCCTTTAGGATGTAGACAAAAGTTGATCACAGAAAAAGAGTTTATTTTATTTTCTTTTTTATTGTAGACAAAGCTTGGGTCTGCCTGTTAGCACTTTCTGTTCAGGGTGCTAGAGAGTGTTCTCTGTTTGAATTTGGAATATGGCACTCCTGCTGTTACTTTCAAAATTAAAAAAAAAAAATTGATTACATATTTTTGTACAATTACATGCAGGATAAAAGTTCCCAATCCATTTCATTGGGGAGGTCCCACTTTTAATGCTGGAGATGTTTTTGCTATGATGGCTGCTTCCTTTGCTTCATTAATCGAGGTCTGTATATCGTAGATGTTATTTAGCTCCACTTTTGTTTCATCAATTTGATTGTCTCTTGACCTTTTCTCCTACGTCTTCAAACAATCTTGCTATTTATTGTTGTACATTCAGAAGAAATTTTGTTCTTGAATCAGTTTTGGATTATGTTGGCACTTGCCGTTTTTGTTAAAGCGTGTTGGCATCCTAAAGTTGCATATATCTTTGGTGGAAATATCCCAGACCATACTGCACAGATTGCTATGAACCTAGTTGGTAAATTTTGTGGATGCTAATATAAGAATAATGGAACATTTAACGTTGGCATTTTCTCAAGCACTGATATCCATTGTTTGGCCTTTATATTTATTCTCCGATTGTAATTCAAGTGCAAAAAAATTACTCTACTGGATCTATATCCATAGTTTAGTTAGTTCTGTTGAAATTAAGATATCTAGCATTATATCCAAGAATAATGATCTGTTGCAGTCACCTTTTTTTCTCTGCTGCTTTGAATATTTAATTTATACAAAGACATTCCACAAAATCAGAACAGGATGATCCAATGCAGATTTGCTTCTCAAGTGACCCCCCTGGTTTTAGCAATGTAGTTGTGAGAGAGCAGTAAACATAGACACATTAAGACAGTGCTAAGAAAGTAGAGGTATTGAAATGATAGCTTAGGCTAGTACTTGATAGTTGCCCCTTGGTTTGCAATCATCCAGAAATCATTCCATTGCTTGGACTTCACGACTTCTGTATCTAGAGCTGTTGCATTGATTTCTAGAGTTTTTGATTGCCAAATTTAATATTTATCTTAGCTGAACTTCTATTTTCAGCTTGGATGCTTAATTCTGTTGTATGCTGAAGATTAGATGACTCATTTTTTTTATGAATTGAAGGACTTAGATTAATGTATGATGATGCGTATTAAACCATAATCACCACATCACCTAGAATAAATTGCCAAACTCTTTGTTCGGGGCTGACCTTGACCTATTGGAAATATTGGGAAGAGAGGAGCAATTGGATGGGTAGATGCCCCATCTCATGTTATCTGTATCGTCCTACTGATACATCTCTCTACTCTCACCAAGTAAAACCTAGGGGATGGCCAATAAAAGGATGCCTTGGGAAAATTGAAACTTCATTTTTTAAGCTTTAGCTGCTAAACAATTTGTGTGCTCTATATAGAGAGATAATTGAACACTAGTATTAAATTAGGGCCTTGTAACTCCATTTATATTTTATATATAGCTAGTCTCGAGCCTGGATAAAGGTTGAAAGTTGCAATAGTTTGATGACCAATGTAAAATTATAGTCACATTCTATGCACATGAATTATTAAGACAAAATCATTGTACCATTCCCTGAATAGGACATGACACATTAGATCCTAAGAGCAGTGAAAAATGGTTAAGGGTTAACGAAGATATTCCCTTATAAACAACATATTACATCAGTGCCGGATGCGGTGAGAGGTAGGAAAGGGTTCTTGCGCTTAAATGAATGGGTGTGGATAAAAAAATTTGATCTAAAAAGTTAGGATACATTTAACAACTTGGAACATGAGGTTATTGGCACAAAAACTAATAGAGCTAATAAGTGTGATGATTGATAGGAGAATTATCATAGCTTGCCTACAAGAGACAAGTGTATAAGAGAAAAATAAAGACCATTGAGTGTAAAAGAAAAGATGAGCATAAAACAGAGCCGGAACTATTATAGATAAGAATTTAAAAGATGATGTTGTAGACATTAAGAGAGTATAAGATAGAATAATCTTGATTAAATTGATATTAGGAGAAAAGTCTATTATTATGGGTTAGTGTTCATGCTTTTGAAGTAGAATTAGATGATGCTATAAAGTAACACTTTTAGAAGAAATGAATGACTAATTTAAGAGATGCATAGTAGAGAAAAGATATATATTGGAAGAGATTTATGTGGACACAAAAAAAAATTAATAAAAATTTTGAAAGAATGCATAGAGGTTATGATTCAGAGATAGGAGATGATATTTTAGAGTTTGCAATAACATGTGACTTAATATGAGCTAACTCTTACTTTAAAAAAGATGACTCTCATTTAATAGTTTTTAATTATAACACTAGTCAATTTTTTTATTAGAAAGATTGATCGGGTTGTATCTAAAGATTACATGGTTATATTGGGTGAGAGTTTAATCCTTTAACATATATGATGGTTTTGAATGTGTGTATTTGAAAATGAAGGAAAGAGATCAAAAAATATAAGAACTTGTTAACTCCATGGTGAAATTTTAAAGGAGAGAATATTAAAGGATAGAATATTAAAAAAAAGGAAAATGATGCTTAGATAGAGAAATCAATAAAAATGTAGCTATCAAGGTGATAGGAGAATCATGGGAAAAGAATCATTTGGTAAAAAAATTTGACGATGGAACAAAGTTTTATTGGTAGTAAAGGTTAAAAAAGAATGCTATAGAAAGTTACCTAAATATATGAATAAAGAACCACATGATAGTATAATGACTCAAAAAAAAGTTAAGAAAGTAGTATGAGAGGTTAGATTCAATGCTTGTGAAGAATTATTTGTAAATTGCGAACTATGAATGAATATTTGATTAAGAGATAATATAAGACTAAAGAAAGGAAAACTAAATATCATAGAAAGGATGAGATCAAGGAAAGATCAAAGAAAAGTGGAGAAGTTATTTTAGTAAGTTATTAAATAAAGGTCATACAAATAATTTAGAATGCCTTATTAGTTCTGATATTAAATATACACATAAGATAGATCATCTAAGATAATGAAGATTGTGAAAAAGATGAAAATGGAGAAGTGGATGGACCTATGAGAATTCTTATTAAGGCTTGGTAGTGTTTTGGTGATATAGAAATAATTTAGTTAACTAATTTATTTAATAAGATTTTAATGACTATGAAAATAATTGATGAAGGACGAATACCATAACACCAATTTAAAAGAATAAATATAATACTAAAAATTATCTAAAGTAGTAATAAACTCGTGAGTTATATTATAAAGCTTTATAAAATGGTGATTGAGCATACATTGAGATGTGACAAAAAAATTAGAGAATGAATTTAATTTATATGTGGAAGGTCTATAAAAGCTAATTTTCTCCTTTGAAAGTTAAAATGGAGAAGTATAGATGCAAAAGGAAAAATCTTCAAAAGATTTTTATTAATTTAAAAAAGGCATATGTTAGAGTTCTTAGAAAAGACTTATAGTGGATATTAGAAAAGAAAGAAGTTCTCATTGGATATGTTAATTTAATTAAGGACATGTTCGATGAAACGGTTACTAGTGTGAGAACTATTAGTGATATTAATGGTAAGTTTCTAATTGCAATAGCTTTACATTAAAGGGTCATTTAAGTTCTTATCTTTTTGTACTAGTTATACATGTTCTTGCTTAGCATATTCTGAATGATTGGAATGAACTACCATTGGTTCTCATTGGAACCATAGATGGTTTGCTACTGGAATTTTGTTCATTGGAAGGAACTACCCTTGGTTCCAGTTGGAACCATTGATGGTTTTCGCCTTGCCGAATTCACTTTCTAATTGCAATCTCTTATTTTCAGTCAACTGGCACTCTCATTGCGGTGTCAAGGTTTGCAAGTGCTACCCCTGTACCACCTTCCATTTTTGGCCGGGGCATTGGCTGGCAGGTGACAATATATTTTGCTTCTGTTAATTGCCCCTAATTCAGCACAGTTTTTAGTATTGTTTCTTACATACTTCTTTGACATCCAGGGAATAGGTATATTGTTGGATGGAATATTTGGCACAGCAAATGGCACAGCAGCATCAGTGTAATATGCTAAAATATTCTATCTCGTAAATAATAAATGAAAACAGATTTTCACGTGGTAAAATTTGCAGGAACTTACTGGTGAGTTACTTTTACAGTGAAAATGCAGGTCTCTTGGGATTGACGCGAGTTGGAAGCCGGAGAGTTATCAAAATATCAGCTTGTTTCATGCTTTTCTTCTCCATTTTAGGTGGTTTTCTTAAGTACAGAGTGAAAATTGAAACCTTTGTTTGTATTATGTTGTTCTCATGCAATATTTGTGTACTGTCTAAAATTAACCAGGAAAGTTTGGAGCACTTCTTGCTTCCATACCGTTGTCCATTGTTGCTGCTTTGTACTGTGTACTCTTTGCCTATGCAGGTAGGTGATTCTTTGCATGGATGTTCCAATAATTGTTCATTTTTCTGCATCATTTTTTTTCTTTTAATGGTTTGAAGTGTCATTGCTGATAGCATGTCTGGTTGTTTGTTCAGACAAGCATGCTAGCCAATCATGGTTTAGATTTACAATCTTGTGTTGCAACTGAGATTAAGAAGAGTTAATTTTTTTTCCTTCATTTTCTTTCATTCAATTCTACATTTTTAGGAAATTGTAAAGAATCTTCTCATTCAACCAATCAAAATTAATTCAAAAGAGGCGTGATTACTATTTCATTCAGACTGTGACACATAACCGTAATGTCTTTCATGTATGTTTGCTTGAAGTACCAGGGACTGACTTATATGAGACAATAATTAGGCTTGTCATGGTATGCAAATTGGAACTATGGACCATAAAGATGGCCAATTCAAATAAGTTGTGTATAGGGATATGAAATGCTCAATTTAATATGTCATCAGATAACTTGTTTAACACTATTAGCATCGTTTTATTTAGGGTGCCTTCATAGTTTAAATATCATAATCTTGATTGATGGTTTTTGGAGATATTTTGTTGAAATAGTTCTCATGGCCTGTCATCTACATACGTACTTATCTATATATGTATCCTTGTATATATGCATATATACATTATGTATATATACATCTAAAGACATACACACACATATAATCAGAATGGCTGCTAATGACCTGGAACTCTTATAATGCTCTCAGGTCATTGGTAACAGTAACAAAACATGTTTTGTTTTGGGAAACAAAGTGGACTTAATCTAGTAATTATCTCTTCATGTAGAGTACAAAGTCCTCCAAGATGTCTGTCCCCACATATAATGATAGATACTTAAATATTTTATAGGTACACCCTTCCAGGAGTCTTGGTTCAGTTCTTGCTATCAATATGTTTATGGGAGATAAACTAGAGGTATACCAGCCAAAAAATGGACCATATTTATAAAGTTGCACAAACAATTGGAAAATTTCTTAGACTTGATGAGATCATATCATCATAGTGACGCATGTTACTTTCAAGTGCATTGCATATGCTAATAGTATCGGTATTTAGGTAGATCTTCAAATAATAATGTAATATCCCATGAGTAGTCCCTCATCGGATGAAAAATAATAGTTTGAGGAAGTTATAACTCAAGTTCACTTACTACTAATTAACTTGCACTCGAGTTTCTAAGGCTACATGAATTTGGCTTATTAATAGATAGGCTTGAGGCATTACAATAGGGTATAAAATTGATTTGGATGTGTGGAAATTAGTGGGCAAGAGGAAAGGGCTACCCATCGTACACTAGCACTAGAACAACTTCTGCAGCACCTATCCTGTTTGGAATAGATTTTGGCTAGCTTGTAGTATGTGATAAGATGTGAAAGAATGGTTTGAAAAGATTATAACTCAGGTTCACGTGCTATCAATTAACTTGTATTCGATTTTTAAGGCCATATAAATTTGGGTTGTTAACAGGTTAATTAGACCAACTTGACTTATTAACAAGTTAATTGAGCTAACAGTATGTTTGAATGTTACAAGCAAGACCACTACTTTAGACGGTAAGAAGTGATCCAATTCTACCATATAACAAAATTTGCTTTTAAGTCTCTTTTACGTTCATTGGACAGCATGTTTAGTTTGTGTTTGCGTTCTAATTATGATCCTTCTATTATTCTTGTTTCTTTGCATTCCACCAAATATATTTTCATCAAAATATTTTTTTGCCAATGCCTGTCGATGTTTTTTTTTTAAAAAATGTATTTGAATTTACGACTGAAAATGGGTCAGATAAAATCCAACCAAACCAAATCCAAGTTGGGATCATGATTGAATTGGTTTTACATATAAAATTTGTATCCAATCAGATTTAGATATAGAGATAGATTAACTTTTGGATATGATACAGTTTCTAAGTTCTTATTCAGTTTTGAATTTGGATATCCAGCCCTTAGGATTCAAATATAGATATACAGATACTAAGTTTTTTCAGATTCTGGAATCCAGATGCTTAAACATAAGAGTTTTTCTTCTTTTTTTTAAAGAAAAATTCCTCCCTTATTGAAAGCGTGCATAGGGGTTTGCCTAATATTGGCATGAATGGGCATGCATCCATGAGAACCAGAGAGAGGGCTGTTAATTATATATGAACTCTACTTGCAGAATACTTATCATTCTTCTACTTTAAAATCTTTATATCTAATTTTATAATTTAATGTCCTCCTCATCAAACTTCGATCAAGAATCTGATTTGTGTCCAAAGTAAAATCCTAATTTATATTTGTATCCTAGTCTACCTATATGTGAGGTTGATCAAGATCTAATAGAGTGGATCTATTTAGTCAGGTCATGATTGGATGATTGGGGTTCAACATTGATGATTCAAGCTTTTAAATGTAATTTATTACCTCTTAAATGCTTACACATCAAAAATCATTTGATTTGAAAGACCCTTAGTTTATATATCAAGTGGTCAAAAAATATGTATTAGCAATAACAACTACTACAACTGAGCATCAAATCCCAAATGAGTTGGCGTTAGCTAAAAAGAAAATTGAATTGACTTGTATTATTTAAGTTTTTCAAGTTGACTCATTGATGCCTATGATAGGGGTCTCCAAATCATGTAATTATTGGTATACAAATAGTTTAAAGATGGTAGATCACATCCAACAACTTGGATCATTGATGTTAGACTCCCATTGTCCAATCATAACCTGATTGGATCTAAGAGGAGATACACTCGGAGCATATCTTAATCTCTCTCTACACATTCTATCTGTATTGTCTAGGAAAAAAATAGATAGAAATTTTGTGTAAATCCATTTTTGTATGTCTAATTAATATAAACATACATATACATACATACATATATATATATAGAGAGAGAGAGAGAGAGAGGCTTGGCTACATTTATATGTAGCCAAACTCAAATCGTATTGCCTTTCTCACCATTTGATTCACACAGATCTTAAAACCAAAAAGTCATCCATTAACAATGATTTTCTACTTTTTCTTTAAAAAAGTAGAGGCATTTATGGCTCATGTCCTATAATCTTTGTGAAATATAGGAAAAAAAATTTTAGGGATATGGCTCATATTTTATTTTTGAGTTAAAAGAATAAGAATATGACTCGTATCCCTATTCTTTAATTAAAAGAATAGAAACATGGCTTATATCTCTATTTTTCAGCAAAGAAGTACATGAGTCATAGAATATAGCTCATATCCGTATTCTTTAACTAAAAGAATAGAGATACGGCTCATATTCATATTTTTTAGTAATGAAATACATGAGTAATATAATAGAGAGATGGTTAATATTCTTATTTTTTAGTTAAAAGAATTAGGGATATAGCTCATATTTTTATTCTTTTAGCATAAGAAAAACTATTTTATTTGCAATGCATTACAAAAAACAAGGCACATTTATGGAAACGAGACATACATAACAAATAGTAGTTAATGATTAACTTTTTTGCTTTGAAATCTATGTTAATCTAAGAGTAAGGAAGGTGACCAAATTTGGGCTTGCATTATAGCCAAAGTCCAACTCTCTCTCTCTATCTATCTATCTATCTATCTATCTATCTATCTGATGACGCCCGATCACTAGTCCTGAACGTGGGGATGAGAAAACGGATTGATCAGAGGATCTTTGCTCCACCGAGTTTTCTGCAAAAAGCCCAAGATCAGAGGGATTCTTCGGTGGGACCCTCCGACGCTCAAGTTAGCAATCGAGGTCACAGCTGAGGAGGAGCTCGAATGAGCTCTTTTCAGATGAAAAAGGTGTTCCGAGGAGGAGGGATTCCTCTCTGCGAGTTAGAATAGCGATTTTTTGGGGTTATCGCTCATACTTGATTATTGAGTGGATTCATCTCTTTATAGGGTTGACCCTTGCATGATCACGTGGGATCCCGTGAAAAGGGAATGTCCGCGGAGTTCTTGGGAGTTGTATAAACCTGGGCTGGTTGGTGGGTCCTGTCCCATCGGAGAGAACGATGGTTGGTGGGCCAAGTTCCATCAGCTAGTGGGGCTATTGGGTAGTTGGGTCCAGTCCCATCAGCAGCGTGGCCAGTGGGTAGTTGGATCTGGCGTTGTCAGGTGGCGCAGGTCAGAGAGGTGGCGTCCTGAGCTACCAGAGCCACGTTGGGGCATATTTGAAGGAAACTGGGAAGTCTGACTCTCCCGAGGGAGCCGAGGCTGAGCTGGGTCGACCAGGGATGGCCGTGGCCAACCTCGCCGACTAAGAAGTGCTGGGGTGGGGCCGACCAGGAATGGTCGGGGCCGACTCGGCGGGCTTGGAGATGCTGGGGCCGACCAGGAATGGTCGGGGCCGAGAGGGGCCGACCAGGAATGGTCGGGGCTGACTCGGTAGGCTTGAAGACGCCGGGGCCGAGGGGCAGACCAGGAATGGTCGGGGCCGACTCAGCGGCTTGGAGATGCCGGGGCCGAGAGGGCCGACTAGGAATGGTCGGGGCCGACTCGGTAGGCTTGAAGACGCCGGGGCTGAGAGGGGCAGACCAGGAATGGTCGGGGCCGACTCGGCGGGCTTGGAGACGCCGAGGCCGAGAGGGGCCGACCAGGAATGGTCGGGGCCGACTCGGCGGGCTTGGAGCTGCTGGCGCACTAACGTTTTGGTTTTGCCGAAATTGCCCTTGTGGCTATACTAGCCACATCAGATGTCCCCTTGCCCCTGAGCGCTAAGGGCCGCGTGCCTGCAATCCTTTGGGCGAAAGGGGCGCAAAAATTCAAAAGAATGATTGCCTCCTTAGTGCGCTTTAAATGGTTTGATGAGCTGGTGCTTTGTTCCGAGGCAGTATCGCTTCGAAGATCTCCTGCAATCATGCGTTAGGTGGGGCTGACGTTGATGCTGAATCGCTCCAAAGAGGGAGCTCATTGGGGGATGGAAAAAGGCAAGGACCATCATTACTGCTCTGTTTTCTATGCCCCACGATTGGCCAGGGATCACGCCTTTTGGAGCGAATCAAGGCGGCACGCCTCGGGCGCAGGCGAGATTTTCGGCTGGCAGCCCGTAACGCAATGGACGCACGCCATGTGGCAGGATCTCGGGCGACGTTAGTCGATGATGGAGGCTATAAAAGCATTTCAAGAGCCTGTGGAAACCTTTACGCTGCCATTGCTTTCTTCCACTTTCTTCTTCCCTGAGTTCTTCTGCGACCTGAGTCCTTCCAATTCCCGGGTTAGTTTCATCCCTTACTTTACCTATGGACCGCAGCACCATTAGGGAGGCAAGAGACCCGTAGAAGAGTCTCCCCAATCTAGCAGTGAAAACCATGCCCTTGTAGCTAGTAGCCAAATGCCTCGGCCGGTGGGTGGCGTCGTCATCCGCGACCAATCGGGGGCGATAGGACCTCTGTCCACCTCCGGTCCTCCTATTAGGGCAGTCCCCGTGTCCTTTCACTGTCCGGCGCTTCCTCCGGCGGTGAGCTCTGATCCAACGGGTCCAGCGGGGGTGGCCTCAACCATGATCTCTAAGGACGTAGAGGCCATTAGGGCTAGATACTTGGTCCCTGACTTCATTGGCCTGTCCGCGCTAGGGCCCGAAGATAGGATGACCTCTGACCATCTAGGTCGGGTCACTCTATACAAGGAATTCTTCCAGTGTAGGCTGCGCTTTCCTTTCCATCCTTTTTTTTTTAACCTCTTAGATAGGTATAGGTTAGTGCCGGCACAGTTGACTCCGAACTCGATTCGGATCATCTGTGCCTTCGTTATCCTTTGTCATTCTGAGGGGGCCCGCCCAGGGCTATCTCTGTTCCGATCTTTCTATAAGCTCCGCCGTCAAGGTGAGGGGGCCTGGTGGGCATTTACCGCCAGACCGGGTAGGGCTTTCCCCTTAGGCCTCCCGTCCAAAGTTAGGGGGTGGAAACCTAGATTTCTTTTTGCCCATGACGAGGGGGTAAGGGCCGCTTGGAGAGAGCCAGACACTAGCTCCAATGAAAACTCCTCCGTAAGGGATAGGGATAAGGAACTATTCACCCAACTGTCCAACTGCCAAATCCCTGGCTACAAGGAACTCATATCCGAAGAGAACCTGATAGAAGCCGAGTTAGCCCCGGCGACCGTCAAGCGATTTCGATTTGCTGTATGTCGCCACTAATGCCCATTATTCTTTTCTGTGCAGTAATGAAGGTTTCCGTCAGCGATTTCGAGGCCGTCTTGAGGCAAAAGAGGCAGGCGACCGGAGAGCCGTCCAGGCCGGCGAAAAGGATTCGGAGAAGGGAGCCAGCCGGGCGCCGCAACCCTCACGGCCCCAGCGCCTGCGGAGGAGCTGGCTAGGAAGAAGCCGGTCGTAGGAGTGGCTCTGAAGCCAGCTAGGGCTGAAGTTGAAGAAAGGGAGATCCTGGCCACCACTGAAACGACGGTGGTGGTCTTGGATGAGGAGGAAGCCCCCGCCGCCGCCGATGTGCCCGAGGCGGGGCGGATTACCATCGCCGTCAGCCCCCCGGCTGCTGTAGAGCCGGGGAGGGAGAGTGCTCCCCAACTGCCGGTGAGGGGGAGCGAGTCGCCAGGAAGGCCCGGGACGGGGCGGAGGCGACCGAGAAGCAGAGGGGTGAGCCGAGGAGCTCATCCCCTCAACCGGCCCATCGCCCGGCCCGCCCCAAGCCGAAGGTCTGCAGGAGGGACAAACACGGTTGGTCCCTACAATCGGCACGATGGCGGATGCCGCACAAGCCTCCTGCCTCCTGTCGGGAGTTCGGACCGCCGAGTTCGAAGAGGAGATGCGGGGATTGAGTCACTCCGCACTCCTGGATATGGTCATGGTCGCCGTTGTTCGGGTACTTTTTGAATCTTCCTCATTTTCCCCAATGTTTTTTCCTTCCCGTAGCTAACATGTTTCCTCTGCTACAGATGGCCAACGGCGCAATTGGTTTTCGTGAGACACTTGCCCACTCCTCGAACACGATGATCAAGGCTCTGACGAGGGCCGACAAGTATAAGAAGGAGAGCATGGCGCAAGCCGAAAGCCTTGCTCGCCTTCATCAAGAGGCCTCGGCCCGGGAGGAGAGCGTGGCCGGCCGCCTAAGGGAGATGGAGAGTCGGGCCTCTGCAGCCAAGGCCAAAATGGAGTTGGCCTCAAAGAGGTCGAAGGCCGCCGCGGCGCAGAATGAAGAGCTGACCCGACGGCTCCAAAGCGCCGAGGAGGAGGTCCGGGCCGCAGGGGAGAGGGCCGCTGCCGCGGAGAAAGCGGCAGCAGAAGCGATCTCGAAGAAGGCCGGGGCGGTGGCCTATACCGATGAGGCTAGTGCCCGTGCCGAAGAAGCCGAGGGCAGGGCCTGGGAGGCTGAGGGGAGCCAAGGAGGCCGAGGCCAAAGCGCAGCGGGCTGAAGCCGAGACGGGACAGGCCGTCTCCATTACAAGGCCTCGCCGGAGTTCAAGCAGGAAGTCATCGAGGCCAGCCTCGATGCTTATGTTCAAGGCTTCGAGATGTGCAAGGTCAGAGTATCTGCGGCCCTCGAAATCGACGTCGTTGAACTTGAAGACATCCGGCCTGGGGAGCCTGACGAGGAGCCGGTAGAGAAAGAGGACGAGAAGAAGCTCGGCCCCGGCGAGCCTTGAAGACCCACTGTCCATTTTTCTTCTTTATCTTGTGTAACCGGCCTCAGGCCCAATTTTGTACTTACCCTTGACTGTTAATGAAGAAACTTTTTTGTCAAGCTTCTCAATTTTGTACCTCTTCTTGATTACTAATGAAGAAGAAATTTTTATCAAACTTTGCTCCATCTGTTCCTTCTTCTTTTGGGAAAGGCGCCTAACTGTGTTTTACTCCCCGTGGCCGAATCACATACGCTGAGAACGTCATGGCCAAACGTTGCATCTTCTGAAACATTTTCTTAGCTTCAAATGTTGCATATGTTGACCATGCCGCAGCCGACATGCGACTTTGGACTGGATGATGTTCGAATGCATCCCCAGAATGTAAGCCGACCATATGGAAGGTTACTCAAGAGGCCTCATGACGCTGTAGACCGTTCGAAAGAAGACTCATTTACGTATGAATCTTCTAAAGGCTTGGAAAGATCCACGGGCGACTTGATGCCAAGATTAATTTTGGAGGCGTTGGGACTGACCAGAGATGGTCGAGGCTAATTCAGCCGTCGTGAGGGCGCCAAGGACGAGTGGGGTTGACCGGGGGAAGCTTACGCCGACTCGGTCAGTGTTGAAGGTGCCTGGATCGGTCAGGGTCGACCGAGAAAGGCTGTGGCTGAGCCGACCGACTCGGAGTCTGTGAGGGCCACACGGAGCCTTCTGGAGCTATCTCCATGGTCTGGGTTCCATGTGAAGGGCGACCTGAACGCATATGGAGCTATTAGGAGAATCATCGCCGTGCCAGGGTCGAGGGTGTCCTGCTAGCTGCGGTGCCGGCGATCCTTTTAAACCACCTCAGGAGATTGTGCCGCCCGAGGGGTGACTCGATAGTGTACGGAGCTGTTAGGGTTTTACTGGCTCGGAGGCACCGCCGTGCCGGGGCCGAGTGGTGTCCCGTTAGCCGCGATGCCGATGAGCTCCTTTTGAACCGCCTCAGGGGTTTGTGTGTCGCCTGAGGGGCGACTCGATCGGGTACGGAGCTGCTAGGGTCTTAACCGACTCGGGGGCATTGCCGTGCCGGGGCCGAGTGGTGTCCCTTAGCCGCGATGCCGGTAAGCTCCTTTTGAACCGCCTCAAGGGTTTGTGTGCCGCATGAGGGGCGACTCAACCGGGTACGAAGCTGTTAGGATCTTAACCGACTCGGGGGCACCGTCGTGCCGGGGCCAAGTGGTGTCCCGTTAGCCGCGATGCCGGTGAGCTCTTTTGAACCGCCTCAGGGGTTTGTGTGCCGCCTGAGGGGCGACTCGACCAGGTACGGAGATGTTAGGGTCTTAACCGACTCGGGGGCATCGTCGTGCCGGGGCCGAGTGGTGTCCTGTTAGCCGCGATGCCGGCGAGCTCCTTTTGAGAGACCTGGTCTTTGGGTGCGAGGGAGAGTAGGCTGTGGCGTCAAACCGAACCTCCTTTATTGCTTATGCCCCAGGGGAATACTTCATTGATAGTATTGACGGAGGTTATCCGCATTCCAAGTACGTGGAATGGGTTGTCCGTTGAGTTCTTCTAGCTTGTATGCCCCCCGGTGGAGTGTCTCGGCGACACGATAAGGGCCTTCCCAGTTGGGGGATAGCTTGCCTCCCTCTGTAGGCTTAAAAATCTCAACTTTTCTCAAAACCAAGTCTCCGCGGCGAAAAACCTTGAGACGAACTCGAGCATTGTAGTACTTGGCCGCTCGCTGACGAAAGGTCGCCATGCGCAGCATCGCCCGATCATGCGCCTCGTTGATGAAGTCTAAATTAGCCCGAATTAGCGCGGAGTTGTTTTCCTCGTTGAAGGACTCCACGCGTGGACTGGGTAGTTCGATCTCGATGGGAATGACGGCTTCGGATCCGAAGGCAAGACTGAAGGAGTCTCACCCGTCGGGGCTCTGGGGTCGTGTGGTAAGCCCATATCACACTGGGGAGCTCTTCCACCCACCGACCTTTGGATCCATCTAGCCGAGTTCTGAGTCCTCTGAGGATGGTGCGGTTCATGACCTCGGCCTCTCCGTTGGTTTGGGGGTGGCCGACAGAAGTGAATCTGTGATGAATGCCTAGTTCATCACAGAAGGCTTTAAATGCTTCATTGTTGAATTAGCGGCCGTTGTCCGTGACGAGGGTATGAGGCAGGCCAAATCGGCATATGATCGACTTCCAGAAGAAAGCTTTGACTTTGCTTTCAGTGATCTTGGCCAGTGCCTTGACCTCGATCCATTTGGTGAAGTAGTCGATGGCAACTAGTAAGAATCTCCGTTGCCCTGAAGCTGGGGGGAATGGCCCGAGGATGTCCATTCCCCATTGAGCGAAAGGCCATGGGGCTGAGAGCGGGCTCAGCAGGATATGGTTGATGTTGAATGTGTGCGTGGCACTGATAACCATCGCATTTCTGAACTAATTTAGCCGCGTCCTCCCTCATAGTGAGCCAGAAGTATCCTGACGGAGAGCCTTTTGGGCTAAGGATCTGCCCCCCAGATGATTTCCACAGATGCCCTGTGGATTTCTCTGAGGATGTAGTCGACGTCGGCGGGTCCTACGCACTTGAGCAGGGAGTAGGAGAACGACCTTCTGTATAGACGCCCGTCGAGGAGGATGAATTTGGAGGCCCTCCACTTGAGCAGCTTGGCTTCATTGCGGTCATCAGGGAGTGTGCCATCAATGAGATAGCGGACGTAGGCATCCATCCATGTGGGCTCTTGGGTGAGCGGGAGGACTTCCTCGTTATCCTCTATGCTAGGCCTTTCTAAATATTCAATGTAAGCGTCCCTTGCCATGCGTCGGTAGAGGTAGCCAGATGAGAGAGGATGTCGGCCTTGGCATTCTCGCTCCGAGGAATGTAACTGATACTGAAGTAAGGTAGCGGGGAGATCAAAAGCTGAACCTTGCTCAAGTACTGAGTCATAACAGGGTCACGCGCCTCGTATTCTTCGTTGATTTGCCCGGAGACGAGTTACGAGTCTGTGAAAGCTCTGAGATGCCTTATTCTAAACTCCTGGGCTAGCCTTAATCCAACCAACAGGGCTTCGTATTCAGTTTGATTGTTGGTGGCCTCGAATAGAAACCGCAGGGCACATTCTGTCCTCTCTCCTCCCGGCCTGGTGAGAATGAGGCCGGCACCACTTCCCTGAGAGTTTGATGCGCCATCCACATGAAGGATCCAAGTTTCTCCATCGCCGTTTGGTTCGGGCTCGCGCTGTTCCTTGGCAACCTCTTCAGTCGCCTCCTCCGCCCAAGTGCATTCAACTAGGAAGTCAGCTAAAACTTGGGACTTCAGAGCCGGTCGTGCCTGGAAGGAGAGGTCGAACTCTCCTAGCTTGATGGCCCACTTGGCAAGTCGGCCTGAGGTATCCGGACGAGCCAGGATGGCTCGAAGGGGCTGATCCGTGAGCACCACAATAGGATGAGCTTGAAAGTATGGGCAAAGGCGTCGGGCGGAAACTATCAAGGCGAAAATAACTTTCTCTGTCTTGGAGTATCTAACTTCTGTGTGATGAAGGACCTTACTCACATAATAGACGGGTCTCTGGGTTCCGTCGGCATCGAGACGCACCAGGACTGAGCTAACGGCTTCCGAAGAAGCAGCTAAGTAGAGGAAAAGACTTTCCCCGTCTCTTGGCTTGGATAGGAGCGGCGGAGAGGACAGGAACGCCTTCAACCCATCGAAGGCTTTCTGGCAGTCGTCCGTCCACTCGAAGCTGTTCATCTTCTACAGGGCCTTGAAGAAAGACAAGCATCTCTCGGCCGATTTGGAGAGGAAACGGCTTAAAGCCGCTATCCTCCCTGTTAGTCGCTGCACTTCCTTCTTGCTGGATGGTGGCCTTATGTTGAGTATGATGCTGATCTTCTCTGGGTTCGCCTCGATCCCCCGCTGGGTTACCATGAAACCCAGGAACTTACCCGCCGTGACCCCGAAAGCACATTTCTTGGGGTTCAGCCTGACTTGGAAACGATGGAGGTTATTAAAGGTTTCCTCCAAATCGGAGATGTGATCGGAGGCGTGAGTGCTCTTTGTCAGCATGTCATCTACATAGACCTCCATATTCCGGCCTAGCTGGTCCTGGAACACTCTATTCATCAACCTTTGGTAGGTTGCCCCCGCATTCTTGAGGCCAAAAGGCATCACTTTGTAGCAATAAATGCCTTTCTCCGTCACAAAGGATGTGTGCTCTTTGTCGCTGGGGTCCATCCTTATCTGATTATATCCGGAGAAGGCGTCCATGAAGCTGAGGAGTTTGTGCCCGGAGGTAGAATCCACCAGCTGATCTATCCTTGGCAGGGGAAAGCTATCTTTCGGACATGCTTTGTTGAGGTCGGTGAAGTCTATGCAAATTCTTCAGCTCCCGTTTGCCTTACGTACCATGACCACATTAGCCAGCCAACTAGGGTAATGTGCCTCCCCGATGTGGCCGGCACTGAGCAGCTTGTTGACTTCCTCATCAATAGCATTTTGTCGATCAGGAGCAAAGCTTCTCTTCCTTTGGCGGATCGGATGTGCCGTGGGTCAATGTTGAGCTTGTGGGTGATTACCTCCGGAGGGATGCCGGGCATATCAGACGCTGACCAAGCGAAAACGTCCGAGTTAGCCCACAAAAAGGTCAAGAGGTGCTCCAGATCCTCTGGGGGAAGGAGTTCGCCGACACGGACGGTCTTCGCCGGGTCATCTCTAAGAAGGAAAGTTAGGAGTTGCTCAGCTGGTTCCCCTCCCTTGCTAGAGTCTCTGGGGCCGGATGCTTCTAAAGTTGGTTCAGCTTCCAGAGGACTTGATGCCGCGTGATAACAGGGCAGGACCGGGCTGGTCTCACCACGCATCTCTCCAACTCCTGCACTAGTGGGGAACTGCACCAGTAAACGTCGGGTGGAGATAACTGCATCCAAAAGGTTCAAACCTGGACGCCCGAGAATGGCATTGTATGCCAAGGGGACCCTCACGACCATGAATTTCATGATCACTGTGCTTTGGCATGGTGGCGTTCCGGCTGTCACAGGCAAAGGTATCTCGCCTTCAACCCTTACAGAGTCCCTAGTAAACCCGACCAATGGGGCTGCCACAGGCTGAAGGGAGTCTAGAGATAATCCCATCCGAACAAAAGCATCGTAAGTAAGGATGTCAGCTGAGCTGCCACTATCAACTAATATCCTTTTTACAGGGTGTTTGGCGATCGTCATAGAGACGACGATGCCTTCATTGTTGACATTTTCCATAACAGCAGATTCCTCCCAGGAATTACATTATTCGGCGCCTCCTCCCCTCTCGGCCGCTTAGACGCAGAGGCTGATCCCCAGGACACCATTCCGATCGTCCGTTTCGAGAGGGCGTTGTCGACCGCGGCTTGAACAGGTGGAGGTTTCATGAGGGTCGGCAGCGGCTACGGCGCCTTCTGAACATATTTGCCGAGGTAGCCCCGCTGAATGAGCTCCTCGATGGCCCGCTTCAAGCTGTAGTAGCTGTCAGTGTCATGGCCATAATCCTGGTGGAATCGGCAGTAACGGCTTTTGTCGCGGGGAGGACCTTTCTTCATGGGAGGAGGGCGCTGAAGGTAAGGCTCGCCCTCGATCTTCATCAGGATGTGGGATCGAGGGGTGAGAAGAGGTGTGAGCTTGCTCTCGTCGGGGACAGGGCGCCTGTTGTCGGGTCGGCGAGGTGGGTCAAATCGCCGGTGTCGAGGGGGTCCACTCGGCTCAGGGCGAGCAGGCTTGTGACTGGAGCTCCTTGAAGATTCTCGGCGGGTGAAGTCAGCCTCATCCGCACTGATGTACTTGAGCCCGGAGGAGGAGGTCGGAGTAAGAGCTCGGGGGTTTTGTGTCCAAGGAGAAGGTGAAGCAGGATGGGAGGAGTCCCCGCTTCAGCGCCAACGTCGCTACCGCATCGTCGAGATGGTAGACTTCGAGGGCAGTAGCCTTGAACCGGGACACAAAGTCCCGCAGCGACTCCCCTCCTGGCGCACGGAGAAGAGGTTGTCCGCTACCTTTGGGATCCGCAGGCAGGCATCGAAATGTGCCAGAAAGGTCTTCTCCAACTCTCGAAAGGAGTCGATGCTGTGAGGGGGCAGGCGCGAGTGCCACGCGTGAGCGGCCTTCCGTAGAGTGGCGGGAAAGGCTTTGCAGAGAACGGCATCCGAAGCGCCTTGGACTTGCATCATTGCTTTATAGCTCTCGAGATGGTCGAGAGGATCTGTCGTACCGTCATACGGATCTACCTGGGGGAAGCGGAATCTAGAGGGAACAGGCTCCTCCAATATCCGGCGGGTGTAAGGAGGACGGGTGTCAAACTCTTCCTCCGGTTGGTGATTGATTTTTTTGGCGAGTTCATCTAGTCGTCTATTATACTCGTCCAGGCGTTCCTCTGCCTGGCTGCTAATTGCCAGGGCCCTCTGGGATGGTTCGGAGGAAGAAGAAGAGGAAGAAAGAGAAGAAGGACGCGGGAGTCAGGACTTTCGCTTTGGCTCCTCCTGATAATGCGGCTCGGGAGGAAGTTTGCTGGGGCCACGATCAGGGGACCATGGCTGCTTGGGGGGCTCGCGGCAAGGCTTCCTAGGGGAAGCTGGGCGACAATCAGCCTCCCGCCGACCGGCTTCCCACCGAGGAGAGCCTCCCCTCGCCGACTACTGACTGGCGGGGGGAGCGGTTTGGTGTTGGGTGGCCATGGACTGCTGCTGCTGGAGCCCGTGGACCATAGCGGTGAGAGTTTGGACTTGAGAGGGTCGCTAGTCGCTCCGCAGTTTGAACAGCTGCATCCAGTGGTGGGCAGGTGACGGGAGGATCGGTAGCAGGGGGATTGGCCTCCTGCTGCCTAGCTGGCGGGGGAAGCCTCGCTGGATAGCTAACGGAAGCGTCCTGAGCTTGTGTCACCACCATGGCTTCAAGAAGTAAAGATGGGGGAGTAGAGTTCGTGAGATGTAGCACAGGGAGGCCCTGAGATGCCTGCTGCGTCCTGCACTGCTTTCCCCCTTTCTGGCGCGCCAATCTGATGACGCCCAATCACTGGTCCTGAACGTGGGGATGAGAAAACGGATTGATCAGAGGATCTTTGCTCCACCGAGTTTCCTGCAAAAAGCCCCAAGACCGGAGGGATTCTCCGGTGGGACCCTTCGACGCTCAAGTTAGCAATTGAAGTCACAGTTGAGGAGGAGCTCGAATAAGCTCTTTTCAGATGAAAAAGGTATTCCCGGGGAGGAGGGATTCCTTTCTGCGAGTTAGGATAGCGATATTTTGGGGTTATCGCTCATACCTGATTATTGAGTGGATTCACCTCTTTATAGGGGTTGACCCTTGCATGATCACGTAGGATTCCATGAAAAGGGAATGTCCGCGGAGTTCTTGGGAGTTGTGTGAACCTGGGCTGGTTGGTGGGTCCTCTCCCATTGGAGAGGGAGAAAACGGCGGTTGGTGGGCCAAGTCCCATTAGCTAGTGGGGCTATTGGGTAGTTGGGTCTAGTCCTATCAGCAGCGTGGCCAGTGGGTAGTTGGATCTGGCGTTGTCAGGCGGCGCGGGTCAGAGAGGTGGCGTCCTGAGCTACCAGAGCCGCGCTGGGGCAGATTTGGAGGAAACTAGGAAGTCTCGACTCTCCCGAGGGAGCCGAGGCTGAGCTGGGTCGACCAGGGATGGCCGGGGCCAACCTCGCCGACTAAGAAGTGCCGGGGCGGGGCTGACCAGGAATGGTCGGGGCTGGTTCGGCGGACTGGAGACACCGGGGGCCGAGCGGGGCCGACCAGGAATGGTCGGGGCCGACTCGGCTGGCTTGGAGAAGCCGGGGCCGAGAGGGGCCAACCAGGAATGGTTGGGGCCGACTCGGCGGGCTTGGAGACGTCGGCCCGCTTGGAGACGCCGGGGCCGAGAGGGGCCGACCAGGAATGGTCGGGGCCGACTCGGCGGGCTTGGAGACGCGGGGCCGAGAGGGACCGACTCGGCAGGCTTGGAGCTGCCGGGCGCACTAATGTTTTTGTTTTGCCGAAATTGCCCTTGTGGCTATACTAGCCACATCACTATATATCTATATATACATATATATACATATATACATATGTATATATACATATGTACATATACATATATACATATGTATATATATGTACATATGTATATATACATATGTATATATACATATGTATATATACATATGTATATACACATATGTACATATGTACATATGTATATATACATATGTACATATGTATATATATATGGAGGTAGCCAAGTTAAAAATCCAATTACCTTCCCCACCTTTAGATTTATATGGATCTTGGAGCCATTCCATTTTTTTAACTTTTTTATTTTTAGGATTTGTAAATTGTATGAATTCAAGGGTGGAAAAGGTTATTAGATTTAAACTTGATTACATTTGAATATAGCCAAGTCTATCTCTTTTATATATGAAGTATATATGAAGTTTTGCCATTATAGTACCAAACCTTGTACCAATATCACAATGAAAAAGAATCAATACATAGTCCATTTAGCATATTGAGACAATACATATCAATATTGAGTCTGGATACCAGTATGGTATAGTATGTTCTATATAGGACAACTCACACAAATAGGGCATATTATAATGTGTGTCTGCATACATATACTTGCACATATATGTATATGTATATTATGTGTATGATATGATTATATACCAAATATGTTCTGTTTACAGTCCCATGTACATTTGGTTAAATCTACAATCATAGCTCTTCCCTATAAGCCGTTTCAACTTATTTGTTTACTCCATTCTTTTCTCCCTTTTAAAACTGATGACTGTTATATATTATTTTGCAAGCAGCATCTGCTGGGATTGGCTTCCTTCAGTTCTGCAATATGAACAGCTTACGGACAAAGTTTATATTAGGCTTTTCTTTGTTTATGGGCTTGTCAGTGCCAGAGTATTTCAAGGAATATGAAATAGTAGCTTATGGTCCAGTCCACACCCGATCAAGAGCAGTAAGTGAATGGTTGCATTTTGTCTATCTTTTTCTCCTTTTTTTTGGTCCAAAAATATGTGATAGTTTATGATGCATTGCTGAACTGTCAAATGCTTCTCTTGTGCAGTAACTATGCTTGACACATTAAAATTTTGGAAAACAAAATCATCAATAATGATAAATATTTTAGGACATGAAATACTAATGATCTTTACCAGCAGCTGGTTCATCTCCAGCTATAGTTGGCGGTGCAGTGCCTTAAACCAAATGTTGATTCAATTATACAGCGTCTCTGCAGCCTCTTATTTGTTAATTTCCCCTGATCCATTGATTTTGTTCACATTGGCACCAACTAAGAACTATGTTTGTATATTATTGCAGTTTAACGACATTGTGAATGTGATATTTTCTTCACCTGCAACCGTGGCAGCCATAGTTGCTTACTTCTTAGATTGCACTCTCCTGTGTGGGGAAGCATCCATAAGAAGGGATAGAGGTTGGCATTGGTGGGAGAAGTTTAGAACATACAGAACAGATCCAAGAAGCGAAGAATTTTATGCCCTCCCTTACAATCTGAACAAGTTTTTCCCTTCACTTTGAAGCAATCAACTTTTCGTGACTTTGCCAATTATACAGAAAGAAAAGGGGAACAAAAAAGAAAGACTAACAATTATTTTGAAAATTTTTATGTATATTTTTTATGCTAGAACAAAGTGACCTTATGGCTTGTGGGTGAAACATGTTGGAGATCAATATTTTGCAGTTCACTTCTTGGACCAATTTCTATACACACCAGTGATACTTGTAAATCAAGAATCATAGATTGTTCATGATCAGAAATACTGTACGTATTTGAGCCAAGTACATTCAATAGATGACATTCTTCATAGTTTTTATGCAGTGATGCCAACTGGAATTTTTTTGGATGAGAACAATGGCATAATATATAAATATTTGATACTTCAGACATTAAATTAGGTCAATGTCCTGGAAATATACCAGCTATTATCTTTGTTTTTATTTACATAGCATGCTCCAATTTGCTGAAACATTCATCTCATTTGTAAAATAGTTGTGCAAAGGTTCAACGTGATCTTTCAGTTTCACTAGGCATCCTCAAAACTGTTTCTACTTCTAACAAAGCCATCAATTGCTGGCTTTGTGGTAACGTTGCTAAGCTGATTGGTTGCGAGTGATATCTGCTGTTCTCATGCTAAATGTACCATGGATAAGCAATGGATTAGGATAATTTAAGAACTGATATCAATCTAATTTGATAGAATTATGTTAATAGGATTAATTTTGGGTCTAAAATGTCAATCTAATCAATTTTCTAGGATGCAATTAGAGATAGCCATGGTGAAACTTCGTTGGAATCCTGCAACGATCACTGCCATTTAATAGAAGATTTATTGTGGTTATGAAAACCATCCATAAAATAAGTGGAAGCCGAATATTAATAGTTAATAGATCAACCTTGTAATCTTCACGTTGAGTCTAATTTATGCAAATAAAAGAGTGGAAGTGATCCCTTCGTCGTCATGTTGAGCCAAGAAAATGGTTCATAAAAATAATAATATCTGGAAAAGATAACAAAAATCGACCTACTTGGCACCAGAAAAGTTGCACCTAAAAATTAATAAAAATGCCTACCATTACAAGTGCAAAAAAATGTATGTAGTCAGAAGTGTGCATTAGGCTAGCTTGGTAAATCTATGTTATCACACCCTTAATGCAACTCCATGCTGGGAAACCAACTAGCTTTATCTCAACCGATCGATGCCCCTCTTGCTAAAGGTCTAAGGTTCAAAGTTTAAACTCTGATGGTGGCATCTCCCATCATATTTCTCCAAAAAAGAAAAAAAGGAACTCCATTCAGGATCTCTTTCCACCCACTTTTCAAATCAAATTCGGTTCAGTTGCAAAAGTTGAACTCATAGTAATTTTGAATTTAAAAGCTGTCATAAAGATGCTAGCATGTTATAGTACAACAACAAAACAAGAGTAACCTAATCAAGAGCAGCTATAATTACTCCAATAAAACCAGATATGAGAAATGTAGTGAAGACAAGCCTATTTAATACTACATGATTGGTAATCTTACCGCACAGAAAAATAATCACTTAGCTATTATGTGATTGACAAAAGTGCCCACTGCATAGGATAAAGATGTTGAGCAAACCCAAAAATGACTGCTAAAAGAGATGCAGGCAACAGCAACAGGCCAGGTTGGTGGAACATGAATTTGAGTATGGGAAAATTACGTTCAACACAGTTTTTTCATACACTATCACAAACACAGCATTCTTTTCATAAACCATCACCAACAAAAATAACTTCAGCACATTGAGTGTTCATAAACCCTCGTCAAGATCATACATTAATGTTACACTAACATGGCTGTCTCCCGCACTCACTTCAGAGGTACACGCAGCACGCATTGTACTACTTAGACAAGCCAACAACTCGACATCAGCAAACCAACAACTCGACATCATGGCATCTACGACAAAACTAGCGATATCAGGAAAGTCCACGCGTAACCCGCCATCAACTTAATTCGTTTCAGTTTTCTCGAGTGCTGTTACAGGACAATAAGAATTATGAGATGGGAGATGATACAAAACCCATTTGAATTATAAGAAAGGAGCCATGAGAGAATGATGATTTGTGGAAAAAACTTACTGTTGTAATTGAGTAACTTCTCGATGAGGTCCACATGAGTCATGAGCATTCGCCTGCAGCAATAGCGAACCAGGCCTAGAGCATCCAGAGCATCCCTAAAAGGTGGGGATCAAACATCGTTATCTTATCAATGCTTAAAGTTATAGGTGAGGGATTTTGCAAAATGAATAATTATGTATTGCAGAAAGCATAGAGTAATTATTCCCCATCACTCGTAATTCTTGCATAGAAACATATACAATTTTAATACATGCATGTTTTCTATATAACATGCTCAAAAACAACAAAGCTATAAAGAATTAAAAAAAGGTGCTCATACAATTGAAATGCATCCTATGTTCAATTAAAAAGAGATAGCAATGCTGCCAAAAAGTATAATAAAAAAAGGTGCATGATTCCAAGTAGCAAACAAAATAAAGCAATATGCAAGTTTCCAGCAATATCAAGCGATAAACCAATTGATGTCCCAGTACATGTCTTGAACTTTTCTTCCTGATAATATTTGTATTTAAATGGCAATGCATCCGAATGAGTACGCCAATATAGATTTCACTAATAAGAAGTTAAGCGTTAGTTGATATAGATATAAACATAATTTACCAATTTCAGGAGAAAAGTGAAAGAAGCAACAGCTGTCATGTAAGAAGATGTTACTAAGGGAAGACAAGAAAAATAGGAACTAAGAAAGGGCAAGAATATTGGATATAGAATTTAGTCATCTAGATCTACGAAATCCTATTTAAAGTTCAGTACTTCAGAATTTGATTTTATGCACTTACGGCCATTTCACTAGACATGGCAACCAAACAATTGTCGGAATCTTTGTTATTCGAAGTAAAACTCTGTATCACAATGGTTCTGTTTTTAGATAAAACAACCTGCTTACTGCAATCATACTTTCACATTCATAAACATATTTTGTAGACTCAAAACACAAAACCACAACTTACAAAATTTCACCAATGGTTATCTAAATTCATGACTTTCATAAAATTTGCTTCCGTAGCTCTTCAAGCTCAAAAAGAGTCAATCAAATTTTTCATTGTGTTTATAGTTCTATCACATAAATTAAGTCTAGGTTATTGGTTATATATCATCAGTATTTTAAAAGGAGATTTTGGCATGTGACAGCCAACAGACAGCAGCATAATTCATGTGCAGTTACCATTTTTAACTATTTAAAAATAGATAGATAAAATACGCTAAATAAAATAAAAATAGTAATATGTAATACCTAAAAAAGGATTAGAGCTTGCCACTTAATATGTAATACCTAACAGCAATAATTATAAAATTAAGTATTAAAATTATTAATGCCCAAGCCCACTCAAAATCTACATCAAACCTAACCATTAGCTTGACTTGAAGGAGGTCATTTTAAAGTAGACTACATATGTGCTGCACTACCTTTCTACTAATATATGGTACCATGTATGACTAGGGCTGCAATGGGTCAGATCTCAATCCAATCCAGTTTTACATTTGGAACTAAATTGTAGACCCGAACTCAACACATTTATTGATCGGATCGGGTCAGATTTATGGAAGAAATTTTAGACCCAATAGGTCATTCCCACTCGGGTCCAACCCAAAACATTACATTTAAATTAAGTACCTAACTATTGTTTATTGCTAAAATCTAGTAATGGATAAACAAAAATAAATCCACTAATGAGATTAAAAGAATCAACCTAAACTTAAATTTTATTCAAAAATCTTAATTTTATCCAAGTAAATGATGTCCTTAAGTTTATATTTAAAATATTTATTAATATACTTAAACACATTATACCACCGAAATAAATAATAAAATATAAATATTTAGACATAATTAGAGAAAAAAGAAAAGAGGAGATCTAATTGTTAAGATGAAAAGAAGAATTAGTTTAAATTAGAATCCATTCAATAAATTTATAAAATAATTAGAGTAACGAAAAATAAAATTTATATAATTAAGGTTTATGGATCGGAATAAATCAAGTTCGGATCAGATCGATCAAGTCAAAAATACAAGACCTAGACCTAATCTGGAATTTAGATTGGATCTAATTTTTAGACTTGCATATGAATCAGATCAGATCTAATCGGGTCGGGAGCCTTACATATGACAATGATGTGCGGTCAAGGGATAGCATCTGCATATGCAGGTGCATGCAAAGCTGCATACACTATATTTTCAGACACTTCACAGTATAAGGTTTGTTAAATGAAGCTAGTTGTCCATGGTCTTTTTCTTTTTTAAAAAAAAGACTATTACTTCTATTTTTCTTTATTCTCTTTCATCATCCTCCCATCTTAATCTACTTTTACCTTATTCTTAAGAGTTGTTTCTTTTACCCTAATTTTGTTCCCATCCTCTTTGCTTTCTTCCCTTTTCCTTCATTACTTGTTTATTTCTCCCACTCCAGCTTTTCTTATTTATTCTTTAGTTTTTCACCCCCATTGCCAATGCTCAGGCTACATTTACTTGCTAGTAAATGCTCAAGTGAAGAAACACAAATGGACTTAGGGTGGGCACATTTATATTAAAAAAATTGTGCTCGTAATCCTTTTCCATGCATCTGTAGCAACCAAAGTAGCCTAAACAGTAGTCCATCCCACTTTGTGTGGCACATGGAGAGAAGAAATCCCAGTGCAAGCCTTGATATTATCAATGGTTAAAGTTATAATTATGTATTGCAGAAAGCATAGGGAAACATTATTCCTCGTCACTCTTAATTCTTGTGCAGAAACATATGAATTTCAACATATACATGTTTTCTATATGACATGCTCAAAAACTACAAAACTGTAGGAAATCAACAAATGTGCTCATACAATTGACATGCATCCTATGTTCAATTAGCAAGAGGTAGTAGTGCCACCAAAAACTATAATAACAAAAGGTGTATGACTCCAATTATGAGCCAAATAAAGAAAAATGCATGTTTCCGGCAAAAACAAGCAGCTAACCAACTGATGCCCAAGATGGTTCATAGGTCTTGAACTTTTCTTCATGATAATAGTCGTAGTTAAATGACAGCTCATCTAAATGAGTATGCCAATATAGATTTCACTAATAAGAAGTTGAGCTTTGGTTGACATAGATATGAACATAATTTACCAATTTCAGGATGACAGTGAAAAATGAAGCAGCAACAGCTATCATGCAAGAATATGTTACTACGACAAGAAATATAGGAACTAAGAAGAGGCAAGAAGACTGGATAGAGAATTTTATCTAGATATACAAAATCCTATTTCCAGTTCAGTGCTTCAAAATTTGATTCATGCACTTATGACCATTTCAATGAAGACTGGGAAGCAAACAATTGTTAGAATCATTATAATTCAAAGTACAACTCCTGTAACACAAGGGTTCTACCTTCATAGAAAACAACCTGCTTACCACAATTTTCATGTTCAGATACATTCCTTGTAGACACAAACACAAAACCTTAACTTACAAAATTTCATCAGTGACAGCTATCAAAATTCCTGCTTATACTTGTTAGCTATTTCATATAAATTTGCTTTCAAAGCTCATGATAGATACAATCTCAAAAGAGGGTCAATTGGAATTTTTCACTGTATTAATAGATCTACTACATAAATTAAGGCTAGCCATCGATTATGACTTAGAAATAGGTTATCATATATCATCAGTATTTTAAAAGGCGATTTTGACATGTGAGGAGCCAACAGACAGCAGCATAATGCATGTGCAGTTACCATTTTAAACTATTTAAAAATAGGTAGACAAAATACACTAAATAAAATAATAATAGAAAAAATAATAGAAATATATTAATAACAGAATAACAAAAGCCACAAGTAAGAATTATAGCTTGCTACTTAGTACATAATACCTAATAGCAATAATTACATAATAAAATATTAAAATTATTAGTACATATACCAAGCCCACTCAAAATCAAATCCACATCAAACCTAACCATTAGCTTAACTTAAATAGGATCATTTTAGGTTGTGCTACATATGCTATGTAGCCCTATGTGGTGGTGCCTTTTCTGCCCATACATGGTACCGCATATGACAATGTGTGGTCAAGGGATAGCATCCGCATATGCAGGTGTAAAAAGAGCTGCATGCACTGTATTTTAAGACACTATACATCATAACCATTAGGTTCATTAAATATAGCTAGTTGTCCATGGTCTTTTCCATAAGAGAAAAAAAGACTTCGACTTTCTACTTTTCCAGAGTCTCTTTCTTCATACTCTCATCTTAATCTGTTTTTCCCTTATTCTTACTTGAGCATTGTTTCTTTTACCCTGATTTTGTTCCCATTCACTTTGCTTTCTCCACTTTCCCTTCATTATTTATTTTATTCTCCCACTCCATCTCTTCTTATTCCTTGTTTAGTTTTTCACCCCCACTGCAAATGCTCAGGCTACGTTTCGACTCTCTCCCCTTTCCCTTCATTAATTGTTTATTCTCCCAGTCCATCTTTTCTTATTTCTTCTTTAATTTTTCACCCCCATTGCAAATGCTTGAGCTACATTTATTTTTAATCATGCTCAAGAGAAGAAACACAAGTAGAATAACTCAGGGTAGTGTTTTTATGTTAAAAAACTGTGCTTTAATCCTTTCCCACGCATCCATAACAAAAGTAGCTTAAACAGTCCAACTTATTTTAAGTGGCGCATGGGGAGACAAGGAACCCAAGTCCTTGCCTCAATAGAAAGAGTTAAGGAATTGGTAAGGGTGATGGATTGGTGAGTTCTCCTAACTTTGTAAGAAATATGTTCTTCCAGAAACAGCATAATTTTGACTTTTAATGAAAAGTCTGTGAGACAGATTAGAAAGAATTTAAATCTTTGATCTGATTGTCTAGATTATCTATCAAATAATAAGGTTCTTCAAGCCATTAATTTGCATAGTTGAAATCATCTTCAATTGTGATGCATGAAAAAAAATTCAAATATAAAGATAATGAAGAGAACAATCTAATGTCATTATACCTCAACACATAGCCAACTTCTATAACATAATCGTGAGCTCCCATTTACTTCCAAAAGATATTCCTAGAATCTTCTTAAGGGACTGTTTGGCAAAATGACTGTTTGGCAAAACCTCTAGCAGGATAAGTAGAGAGCAAGTGAGACAAAGAAAGTGATATATATACATATACATATACATATACATATATATATAGAGAGAGAGAAGGGGGTGAAGGAAGGAAGGAGGAGAAGTGGGAAAGAGAGAGGACTATCTTTTAATCTGCCAAGATTAGGCTTGTGAAACTCCAAGCTCTCCTCTTCCTTCTCCTGCTTCCTCCCTTCCCCCCCACATGCAAACTCTTCATGCCTATCCACCAAATCTTGCAAGATCTTGCCAAACAGGACCCAAGTGATTTTCTTGCTAATATAATTGCATGATAACATAGAAAAGCTAGACAACTTTCTTCAGATTATCTTGAGAAGTTTACACTAATGGCCGACTTCATTTTTCCTTTTTTCAGATTTGGACTGCTTTTATTTATTTCATTTTGCTTAGAAAAGCTAACACTTTAGCACTGCATATAGCTGCATCATACAGGCAAAGTCATAAGGTCACTACATTCGCATATGCAGTCGCATTCACTGCATTTTAAAATAATATGCATATAACAAGTACCAGGTTCATAAAAAATAAACAGCTGTTTATGGTTGTGTTTTTTTATTTCTATTTTCTATTTTCTATTTTTTTATTTTTCTTCATCCTCCCATCTTCTTATGTTTTAGCCTATTCTTCCTTAATTGTCATTTCTTTTGCCCCAATTTATTTCCCATTCTTTTTCTTTTTACTCTTTCCATCATTGTTTATTTATTTCTTCCACTCCAGTTTTTTTCTTATTTCTTCTTTGGTTTTTCATCTTCATTGCCAACATCATGGCTATGCTCAAGGAAAGAGAACGGAAATAGACGAACACGGGCTCAGGGTGGTGTTCTTACACTTTTTAAAAAAAAAGGACTCCCTTCTTCTAATCTTTTTCCATGCATCCACAGCAACCAAAGTTGCATAAACAGTATCAAATCCCGTTTTAAGTGGCATATGGGGGATCAAGGAGTTTCGCTTGACACCTCAATAGTTTGAGTCAAGGAACTGGCAATGACAATTGATTGGTCAGTCCTCCCAACTGGAAAAGAATTTAGAATAAGTATTAACACCATGTATTCTCATTAAGTCAGCTAAAAATGCCCCAGTTTATTTATGTTTTTCCATATTCAAACTGTTTTTTACTTCATTTTGTTTACTTTCTTCTCGCAAGAAAGACCTTAGTTGTAAATGTTTGAGCACTTCCATCCTTGACTCCTACTTAAATGGAGTTGAGTGCACATATTTCATATAGTGAGCACGCATACTCTGACACTGAATGCACATATTTGTTGTGCATGCAATTGACATTCACAAGCCTGGATTAATTCAAAAAGCCAGAGACAAAAGCATCCTAGATTTTCAAAATTGAGCCATTCTTGGCTAAGTGAAACAAGAACACAAGTGAGCCATTCCAGCAAAATTCCTTGTTTCTCTCTTTTCTATATATATATATATAATGCTCCAACCGCCCTTAACAAAGATCTAAAAAACAATTTTTTTTCCCACATGAGTGTCAATAAATGCTACTTTCCTGGCAGCACAACGTAAGAACGGCAAAACTGAACCAAATGAAAGGCACAACCAAGTGATGGGCTGACATAAACCGCTATCGCACTTCTATTAGGAAGCGCTGGGGATTAAGTCAAACGTTACAACGTGGAAAAGACCTTATATATAAAATTGTTCTAGAATTTCGGGGCGGGGCAAAATCTCGATTCCATGACACAAAGAAGAAAGAGAACGTCTACGGAGACAGAATAAAACGAGTTCTGATCCATACCCCTCAGAGTAATCCGCCTGGAGAAGATCGAGATATGTATCCCATTTGTTTCCAATCACCTGAACAAAATTACATTCTTAAATTGCAGCAGAAAAATAGGGGCAGAAAGAAAAAGAGGGGGAAAGAAGGAATATATATATATATATCGTGCGACGATAAAATCCTATGGATGGTAGGTGGAATAGAAGAGAAAATAACCTTGCCGCAGGTGAAGCAGCGCACTGGGATGATCATCTCTTCTTCGCCGTCGTCCTTCCGTCACCCGTCGGTCTGCTCCCCTAGCCCTAGGTCGTCGGTTCGCCGGTGCTTGCGTTTTATTAGAGCGCGGAGGTTTCCGGATGCGCGGTTCATCACAGAACTTGGGCCGGACCGGCGCTTTGAACCGGTAAGCTGGCCCGAACCGCCCTGCTGAGTTGGTAAGCAAGAGCGGGGAAAAGTTTTTGTATACCGTTCTGGTGCAGGATGGATTACACCGAATATGATGATTTATGTGTAAGTCTACGCATCAGCGATATGAAACTCATGATGAACTCTTCGGAACAGGTTCATATGCGGACAAATTACTTTGCTCGATGCAAGCTATTCTGTACCACGAATGGTGTACAAAGACTTTTCCACAAAAGTGATAGACCTGTTTGATAGACGGGCCAGCTGATCGGGGTTCGAACCGAGCTCTGCATGATTTTTTAATATTTAAAGATGATATAGATATTATTGGAAATTTCGTATATTTTTTATATGAATCAAATTCATATATCATGTAGGGGAAGATAAAATAAATATGAATTTAATTTTCAAAACTCAAGATCCTCATGGAACAGATTCAGTTAATAAGAAATAATGTATGATTAAATAATATATCATACATGTGTTCTTTATTATGGATGGAAATGATGAAGCCGGTAAATGATTTACCACTAGCCGTCCACGCTTCTGGCCTCTAATGGTGATCCACGCGGAGATCTTTGGATGATGACCTTCTAGCGAGAGGTGCTAGTGCCTCTTTTCTTCTTCAATTAATTTTTCAAATCAAGAGAAAGAAAAGATTTCTTGATCAAGATCAAATCTTGATCAATTAAGAAAGGAAAGATTTCTTGATCAAGATCAAATCTTGATCTATCAAAGAAAATAATTTTTTGATCAATATCAAATCTTAATCAACCAAGAGAGAAGAAAAGGCCTCCTTTCAACCCACCCAACCTAAGAGAGTACGAGCGAATGAGAGAGAGGAGCTTTCAACCTGTCCAACAGAAAGAGGGACGTCCTAGAGAGAGAAAGGACATTCTAAAGAGAAAAAGTGAGGTTTGGGCATCCAATAGAGAGAGAAAGGAGGAGTTAGGCGTATGTTTCCAAGGGGGGTGTCTCTCTCCTTTTACACATGAAGAGGAGGTTGTGTGATTCCATAAAAAAAAAAAAAAGATTTTGATCCAACCATCCTACCATGCAACCTATCAAGTTGATAACAAATTATCCTAACAAATTTAGGATATTTGTTATCATAATGTTAGGATTACAATCACCAAACCACATTCTTAAAAATAAGAAATTGGTTATCCCATGAAACCAATGCCTCAAACTTGGATTTGGCTTCATGATGATGCCCCAAATCATGGGTGTTCCCTCCTCCATGACGTTGGGTAACGCCCATCACATGAATATGGATCCATCCTCCACGTGGCACGATCTCAACCCTCGGTTCAATTGGGTTTCTATGAATCAAATCATGTCATCATATGGATCCAATTAAATATCACATTATTAATTTTAATTAATCTAAGTCATCCATCACATGGATCAAGCCTAATTGGGTATCCAATTAATAGATTTCATATGTACATCATATGTACAAAAGGTCTCTTTCTTGAACATAAAATTCTTTTCTCTTTGATGAATCATATTCATCAATTTCATGTTCTTTCGTTAAGATTGAATCAAATCCAATCCTAATTAATTAGTCATCTAATATGAATTAAGTCCAACTTAATTTCCATTTTAACTTCATCCAAAATCTCCTTAATGCGTGTGACCCATTAGATCCCTTACAAGTTGGCAGTAATCATATTCCTAATATTGACCCTAAGGATGACCTGGTCAACACTTTGTCCAAGTCAATTCTTTGATCAAATCAATCCTTTGATCAAATCAAAGAATCCATGATTATAGATCATAAGCGGCCTCTAACAAAGCATCATGACCATCCAAGTGTTAAGGGTTTTGTTGACGTGATCATCAACACTTGTCCATGAATGGTTACCGTACGATTCAACCCCTTCATCATATATCCCAGAATAATCAGTGTATGAAATGTGTCAACCCTATAATTGATCTTTGTTTACTTGATCTTAAAAAAATTTGACTCACATGAATTAAAACTTTGAAACCATTTCGAATTCCAACTCAACCTTGCAAGAATTTAATAGTCAAATCTATCCATTAAGTAGTCGTAGGATATAACCCTCTCTATCAAGGGAGACGAATCTTATCTTGATCAAATACAACCTTCATGTGCTTTATGTTATACCTAACTGACCATATTTGCCACCTGTGGCTAGAGTGACGTTTGCATATCGTCAAAGCATGGCATTCTACATATGAGGTGCAATAAGATCTCAAGTCAAAAGATTACTCGCACCACCATCATCAGAGATCAACCATGACACTATATAGAATATCCATATGGAATCTTTATGTGGGTCATCCAATGCATCATTACAATAATGAGCATCCACACATCTATCCAAGTATCTCTATACTTCAGCTTGCAAGATGAGCTGCTCACCACAAGGATGAAAATATGCAATGTGTACTAGTCTCAATGGCATTCAACAGTGCCCAGTCCTGTTTACATATCGACTAGAAAAATTTAAAGAATCGAACCATAATGTGCAATTTTGGATCTCATAATTTGCAATCTCTATACAAATTTCATATGCACAGTTCACATTTTTTTTGGACTTTATTCACAGATAAAATATATTTAATATATATAAGAATTACACTTGGATAGATAAAGAAACCAATAAATTTGATTTGCATTCATAAAGAAATGTACAAATTAGCATCTAATCCGATTGGATATAGGGCACACACTAACAATAGATACTTCAAATCCTTAAAAAAAATGTACTAATCCATTGGCCCAAGTTAAATTATCTCAACCTGAGTCCAGTTTGTTTAATAAATGAGCTTAGAAAAAGACTTGCTGCACCGAAGGGCGGAATAGTAAGCATGCATTGAATACACGAATTGGTTACGCACCCATGCCACCACACATGCGATGCACAATAAGGTCCAATGAGCCTTTGCATGCACAATGGCATGGATGCGTGGTCAATCTAAATGCTTGATTCGTGCTTGTTGCATCGCCCTCGAATACATCAAGTCTTTTTCATGAGCTTAATTTCCATGCAGGCCCATCTAAGGGTGAGACATAGGTGGTGTAATGGGGTGGGCTCCACATTGTCACTGAGTAGGTATTATAAACTTGGATGGGACATTAGATTCAAAAATCTCATTGCAACCCAAACTTGGGTTAGGTAACTGATGTGCTTAAATCATATCTATTTCATAAGATATTTTACATATATGTAGCATTGTTAGTTACAAATGTATAGGTGTATGATTAGAATTGGTGGATGATTGATGTCTCCTTGGGATGCAGAACTTTTCTGTCATAAGAATATCTATTTTCATGCCAATTTAACCTGATTATGAGGACTTAATCTAATCTAGCCTATGACATTACTAACAAAAGAATTTAGCTCAAGAAAGGTTTGGGAGGTTGAGCCTTGAGATGGAGAAATCAACTCGGGTTTGGGCTAGGGGATATAGCAATTGAGTTCTTTTATATATCGTGCACATAGGAATAATCACAAAATATCATCATCAAGATGATGGTATGCATGATGGTGATGATCTCTTTTGAGAAATGATAGCCATGATATCTATGCTTTAATTTTTTTTTTTCAATTATATTACCTGGTATATAGTTTTTTGACAATATATTCCTTGCCGCTGCTTCGTTCTCATTTGAAATTTGCAATGCTTTTGCAGTGATTAGTCAAATGGCCTTGATTTTTCCTTCTCACTGTATAGTCTATGCCTCAAAATGGAATGGTTGCACTTGAAATGTAGTTTTTTCAGTGCCACCATAACAAAGAGCTTGGATTCAATCCTTATATACAGTGAAGGATTCCATCCTTAAATTGTTGATAACTCAGCAAACTATGAATTACATGGGATGTCGAACTATTTGATATTTTTATAAAATAATATCATTTCAAACTTATACATTAGATTTGTATATTGCTTATGTTGCCGCTGAAATCCGTCCTCCGACTCAGGCGCGGTCGATCTCCAGGAAGAGGGGGGCGGACCTGCAAAAGAAGTCCACACGCGGAGGGACGCTGGGGGTGGTCCTCGCGGAAGACCCTTCGACGCTCAAGTCAGTGGAGAAGAAATCGGCGATCAACCAGACAGTGGGGAGGTGGATCTCTCCGGGAGACCTCTCCGGGGTGGCCAATCGGAGGCTCCAGAGGGCAGGAGCGCCGACGAGCTACCGGCGAGAGCAGGAGAGTAAGAGTGGGGGTGTAAGCGCGCTAGTGTGCGTCCAGAGTTGCGTACCTGAGGGAATCTGCGATTATGATATTTATAGACTGTCACCTGGGTCTTGAGCGTCTTCTGGAAGGTTCGGAGGTTGTTAAGATATGGAGGCGGGCAGAATCAGGCCGTTAGAATCCATATCCCGTTTGTTCTGGTATCGACGGCTGGGAGAGCTCCTTGATGTCTTGAGATCTGGTTGAGTAGGCTTGGGGCGGTTATGATAGGCTTTAGGCCACGTCCCGACATGATTTCTTTTCTAGGATGTCGTTCTGGTAGGCTCGGGCTCTCCCGCGTCAGGTTCCGCGGAGGTAGATGTTAGGTTGTGGATCGCTCGAAGAAGCCGAGCTACGGAAGCCCGGAGGGGCCGAGCTACGGAAGCCCGAGCCCTACGGAGCCCGGAGGGGCCGAGCTACGGGAGCCCGGAGGGGCCGAGCTTCGGGAGCCCGGAGGAGCCGAGCTACGGAAGCCCGGAGGGGCCGAGCTACGGAAGCCCGGAGGAGCCGAGCTACGGAAGCCCGGAGGGACCGAGCTACGGAAGCCCGGAGGAGACAAAGGGAGGAGGTTAGCCTTAGCCGCCTCGCACGGATATTAATGCAATGACGATTTTACCCCCCAACACATGCCCTCCACTCCCTAGTTCGAAGCGTAGGTTCGGGCGTAGGGAGTACGAGTTCGAATGGCGCATCTTGGATGGGACGTCTTGGTTTAAATAGCTTGCGCAATGATGCCCTAATTAATGCGACAGGGCCATCCTGCCTTCGGGGCTAAGGCTCCCTCGCGAGCGACGGCTGGGATTGCGCCACGCTATGAATCCCGATCGATCGGGCGTTTGTCGAGGCGATTCGGGACGCCTAGGATGAGACGCCCCACCTTTTTAGGGAGGCTTCCTTGGCGGAAAAGCGAAGTGACGGCCGCATTGTCGCTATATATATATGTGTGCGTGCGCTCGGCGTCTTCTCGTTTTGCTTTTGCCGGAGCTCGATTTATCGTGGGTCGGCCTTGGCCGAAGTTCAGGGAACCTATTGTTCGGGTCGGCCGAGTTCCGAAGGTATTTGTCTTGGCCCTGCCAAGGATCGGAGATTTTGTCACTCGGCCCTGCCGAGGCTCGGAGATGTTGTCACTCGGGTTAGTCGAGTTTCGGAGAACATTTTACTTGGCCCTGCCAAGGTTCGAAGAATTTTGTAGCTCGGCCCTGCCGAGGTTCGGAGAACACTTTACTTGGCCCTGCCAAGGTTCGGAGAATTTTGTAGCTCGGCCCTGCCGAGGTTTGGAGAACATTTTACTTGGCCCTGCCAAGGTTCGGAGAATTTTGTAGCTCGGCCCTGTCGAGGTTCGGAGAACACTTTACTTGGCCCTGCCAAGGTTCGGAGAATTTTGTAGCTCGGCCCTGCCGAGGTTTGGAGAACATTTTACTTGGCCTTGCCAAGGTTCGGAGAATTTTGTAGCTCGGCCCTGCCGAGGTTTGGAGAACATTTTACTTGGCCCTGCCAAGGTTCGGAGAATTTTGTAGCTCGGCCCTGCCGAGGTTCGGAGAACATTTTACTTGGCCCTGCCAAGGTTCGAGAATTTTGTAGCTCGGCCCTGCCGAGGTTCGGAGGCCCAGGCTCAAGGGAGCGAATTAGTTGTCATGGCGGGCCACAGTGTTAGGTCCACGTGGCGCTTGATAAGGGGCGTCAGAGCGGAACGGGCGGTATATTTTCACGCTTTCATTGGTGGCGCCACTCTTCCCGAGGGGATAGGTTATTGGCCGAATGCCAGACTTCTGCGTTTCCCAAAAAAAAGGCCAGCATTAAGAGGCTCGGGGAAGCGCCGAATGTATTTATTACGGGGGCCGACAGATCGAAAATGTTTGCTTGGGGAACTCCCGAACAACCTGCTCGCGCTTACCGATCTCGCTCGGGATGGGGCGCGACACTTCGGATTTCACAAACGTTGAAACGGCGACGCGTGGTAAGTTCTTATAGGTCGGTGGTTACGGTGCGACCGATAGAGATACCTTCTTGACGAATATAAATACGACCGGGAGGCATTGGTTTCGGTCATCCTCGATTTAAGTTCGAAAAAATGGCCTCCCCAGGGTGATCATCAGTCGGGTCGCGTTCCTCGCTCGACAGCCTGCCGCGGTCGGAGGGAAGGCGTACCTCTGTTACTGTTGACGGAGAGGGCCTAGCGTCAGCCTTTGCGAGTAATCAGCGGCTCGCGAGGACCGCCGAAGAACTTTTGGATGTGTCGGTCAGGGAGGCGGAGGCCTCACGCCGGTTGATGGACCGGCAGAGGGAGGAAATTACGTCCCTTCATCAGCAGGTGGCTGACCTGACGGAGCGCCTGGAGGAGCTGCTAGCCTCCGGGAGTGACTCTGAATTCTGATCTAGGGCCTCCCCTCTTGTTTTTGTTTTTTACTGCCTCTTTGTAGTCCCTCTTTTTATGAATGAAAGATGGATCTTATTTTTGAAGTCTCTTTCTTTAAGAGTTTATGGCCTTGACTCGTGTGATGAATCAGGGTGTTGGCGTGGCCCCGTCGTTTTTTGTGCATTGATATAGGCGCTCTGAACGACGGGTTATAGGGGCGTTACCCAAAAGGTTTTCAATAGCAGAGAGGGAAATTTCCTAGCTCTGCTTGGGGCCTTCGGCCGACTACGCGGGGCTCGATGGCCTCCGGAGGGGGTTGGCCAATGGTGGCTTCTTCTTACGCGTCGGACGGTTTTTGTTTAACGCGCTCATTTTTAAACCGGTCGAAGTCATTCAGGGACTATTTGGGGGCCGTTCGGCTTTGGTCGAGGCCTGTATACTTAGGCTTTTTCGCTGGGGTTTTAGCCCGAATGACTTTTACCTGGCCTTACCATGGCTCGGAGGATTCGTTGCTCGGCCCTGCCGAGGTTCGGAGAATATTTTACTTGGCCCTGCCAAGGTTCGGAGATTTGTTGCTCGGCCCTGCCGAGGTTCGGAGAAATATTTTACTTGGCCCTGCCAAGGTTCGAAGATTCGTTGCTCGGCCCTGCTGAGGTTCGGAGAAATATTTTACTTGGCCCTGCCAAGGTTCGGAGATTCATTGCTTGGCCCTGCCGAGGTTCGGAGAATATTTTACTTGGCCCTGCCAAGGTTCGGAGATTTGTTGCTCGGCCCTGCCGAGGTTCGGAGAAATATTTTACTTGGCCCTGCCAAGGTTCGGAGATTTGTTGCTCGGCCCTGCCGAGGTTCGGAGAATATTTTACTTGGCCCCGCCAAGGTTCGGAGATTTGTTGCTCGGCCCTGCCGAGGTTCGGAGAATATTTTACTTGGCCCTGCCAAGGTTCGGAGATTTGTTGCTCGGCCCTGCCGAGGTTCGAAGAAATATTTTACTTGGCCCTGCCAAGGTTCGGAGATTTGTTGCTCGGTCCTGCTGAGGTTCGGAGAAATATTTTACTTGGCCCTGCCAAGGTTCGGAGATTTGTTGCTCGGCCCTGCCGAGGTTCGGAGAAATATTTTACTTAGCCCTGCCAAGGTTCGGAGATTTGTTGCTCGGCCCTGCCGAGGTTCGGAGAAATATTTTACTTGGCCCTGCCAAGGTTCGGAGATTCCTGTTCAAACAGAGAGCTCGGTTGTGCCGAGGATTGGTAAGCAGTATCTGTTTCTTCTTGCGATTTATAGCAATATAGTGCATAATGATTCACGCTACAGGTTTTGAGGAAGCAGATAAGCAGGAATGCGTAGTGAGGCATGCGAAAATGGATTCAGGGAGGACATACCCTATTGATAATATCTGCGAAGGTTGTCCGCGTTCCAAGTCCGGGGAATGAACTTCCCGTTCAGATCCTGCAGCTTGTAGGTTCCTGGTCCAATAATCTCCGCTACCTGGTACGGGCCCTCCCAGTTTGGCGCCAGCTTTCCTTGCTCCAGCGGTTTGGAAACGGAAGCCTTTCGGAGGACAAGGTCGCCAGGCAGGAAAGCTTTTCCTTTGACCCTGGAGGCGTGATAGCGGGCCACCCTTTGCTGGTAGGCGACGTTCTGATCCGGGCCTTCTCTCTGATTTCTTCTATCAGGTCGAGGTTGGTGCGGAGTTGTTCGTTGCTAGTTTCCTCTGAGTAGCTCCCCACCCGCAATGATGGGAGGCCGACTTCCACAGGGATAACGGCCTCTGTACCAAAAGCCATTCTGAAAGGGGTCTCGCCTGTTGGGGCTCTTGGGGTTGTGCGGTAGGCCCATAAGACATGGTGTAGTTCATCTGCCCACCTGCCTTGGGCTCTGGAGAGACGAGCTTTAATTCCCTGGAGGAGGGTTCTGTTGGTCACCTCGGCCGCCCCGTTGGCTTGTGGGTGCCCGACCGAAGTGAGGTGATGGCGGATCCTGTGCTCCTCGCAGAACTGGCGAAATTTGGAGTTATCGAACTGCTTGCCGTTATCGGTGATTATAGTATGGGGGAGGCCGAATCGGCAGATGATGGACCTCCACACAGAGTCTCGGGCCCGTGCCTCGGTAATTTGTGCGACCGCTTCTGCTTCGACCCATTTGGTGAAGTAGTCGATGGCGACAAATAAGAATTTCCGCTGCCCTGTTGCAAGCGGGAATGGGCCGAGGATGTCCATCCCCCATTTGGCAAAGGGCCAAGCGGAGGATATAGAAACGAGCTCGGCGGAAGGGAGTCTTTGGATGTTTGAATGTCTTTGGCAGGGGTCGCAGGCGCGGACCAGATCGTCCGCGTCTTTCTGCATGGTCGGCCAGTAATAGCCTTGTCGCAACACTTTATGGCAGAGGGACCGGCTCCCCAGATGGTTGCCGCAAATCCCTTCATGTACCTCGCGCAGAGCGTAGTCCATTTTTGATGGGCGAAGGCACCTAAGCAGCGGCATGGAAAATGACCGCTTGTACAGTTGGTTGTCAATCAACACGTAGTGGATGGCCTGCAGCTTCAGCTTCCTAGCCTCTCTTCGGTCGGACGGAAGCGATCCTTCTTTGAGATATTTGAGGATAGGGTCGAACCAGGATGGTTCGGCATCAACTTGCATCACGCGGTCGGCTTCCGCGATGCTCGGCTTTTCCAAAGCCTCCAGGTGGAATTTTTGCTCGGCATCCATTGTCTCCGTGGTTGCCAGACGGGAGAGTAGATCGGCACGGGCGTTCTCGGATCTGGGAATCCGAATAATTTCAAATTCGGAAAAATGGGGAAGCAAGTTACGCACCTCCTGGAGATATCGAATCATATTTGGTTCCCAAGCTTCGAACTCTCCCCGAACATGGCCGGCTACCAGCTGAGAGTCGGTGAAGGCGTTGAGCTTTTCCACCTTCAGATTACGGGCGATCCGGAGACCAGCTAACAGAGCTTCGTACTCGGCTTCGTTGTTGGAAGCCGGGAAGGAGAACCGGACGCCATACTCGAAGGTCATCCCCTCAGGACTAGTGAGAACTAAACCTGCGCCGGAGTGATGGGCATTGGACGACTCGTCGACGTGGAGGAGCCACCGAGCTCCAGACTTTGGCTCTTCCAGAGAGTCTGGGGTAGAACCGTCCTCCGGGATAGTACACTCGAGGAGGAAGTCGGCCAGTACTTGAGCTTTGATGGCTGGGCGGGGCTGAAAATGTATGTCATGCTCGCTTAGCTCGATGGCCCATTTGGTCATTCTCCCGATGTTTTGGACGATGGACCACCGCCCTGATAGGTTGGTCAGTCAGGACCGTTACGGCATGTGCTTGAAAGTATGGCCGCAGCTTTCGAACCGAGGTGATCAAGGCCAACACCATCTTTTCAATCCTGCTTTACCTCGTCTTCGCATCGCGGAGCAGTCTGCTCACGTAGTAGATCGGCTTCTGGATCTTGCCTTCTTCTTTGACTAGCACCGAACAAACCGCGCTCTCTGAAACAGCCAGGTACAAGAATAGGGTCTCTCCTGGGGTCGACTACTGAGAAGCGGAGGCGAGCCGAGGTACTTCTTGAGTTCTTAAAATGATTTCTGCCACTCGGGAGTCCACTGGAAGTTTTTGGCCGATCGGAGAGTTTTGAAGAAGGGGAGGCATCTCTCGGCCGACCGTGCCACAAAGCGGTTAAGGGCCGCTATCCTCCCGGTTAGGCGCTGGACCTCTTTAACTGATGCTGGGGGCGCCATTTGTTGGAGAGCTTGAATCTTCTGGGGGTTAGCTTCGATACCTCGCTGGGAGACCATGAAGCCGAGGAACTTCCCCGAGTTGACGCCGAAGGCGCACTTGGTCGGGTTGAGTTTCATCCCATATTTGCGCAACGTTGCAAAGCTCTCCGAGAGGTCCTCGACATGCTGTGACGCCTCCTTGCTTTTAACCAGCATGTCGTCCACATACACCTCCATGTTCCGGCCGATTTGCTCCTTGAACACCTTGTTGACCAGCCGCTGGTAGGTCGCCCCTGCATTCTTAAGACCAAAAGGCATAACTCGGTAACAGTAGGTACCTCGATCGGTTATGAAGGCGGTCTTTTCTTCATCTTCAGGGGCCATTCGGATCTGATTGTAGCCGGAATAGGCGTCCATGAATGACAGCATTTGGTGGCCTGAGGTGGCGTCCACGAGCTGATCGATCCGAGGGAGGGGGAAGCTGTCCTTTGGGCAGGCTTTGTTGAGGTCGGTGAAGTCGATGCAGATCCTCCATTTGCCGTTCGACTTTTTCACCATGACAACATTTGATAGCCAGTTCGGGTAATTCACCTCTCGGACGAAGTTGGCCTTTATGAGTTTGTCGACCTCTTCTTCAATGGCCTTTTGCCGCTCTGGGGCGAAGCTTCTTTTCTTCTGCTTAACAGGCCTGTGCCTCTCGTCCACATTGAGATGGTGGACGAGGACCTCGGGCTTGATTCCCGGCATGTCGGAGGCAGTCCAGGCGAAGATGTCGGCATTGCTTTGGAGGAACCTGATCAACCTGTGCCGAGACTCTCCTTTGAGTAACGACCCGATCCTTGTGGTTCGGTCGGGCCGAGCTTCGTCCAATGGTACTTCCTCCAATTCCTCTATCGGTTCTCCCCGCTGTTCGGCGAAGTCCTCGCGAGCGTCTAGCCCGTCAACTTCGGGCATCCTAGACTGGAGGCTCGTAACGAAACATTGCCGAGCCATGGCTTGGCTTCCCCGAACTATGCCAACTCCTTGCTCGGTAGGGAACTTCATAGACAGATGCGGGATGGAGACCACTGCCTTGAGAGACATTAAACCAGGCCTGCCGAATATGGCATTATATGGGGACCTGAGGTCGGTCACCAGAAAATCGGTCTGAACAATGGCTACAAGGGGCCAGGTTCCCGCGCGGACCGTCAGGGTGACGATTCCTTCCGGGACGATGACGTCGCCGGTGAATCCCATCAAGGCAGAATCCACGGCTCGAAGATTTTCCATGAGCAGTTTCATCCTGGTAAACACACCGAGGTACAAAACGTTTACCGAGATTCCACTATCAACAAGGATTCGGCTTACATCATAATTGTTCAAATTAAGGGATACAACTAATGCGTCATCGTGGGGGAGTTGTACTCCCAGGAGATCGTCGTCGGAGAAGGAGAGTTCGCCCGTCCGTGCCTTTTTTGGCACTGATCCATCTCTGCCGCCTCTGGGGCTCGATCCGCCGGCCTCTTCAATCATATTAATACGACCGACCACGGGCGGATTGGGTGGAGGAGGAAGTTGTGGGAGCTCGGGCTGGCGGTCACCTCCTTGCTGTTGCGGTTCGGGTGCCCTCCTAAACTGATCTAGCCGTCCCCGCCGAATCAACCTCTCTATTTCATTCTTCAGCTGCCAACATTCTTCAGTGTCATGACCGTGCTCCCTATGGTAGCGGCAGTATTTGGCGGGATCTCTTCGGGTCGGGTTCCCTCGGAGAGGTACGGCCGGGAAAGTTGACGCTCTATCTCCATGAGGATCTGCGCCCGGGGCACAGTCAGCGGAGTATAGCGATCGAATCGCCTGGGAGGACTCCGGGAGCGATTCCTTGGTGGCAGCAGAGGGACTCTTTGGCGGCGAGGCGGACTTGGTCGACGGACGGGACGGTGTCTGTCGGGGACTTTGGGCTCTTGTTTCTTCTTCGCTTGCTCAGCGCGGGCCACTCTCCGCGACTCCTCGACCCTAGCGTACTTGTCCGCAAGGGCCATCATATCAGATAGACATGGGGGGTAGCTGACCTCCATTGCCAGATAGAAGTCGCTCTCCTTCGAAACTCCCCCCGCCAGGGCGGACATAGCCACCTCATGATTAAGGTGGTCCACCTCTAACATGACCTTGTTGAAACGGCCAAGGTAATTTCTCAAGGACTCTCCCTCTCTCTGCTTAACTTCGGAGAGGGAGTCGGATCTTCGTCGATGGCGGCGGCTGCTGACGAACTGGCCAATAAAAAGGTGGCTCAGCTCGTCGAATGAATCAATGGAACCCGGTTTCAAGGCGTTGAACCAGGTTCGGGCGGATCCTCTGAGGGTGGATGGGAAGGCTCGGCAGAGGACCGCATCAGATGCTCCATGGAACATCATTATTGACCGGAAGCTACTGAGATGGTCGTCCGGATCAGTGGAGCCGTGATAGGGTTCGACGGCTGGCAGTTTGACATGGGAGGGAATCACTTCCTCCATGATTCCCTTAGAGAAAGGGATGCCCTGCTCCGCCTTGGGCTGGGGCAGATGGGTCTGCTTGGTGGCGTCCAGCTCCTGACGCATCTCCTGGATCTGACGGCGGATCTCATCTTCACCGGTTAGAGGAGGAGCTGGGCGGGAGAATCGCAAGGATGGCGTGGAATCATGGTGGGATGTCGCCGGGGAGAGGGAGCGGGCTCGCCGAGATCTGGGAGGATCCCTATCATAACCGGCTCGCGGGGCTGGTTTGTCCCCCCTGGGGCGATGTGGGGGATCCGCTGACCCATGCGGATCAGAGGAGGAGGTCGCCGGCGAAGAAGAAATCGCCGCCTCCTTCTGAGGATGCGAAGCAGGAGGAGCTACAAGGCGCTCTTGTACCAGGTGGGTAAGGGCCTGGACCTGTTGGACCAGTGTAGCGAACTGGTCTTGGGTCACCGGGATGGCAGGCGGCGACGGGGTTTCGACCGGTGAAGGTTGCGGCGCTGTAGCGCCAGTCGATCAGGCCTCTGAGAAGCGACCTGATCTTGGGCTTCAGAGGCTGCTCTTCTCCGGTTGGCCATTGGGGAGGTTCTTCTCCGAATCTAGATCCTTGTCTCCTTTCTTCAGGTTTTAATGGGACTTGAGGCCCTTCCTCTAGCGCCAATCTGTTGCCGCTGAAATCCGTCCTCCGACTCAGGCACGGTCGATCTCCAGGAAGAGGGGGGCGGACCTGCAAAAGAAGTCCACACGCGAAGGGACGCTGGGGGTGGTCCTCCGCGGAAGACTCTCCGATGCTCAAGTCAGTGGAGAAGAAATCGGCGATCAACCAGACAGTGGGGAGGTGGATCTCTCCGGGAGACCTCTCCGGGGGTGGCCAATCGGAAGCTCCAGAGGGCAGGAGCGCCGACGAGCTGCTGGAGAGAGAGAGAGTGTGTGTCCGTGCGCCAGGAGATATGCGTCCAGAGTTGCGTACCTGAGGGAATCTGCGATTATGATATTTATAGACCGTCACCTGGGTCTTGAGCGTCTTCTGGAAGGTTCGGAGGTTGTTAAGATATGGAGGCGGGCAGAATCAGGCCGTTAGAATCCATATCCCGTTTGTTCTGGTATCGACGGCTGGGAGAGCTCCTTGATGTCTCGAGATCTGGTTGAGTAGGCTTGGGGCGGTTATGATAGGCTTTAGGCCACGTCCCGACATGATTTCTTTTCTAGGATGCCGTTCTGGTAGGCTCGGGCTCTCCCGCGTCAGGTTCCGCGGAGGTAGATGTTAGGTTGTGGATCGCTCGAAGAAGCCGAGCTACGGAAGCCCGGAGGGGCCGAGCTACGGGAGCCCGGAGGGGCCGAGCTACGGGAGCCCGGAGGGGCCGAGCTTCGGGAGCCGGAGGGCCGAGCTACGGAAGCCCGGAGGGGCCGAGCTACGGAAGCCCGAAGGAGCCGAGCTACGGAAGCCCGGAGGGATCGAGCTACGGAAGCCCGGAGGAGACAAAGGGAGGAGGTTAGCCTTAGCCGCCTCGCACGGATATTAATACAATGATGATTTTACCCCCAACAGCTTACTTGCCAGCAATCTAATAAAAGCAAAGGATAGAGTCCTTTACTTTTGATAAAGAATGAAAACCAATACGGGTAAAGCATATATTGGTGGTTGTAACTCATTGAATTCGTTTGTTTGCAATACATTATTAATGGATATGATCTTTTATTTACTATAATTTTTGAGAAATAAATAGCTTTCAATCATAACTCATTTTATGAAGATAAATCAAATGAAGAATACAAGCCAACTTTAGGTCAGCAGGAACAAAATAGAAAAAAAAAAAAAAGCTAAACTATCAATGCCAATAAGCTGAGACTCCTAACAATTATCAGAAGCTTTATTTTAGTCCTCAAAGTCGATACATAAATATGAAATTATAATTATTGCAGAGAACAATTTGGTACATTAAATTATAAATACTTTCTTTTTTTATTTAAATATCTTTATTAACCATAATTCCTTTTAAAAAAATTATGAAAATCTTTGAAAGTTCAATATAGTAGAATCCATCCTACATTGATGGCAAGCTTATATGCTTACCTAGTCAATTAACTTAACCCACTGGGTGAGCTAGAGAGCTTGTTAGCATCCTTTTTAAGTATGTAAAAGAGATTAACAAGCTAATTAATCACATGACTATGCAAGCGCACTGCTTGCTAGTTGCTTCTCACCAAAAATCATAAATATGGTGGGAGTCCCACCACCTTGAACCTTCTTACACTTTCACTATCAAAGTACCACTCACTCCAAGAAGATAACGTATAAAACCAAGCTCGTAAGAAACTGTGATCAATAAAGGTGAAAAGAAATTGTTATTTGATGCATGGAAAGATTTTTTAATAGTTATAATAATTTCATATTTGCGCATCAACTGCTAGAATATTATAATTTTTCATGTACCAGTCCTTTGCTTTTCCTTCACCTTTGTTTGCATGCGCATCGAGTACCCGACCATACCAAGATATGGTGATGTCTTAACACGTGTTATGAGGGCATTGCACTCATTGAAACGGCAAAGAAAAAAAATGATTGCCTGCACCCAATCATGGGTGGGGAGGCCAAAGTCAGTCATGAGATCACTCAAGAAATCTATGTTTCATGGCCCACCCACATGAGCCGGCCCACTTTCTCTGGATCTTAAGCACCAAATAGAAAAAGATTTTGTGCATCATCACAAATATAATCATTCGTGTGCTCATGCACGTGCATACATGCCATAGCTCATTGATTGAGCCACGATGCGTTCTATATGCGTGCATGCATAAGTGCATAGTCATTGCGTGCATTTGATACACGACTTTATGTATCAAAGGCAGCATGCATCTGATGCGCAGTTTGATGCACAATAACTTTTTTACAAAATAATGTGACCTAGGGTTATTACAAGAGTTGCTTTGAAGGAAAAAATCTTTTCTTTCTTTTTCTTTCTATCCATAAGTTGGGGTGACAAGTGAGCAACCAAGATAAAGCGTTCCCACAAGCCATTTCAATTGCAAGTCATCACCAATTAAAAGCAAGCGAGAGGACATTTGAGCAAAGAGAGGAAACTAATTAATGGAGGTGGTGCATGATTGGGTAGGTAACCTTGAAAGCTGATAGTGACCGCATTCTCTTTTTAAATGCCATCTTTAGAAAAGTCACCTGAAAGTTTTAAGTACTTGTGTGTAGAATTTTGATCGCGACTGAGCTCTTCCACCTATTTCAAGATTCTCTTATATTTGATCATTCATTATGGAAAGTCTGATTTGATGATTTTTGATCTACGTGCACTACATGCAATTATGAATTAGTGATCCTGGCATGTAGGGCTTCATGCTTGGATCAATCTAGTTAGACGGTTTAGGGCAATTAGTATCTCAATTTGTGGACCCATTTGGTTTAAAGGAATGGTCTTTAGAAATTAGAATTAAAATCATTGATTTAGTTTTTAAGCATTTGTTTGGATGAAATTAAAATTTAATTTTAATTTTATTTAAAATTTTAATTATGCAATGAAAAAATTTAAAAGCTAGAGACCTACTGTTCATAATTGTAAATCCATTGTAATCATTTGTAATTTAGCCTCTCACCCCTCTCCCATCCTCTTTTCGTTAACACGTCTCTTCTTCCTCTTTTCAATCAATATCTTCTTTTTTTTTCTCCCCCTTCAAAGTTTTCGGCCACACTATCGGCAAAAGTGAAATAGTTTCTATACTAATATTTTCAGTTACTTTTTTTTTTGCTAGATTCGAATGAATTATCATAAAATCAATCTTTCTTCTATTTTTAATAAATTATTTTTTTGCTATGGTTAGTTTGGTTTTGCAGATATCTTCTATAATTTTTTATGTATTTTTGGTATACCCATTTGAATTACAATCTATTCAAGCTTTTGATTTTTGATCATTCTGATTCTTGCATGAATCAAATGAATAGAAGTGAGTGATTTCAATTTCAATAGTAGCATCAAATCAAACAAGTCCTTTATTCGAAGAGCATGTGAGTAATTATAGTCCAAATGACCTTGACTAGCGTAGTCTAGGAATATATTTGTGTAACTCATTTAGAGTTAACATGGTTTACATATAATTTAGTATTTTTTAAACACAAGAATGGCCATCATGCATTACAACTTTTGTAACTATTTCTAACAAATTAAAAAATAAGATATCTTACTAATTATATGCTAAGACAGATAATTATCAATTTAATTAAAACATATAGTTTTTTACAAATTATTGTCCCTTAAATCAAAGTCGTTTCAAAGTTACTTATCATACCTCACTTACATTCTAGCCATAAAATTATTACGAGCTCTTGTTAAGATTACTATAATTCAAGCATGGTTTGGTAAGGATAAACCAAAAATTCTCTCCTTGCATAAATGGTTTGCTTTAAAAATAAATTTAGGCATATTTGAAATATGCATACTTGTTATTGTAAACTCAATTCCCTCACAATTTTATCATGTTTGAAAATAAATATTTTAAGAATAGTTAATATTTTTATATTTGGTTACTATATGTGCTACAAAAGATAGACAAACAACAAAGTAGATAAATGAGAGAAAGAGGAGGAGGAGGAGAGTTTAGTATAGGAGTGACAATTTATGACTTAAATTAGTTTGAACATGTTCTAATTTCACATAAATAATTTTGGTCATAAATGGATCTACCCTCTTAGATCTATTTTTTAAACAAGTTAGATTCAAGTTTAAACATCTAATCTATTTAATTTATTAAACAAGTTGAATTCAAGGTTAGACTATAATTTGTTTAATTTATTTTGATCTATTTAATATTTCAATTGAGCTATCAACTGATTTGTTTAACCTATTCAAGGCCTACTTAATCATTAAATTTGTTCTAAATCCGTTCAACCCGTTAGAAACCTACTTAACCTCTTTAACCTATTTAATAAAATGTTATGTGAGTTGGGTCAAATTACTTATTTCAAGAGAAAAAAAAACAATTTAGGATTTGAATTTTTAACCTATTTAACAAATATATCTGATAATGTAGACCAATAATGAGATAGATAACAAGGGAAGAAGGGGGTAACCAAGTCAAAACTTTAAGTGGTTTATCACAAGGATTCCAAAACAAATTAACTTATCTATTTACTTTATTTAAAACATGATCCATACAACTTGAATTTATTTAAAATTGAACATGAATATTAATAATTAAAGCTACATTCTTAAATAATTTTGAGTGACTAGAATTTTGCCACTTTAACGTTTTGTAAAAGGGTCTAGAACCACTTGCATATGTAAGTTCCACGTTTATGTTTGAACTAAATCCTAATGATCGACGTTGACTCAACTCATACCATTAGGTGGGAAAAAAAAATAAAAGGATGCATGCTGCCTTAACATTTTTAATATTGATTTCATCTAGGCTTTAGTTTTTAATTAAAAGAAAAGGACAACTTCATATATGAATCAAAACATAAACTATGCACCATGATTACTTTTCAATCAAACAACCTCTCGTTTATATATATTATGCTTTTCAGATCACACATCTAATAAGAAACCACCAAGCATATATAATTCACAAGAAGACACATTCTTGTTGCAAGTAAAAGGTATCCAGGGATCATCTTTAAGCAATCCCTTGATTAGAAGCAATCGCGTCTAACCATGATTGAAATAAAGGACCAATTGATCCGAAAGCGAAAACACATCAAGTTCACAAGCATACAGTGGCAGGAAAAGAGGAGACACATATAATATCCTTGTGCTAAAATATTTTGATCCATCCTATTCCTAGTTGTCTCATCCTCAATAAATAATGTTAGGAAGTTTCTTGGGTAGCAATCCATTCCATGATAATAAAAACAAGAAACTAGGGCTATAATGAGTTGTCATTCCAACATACATCCAGATATGCTGTCCTGATCCTTGTTGATTCACCCAATTGGGTCACCTTAAAGCAGTATCCAATGGCCCTATTTAAGCATTTGATAATCCAGCCATTTTTATCAACGAAAGGTATCGATTAACCACCACCTTAGCCATCGTTCAAGGAACAAAAACCAACGGTTCATTCGGACTACGTACGTAAGAGAGTGGGACTTGCAGTGCCCTAATTTGGAGTCTTTCGGTTAGCATCTTTTGAATTGGCCCACATACTCTTGTAGTTTAGAATGCTTCAATTTATCCAATTGAAGGAACCAAATATAAAGGACATTTCGATAATGACGGACATAACTCAATATCGGCAACAATGAAAGCAGGATCGTCGATCGTTGGAGGCTATCAGAGTCCCCTATATATTCATGCTCCTAAGCCGCAGCACCGATGAGAAAGAGAAGAAAAAATCCTTCGTGACTCTGGGATGCGTCTCTCACTCAAAAGACATTCTAATGAAGATATTTTTGGTCTTCTTTTTTAAAGAAAGCTATCACCAGTGGATAAGCCAGAGGGATTACCTACGAAGCGTTCCTCAGAATCTGAAGAATCGTAAAGTCTTTATGGACTCTTAAAATATCGTATGAATGAATTAATGACATTCAGGCCAACAATAAGGAAGCGGATTTAATATAGTGGCATGCCTCTTTGGTTGGTAAGGTCCTATTTGAATGGCCCTTTGCGATGGAGACAAAGCTTAGCTAGTACGTGTGAAGGGAGAGGAGAAAGAGAGAATTTAGGCATTGAATCAAGCAAATAATGATTCTTTTTTATAAGCAATTAATACTCAATTCTTTTTGTTGTAATTGATGCTAGACAAACATCTCTCTCTTTCAATCTTATCACATATTAATCGTACGTGTAGATATGAATGCCATATGCAATGATGAGGAGTCACCAATTAAAGAAAAAGACTCAACACGAGGATTCCATGCATGCACAGAATAAGATTTAAATCCATGCAGGAGATGGACGCAAGAAGTTCGGCAATCGGTCCCCCGTTCGTCCTTGATGAGAGCCAATCTAGATAAATACAAAAAGTACGTGGTGATTCTATAAAAAAGATGTTGTCACATATATATGGTTCAACTTGCTAATAAATAATAGAAGCCATATCTTTTATAATTCAGCAAGCTAATTATATATGCTCAAGATGCAAGCTAAGTTTCTAAGATAATTTCTTTTTCTGAAGTGCAGGCTGTGATGTAATAATTCCTACAAGCCAAAACCACTGGATCATCTCGTGCAATGTTTAATATATTGATTGCTGTTATATGCTATTAAAAAGGCCTCAAAATTACATGATCTCTTTTGTTTATGTACCACAAAAATGTTGAAAAGTTATGATCCATATATATACCCAAGCTTTAATTTTGTTGTAGAATTCTGTATATATTTAGATGAATATATTTCATTCAAATACTTTGTAATGATACATAATAAATACTTTCTCCTTTCACAACTGGGATAGAATTAATATATATATATATGGCAGCATTCAAATTTAATTATATAGCATTTTGTGGTACAAAAATTTGTACCGTAAAAGACTCGTTCGTACCCTTAGGGTTTTCACCTGCTACACGATTAATGCATCCATCCCTATGTAATGCTTATGTAAGATGCTGGCGATTAGTTTGCTATATGATCACATTGCTTGGTATTGTGACTTGCTTGCACCCCACATAACAAGATTAATTATGAAAATAGGCATGCAAAACATGCTTCAAATTCAGCTATTGTCATTAATCCGCTGCCTCTTTTTTTTTTACTGGTTGCTTCTTCCATCTCTCTCAAAGGCCTTAAACCCAATATAGTTTTAAATAAACCCTTTGGTTAGCAGCACATAATTATCTTCTGACTTGACCTCTCTCTCTCATCAGAATATACCAAGCCGTGGAATGAATGGGAAAGGCCCCCTACTCCCACAAATCATGGTCTGCCCTCTTTTTTTTCTTCTTTTTAATCCAAGCACGCAAGCTGTCGCCGTGCTGAGACTCCTGGTTGCTGGTTGTTCCTCTCTCTCTCTCTCTCTCTATCCCGTCTTCTCTCCTTTGGACCTTCCTCGATCTCCTCCACCGACCCTAGCCTGTCACACAACCACCCCCCTCTTCCCTACCCTCACGAGCGTCCACCGAATCAACCGGTCACATCCCTCCAAGTGTCTACATTTCCAACACGCAAGCCTGGCAGCAGGCCTAGCAAACAGCCATATAAATCTCATAGCACGATAACGCAAGACCAAGTCTCTCTCTCTCTCTCTCTCTCTCTATATATATATATATATATATCTCGTATCAGTGCAAACGAGGCATTAATAAAAGCCTAGGGTTACAGAAGTCTGAGATCTCTCGTGTGGTCCTTGGTTTTGAGCAAAGAGACTGAGAGGGAGATAGATATAAAGAAGAGGAGGAGAAGGTATGGGGAATTGCCAGGCGGCGGAGGCGGCGACGGTGGTGATCCAGCACCCGAGCGGGAGGTGGAGAGGGTCTACTGGTCTTTGAGCGCCAGCCAGGTTATGGCGGCCAACCCCGGCCACTACGTCGCCGTGATCATAACCACCACCGCCACCTCATCCGATAGCCACAGCAGCAGCGGCGGCGGCGGCGGCGGCAGCAACGCCCCAGTGAAGCATCTGAAGCTGCTCCGCCCGGACGACACTCTCCACATCGGCCACGTCTACCGGCTCGTTAGCTTCGAAGGTTGGTAGGCTTTTTTTTTTTTAAATCTTGTTGTTGTTGTTGTTTTTTTAATGGACGGTTGAGATTAACGGTGGCAGAGGTGCTGAGAGAGTTTGCGTCCAAGAGGCACGTCAAGCTGAGCCGGTTTCTCGTCAAGCAGAAGGATAAGCCCAGCTCGAGAAGAGCCGGCGGCGGCGGAGGGGAACGACGGCGAGGTGGTGGCGGTGGTCCGGTGGTGGAGCCCGAGAGCTCGCCGGCGATGGTATGGCAATTGACCACTATTTAAATGTACTTTATTTTCTAACTTCAACTTAATTTAAAAAAATATTACAGTAAAAAAAGGACAAAAAAAGGAAAAGAAGACAAGCTGCACGCTCTTGGACTACTGCGGATTTCAGGGCGAAAGGACGACTTTATCTCTTTTCTTTCTTGTCCAAAGAATCTCTCTTTTTTATATAGTTTTTATTAATTTTTTTCTTTCCTTGTAAATGCCAAGAAGAGACTTGAATGATAGAGTAGAGAATCTTTTTAAAAAAAAAAAAAAAAAAGGAAGGGCAGCCAAAAGATGAAAAAAAGTTGCATCTCTTTTGAGGGAGGTCAGAAGAAGTCAGCACTCACCACCCCGGTGAGACCAAGAATTCTCACCGTTTTCCTTATATCCTTCACCGTCTAAAATAAGAGCAACTGTAATTAATGGATGCAGGCGTCACAAAATAAATAGGCATAGTTTGTTGTTCATGAACCGAAGGTGGTGATGACGTGGGATGGTGTTTGTTTTTATTAGTCTCAGGTGGTGGAGTCGCCGACGAGGGTGGAGGTGGAGGTGGAGTTTGAGGAGTTGGTGCAGAGGCTGGCGAGCAATAGAAGAAGCAGCAGTGGGCCGACCGCACGCCACGGGCAGTGGAGGCCAGCCTTGCAAAGCATTGCAGAGATTGGTAGTTAGACTTAGAGCTCTCTCTCTCTCTCTCTCTCTCTCTGGGTCCAAATTAATGATATGGAGCAAATAAAATCTCTCTCTCTCTCTCTCTTTCTCTCTCTGCTATGTTTAGTGTCGAGATATGTAAAACTTTATGCTGTATTAAATATTATGCTGATAGATGAGTTTCTCAGTGGGAAGACGTGTCTTGGGCTCGGTTCAGCAGAGCTTTGAGGGGAAATGAGTCAGTGTACCCTACGGAGGGCCATCTGGGCTGCTGAAAAAAGTTGGGGGATATCGATGTCTGACCACCGTGTGCTTTGATGGATGGTGGATGATGACTCCTAGCGTCCTGTGGCCATGGGTGGGGGTGGGGTGGGGGTGGGGGTGGCGGGAGACTTATTTTTTAAAAAAATTATTTTTGTGAAGGTCTGTCCTTTTATTCTTTTGGCTTTAAGGTCAATGGCCAAACGTACGACGTCCATTGATGGAACCTCACCAGCACTGGCATTTAACTTATTTTATTATATTCTGTTTTTGGGGGAGAGTGTGGACTGGTGTTATCTTGCCTTCACGGGGCCTTGGAGTGCTTGATCTGATGCACACGTGTGGATTCCGCGGAGCACGTGTCCGGCCTGGTGGACCGCTGGTATCCTCGAGTTGTTCATGCATCGTTGAGAATTTGAGCATTCCTCGGGCAGATGGTTACCAAAATCCGATTCGATTTTTTGTTTTTTTAAAGCCGGTGATCAGATCATTTTGATGCGAGTCAAAATCTGAAAGTTTAAAAAATAAAATTTATTAAGTATAATAAGATAAATTTTTTTACTTTCAAAAGTCAAAAATTAGAATGATAGATTAATTCAGTCGGCTGCTAAATTGATTTTTTGATATATATTGAATCCGGATCATGCGTATATCCTGAAGAACAAACTAAATATTCAGAATTAAGAGGTTGATAGCTAAGTAATCGCATGGATTCTGCTTGATCCATCAAATGACGATGAATGAATCTCCTTTAATGGTGAGACAATGAGCTTTAAGAGTATGGATAGCATAGGAGATGCCAGCTCATGCTGCATGAAACTCGGTCATAGAGACATAAATCTAAAAGACTTAATTCATTTAACATAGATTCATCTAACCCTTGGATAATAAAAGCTGAGCCTATGGATCTATCTCTGACACTATCATCAAAGTTAATTTTGATAAAATTTTGTTGGCTCAGATGACAACCCAAGAGGAGATGTTTGCTTAAGAAGAATGAAGGTAACAGCAATGCAAATACAAAGTGCAGTGAATAAAACAGAGATAGAGAAAGAGTCAATGAAAGCACGGCAAACACAAAGATTTTATAGTGGTTCGGTGTATCCAACACCTACGTTCACTCCAAGATTCACTTGGGTCCACACTATAATCACCCTAGATTACAGCAGAGTTGTTTTACAAGCTCACAACTCAAACTTGTTATTTTTCCGGGATCACAACGAACCCAGCTGGTTTTTAAGGGCTCACCAGCACAAAAACCCTAACCCAAGCTTTACCAAGCTTGTACCGAGGTAAGACTACCTCAACTAGTTCAATCCCCCAGATTGAACTAGACACAAAGAGTAGAAGTATTGTTTTTCAGTTACAAAGCTCCTCAATGAGCAGATAAACAAATATAAGAATAAAGTTTAGGAAAGCCTGATTTGCAGTTGGTTGGCTTTGAGCTTTTCTTCTTTTCCTCAACTCCTTTAAAGTGTAGAATCGGGCCTCAGCTTGGATTCTTCACGGAATGTATGTTGGAGTTGATTTGGGCTTTTCCTCTTTTCTTTGAGTGTTGAAAATCACTTGAGATGCTCTTGAATAGCTCTTGGATTTTCTTCTGAAGCTTCCTTGGATTGTTGAGCTTGAACACAGAAGGAGCTTCCTTTGATTTCACACTTTCTTTCACTCTATTTTGAATCACGGATTTTTTCAAATGAAGCTCTGTTTTTTCGATTTTTCTTTTCTTTTCTCTTGAAATGAATATCTCTCTATTTTTTTATCTTTGATTTGAAAATGGCTTCTCTATTTATAGATTCTGCAAAAATATAGCCGTTAGAAACAAAGAAAAATAGCCGTTAATCAAAAATCTTACCGTTGACGCTGAGTTGGCATTCGGAAAAATTTCGCCCAGATTTGCTGGAGTCGACTCATGCTTTCCCCGAGTCGGCTCGAGGTCGTGATACCAAAAATAGAAATGTTCAGAAAGTCAAAGGGTCGACTCATCAAAAGTGAAGTGTCGACTCCTGACAGTCGGGGGTCGACTCATGAAAAGTTGGGGGTCGACTCGCGAAGTGCTCAGAAAAACACACCTCTGTGTCTGAGCGGAGTCGACTCGCACAGTCATGGAGTCGGCTCGACAGAATCGGGGGTCGACTCGAGAAATTGCATGGGTCAACTCGAGACAGACAGTCATTTCTGTACTCTGAGTGGAGTCGACTCTGAAACTCAAGAGTCGGCTCCGGAACGTAAAAAATCAGAAAGTTTTCTGATTGACTTTAAATTCGTTCCAGATTCATTTTAAATCATTATTTTGACTTGAATATAATAAAATTGACATTAAGAATCAATTCAAGAAATGTTCCAAAAACTCATTGATTATCATATGAAGTATAAAATTTCTTTTTGAAAGCTTAAACATTGAACATGAAGTTACTTTCAATTTGATTAAAGTTATACTTTAACATTCTCATTCATTGTTCTAAATAAATTCATTGCTCATGTAAATAAACTCATTACATCTTTTAATGTACACATGGCTTTTGGTAATCATCAAAATCAATAAGATTGGGGCATATAATTTTTCAACAAACTCCCCAACAATCTCCCCCTTTTTGATGATGACAAAAACATTGAGTTTATGCATGATTGATTCGTGAATTTATTTTGATTTCATAGTTAGGCTTAGGCTCCCCCTGAATGAGGTAGCTCCCCCTATGAAACTCAAATAAATATCCCATTCATTCAATTATTTATCTCATTAATTAATTGAATTTCTCCCATATGCATATACAGTTATAAAACTATAAAACTCTCCCCCTTTTTTGTTATCAACAAAAAGGTAGAGAAGCATTAAACATAGTCATTTATTCATTCATTCAAGATTTGATTTAACAAAATCATTCATTCATTGATAATAGGAAGAAATACATTGAGTATTCAAAAAGACAATTCATTACATCAAAGTGTCTAATACATCAAAGTGTCTAATACATTGATACCAAAATGTAAAACATAACATTAACTTCAATACATTGCAAGGACTGAGTATCTAATACATTAAAAGTGAGTCCTAACAATCCTAGTCAAATGATCAATTATGTTTTTCATTCCATCAGTTTGTATCTTCACATAGTCCTTTAGTCTCTCATCCACAAAGGTGCAAGCAGTCAAAATTTTATCTTGTAGCTCTGCGTTGCATTTAGAATATGTTTCACCATCTCCGCAGACATCTTTAAGTTCTTCAAATATGTTCTTAAGATCTCCACTTAAAGACTCTGAAGAAGTGCTGAGAGTAGATTCTATTTGGTGATTCGGTCATCCAAAGAGTATAGAGTTTCCTTGAGATTCATAAACTTGTTTTCAAACTCTGATTTTAATTTTTCTGACTGATCATCAAGAAGGCCTTTGAGTTGCCTTAACTGAAGTTCTGTGAAGCCAACTGATGAAGATGAAGCTTGATCAAACAATGGAGCAGGGGTAGGAGCAGGAGCAGAAATAGGAGGGCTCGGAGGTGCAGGTGAAGAGTGTCTAACCGATGGTCCCGGTGCCTCAGCATCCGCTGCTCTTTCTTCATCAACCCTTTCCTTTCCCATTTTCCGTTCTTCTTAACAAATCCCATCCTATGTATAGTGGCCAAGCTGTAAAAATCTGTGTGTCTCAAGTTCCTCATAGGCTCACTATCAGAAATGACAATCCCTTGGCTCTGGAAAATTTTAGTGAGGATCATGCCATAGGGCAAGCTTGATTTTCTCTTACCTCCACAGTCGGCAATATACCATAAAATCATACTAGGAAGGTTAATGGGTTTACCCGTTACAATTGCATCCATCACAAAAATATCCCTTTCTGACACATAATCGAATCTCCCAATTTTGGGAAAAAGGATCCTACTTGTGGAGCAGTCTCAGTTCTAAGGATAACTGATTGGCAAAAACTTCCTCAAAACCGACAACCTCCCGGTTAAGTAGCCTAGACAGTGCTGGGCTTCTGTCATCCGAAGAAAATGTAGAAGTTCCTGACATGGGTAGATCCAACAATCTTGAAAGCAGCTCTACAGTCACTGAAATTCGGTTTCCTCTAACAATGCTTATAAGACCATTATCTCCTCTAGATAGATTCTTATAAAATTCCTTGACAAGGGCGGGATATGTAGGGCAATCTAAGGAGCAGATCTTTTCCCAACCCATCTCTATCAACTGTCTTCCCAAAAGAAATCCCTCAGCCTCAAACAATTCAAAATCTACTTTTCTCCCCGTAGTAATGATTCTATCAGCGAGTCTATCTACCTGAGAAGGAGCTGTAGATGGAGAAGCATTTGGAGTTGAGGAAGATGATGTTGAATCCGAGCTAGGTGATGGCTCACGAACCGGACGCCTTACGGTCTTCCTCACAGCCCTCTTCCTCTTAACACCGGCCGCACAAAGGTTAGAACCTCGAGTTTTAGGGGCCATTGATCGATTGGAAGGGTTAATCAGGGATTCTTGGGAATTTGGAAGGTCTGGAAGTGTTTTGGAGAGAGTATTTTGACGATTGAGATGATAGAAAAGAACGGCGAGTCGACTCTGCCCTAGATAAATCAACCTGGGACCACTTCGAGTCGGCTCCCGCAAAGCGAGGGGTCGACTCCGGACAGTCACAGAAAACCATCCCGAAGTGGAGTCGACTCGCGCCGAGAAGGGGTCGACTCGAGAGTTTCAGTAGAAACCTGGAGTCGACTCCGATACTCACCGAGTCGGCTCCGAGACCATTTCAGAGCAAAAACATGAAATTTCTGAAATGTGTCCGAAATTGATCATAAAAATTGATAAAATAATCATTGGATTTGAATAGATCAATTAGATGTGAATTCTAGATAAGATTTCCTTAAAGATCAAGGATTTGAAAGAATTTTAGATAAAATTTCCTTAGGGGTTTCAAATTCATTCTAATGGATCACAAATCCCTAACTCTCCTCTAAGATAACAGAATCTTTCTTCACTTAAGGGTTTTGTAAATATATCTGCTAATTGTTCTTCAGTGTTAACATAGTCAAGACAAATTTCATTATTTGCAACATGTTCTCTTATAAAATGATATCTAATTTCTATGTGTTTGTTCTAGAATGTTGAATTGGATTTTTAGTTAGATTAATTGCACTTGTGTTATCACATCTTATAGGTGTTTTATCAAGTGTGATACCATAGTCTTCAAGTTGTCGCTTAATCCATAGGATTTGAGCACAGCAACTTCCAGCTGCTACATATTCAGCTTCAGTAGTTGATAATGCAACTGAATTTTGCTTTTTGCTAAACCATGAGATTAAGTTACTTCCTAAGAATTGGCATGCACCACTTGTGCTTTTTCTATCTAACTTACATCCAGCATAATCAGAATCAGTGTATGCAATCAGATTTAATGTTGAGTCTCTAGAATACCATAAACCTACATTTTTAGTTCCACTTAAGTATCTTAGTATTCTTTTAACAGCAATTAAGTGTGATTCTTTAGGTTCAGACTGAAATCTAGCACATAAGCAAACAGCAAACATTATATCTGGTCTACTTGCAGTTAAGTAAAGTAGGGATCCGATTATACCTCGATAATATTTTTGATCAACCTTCTTACCTTCTTCATCTTTGTCCAGCTTGCATGAAGGACTCATTGGTGTTCCGAGGGGTTTTATTGATTCCATACCAAACTTCTTTAAAATTTCTCTTGTGTACTTTGTTTGGTTGATAAAGATTCCCTCTTTGCTTTGTTTGATTTGGAGTCCAAGGAAGAAGTTGAGTTCTCCCATCATGCTCATTTCAAATTCGCCCTGCATCAACTTAGCAAACTCTTGACATAGAATATTGTTAGTAGCACCAAAAATGATATCATCAACATATATTTGAACTACTAATAAATCCTTACCTTTTCTTTTCAAAACAATGTTTTATCAACATTTCCTCTTATAAAATCATTTTCAATTAAAAATTTACTTAATCTATCATACCAAGCTCTAGGTGCTTGTTTCAAACCATATAATGCTTTGTGCAATTTAAAAACGTGATTTGAAAATTCATGATCTTCAAAACCTGGTGGTTGTTCTACATATACTTCTTCATTTATAAATCCATTTAGAAAAGCACTTTTTACATCCATTTGAAATAAGTTAAAATTCATATGACATGCAAATGCAAGTAATAGTCTAATGGCTTCTAATCTAGCTACTGGTGCAAAGGTTTCATCAAAATCAATACCTTCTTCTTGATTATATCCTTTTGCAACTAATCTAGCTTTGTTTCTAATTACTATGCCATTTTCATCTAGTTTATTTCTAAATATCCATTTTGATCCTATAACAGAATGATTTTTAGGTCTTTCAACTAAAGTCCATACATTATTTCTAGTGAATTGATTTAATTCTTCTTGCATTGCTAACATCCAATTATTATCTTTTTCAGCTTCTTCAATAGTTTTAGGTTCAATTTGTGATACAAATGCAAGATGATTACTAATGTTTCTCATAGATGATCTAGTTCTTATTCCTTGAGATGGATCACCTATAATCAATTCCTTAGGGTGACTATAAGCATATCTCCAATCCCTAGGTAGATCTACATCATTATGATTAGTGTTAGTATCATCAACCTTAGGTGAATCATTATCTTTAGCGTCTTGCTCATGATCTAAAGATACATCAATATTTAATTTTTCAAGATCTTTTTCAATTAAGTTTGTATCTTCTTCATCATCAAACTTTTTGGAATGGGTTGCTAAAGATTCATCAAAAACTACATGAATGGATTCTTCAACAACTAAGTTTTCTTGTTAAATACTCTATATGCTTTACTAGTAGTAGAGTATCCTAAGAATATTCCTTCATCAGATTTAGCATCAAATTTGCCTAAATTATTTTTACCATTATTGTGAACAAAACATTTACAACCAAATGCATGAAAATATTTAATGTTGGGTTTTCTATCATGCCATAATTCATAAGGTGTTTTCTTTAAAATAGGTCTTATTAAGGCTCTATTTAGGATGTAACATGCTGTGTTAATAGCTTCCGCCCAAAAGTATTTTGGGAGTTTACTTTCACATAGCATGGTACGGGCCATGTCTTCTAGAGTCCTATTTTTCCTTTCAACTACACCATTTTGTTGTGGGGTCCTAGGTGCAGAAAAGTTATGATTAATACCATTTTCATTGCAAAAACTTTCAAATAAGTGATTTTCAAATTCAGTTCCATGATCACTTCTTAGAGACACTATGGTAGTGTTTTTCTCATTTGTTACTTTCTTGAAGAATTTCATGAATATCGAGAAAGTCTCATCTTTGTGAGCTAAAAACATTACCCAAGTGAATCTAGAGTAATCATCTACTATCACAAGACCATATTTCTTTCCTCCTAGACTTGTGGTTCTAGTTGGTCCAAAAAGGTCCATGTGAAGTAGCTCTAATGGCCTAGAAGTTGAAACAATATTTTTAGATTTGAAAGAACTTCTTGTTTGTTTTCAAACTGACATGCATCACATATTTTGTTATTTTCAAAATCTAATTTAGGTAAACCTTTTACTAAATCCATTCTTATTAGTTTTGAAATCAGGTGTGTGCTTGCGTGACCTAATCTTCGATGCCACAACCAACCAATCTCATTCATATTAGCATTATTAGCAACTAAGCAATGATTATTAGTAGACAATTTGTCTAAATCAATCATGTATACATTGCCATTTCTATTTCCAATAAAAACAATGCTATTATCAATGGGATTAGCTACAGTGCATAAAGAAGATTCAAAAGATACTTTAAAACCTTTGTCACATAATTGACTTATACTATTAAGTTATGCTTTAAACCATCAACATAAAGTACATTCTCAATATATGTGGAGGGAGTTATTTGAATGTTACCAAACCCCAAGATTTGGCCTTTGCCATTGTCGCCAAATGTAACAACTCCTCCTTTCTTTTCTTCAAGGGTGATGAATTCTTCTTTGTCACCCGTCATATGTCTTGAGCAGCCACTATCAAGATACCACTTTCTCTTTGATCTCTTGGCCACAAGACATTCCTGCAATGAAATCAGACTTTATGTTTAGGTACCCAAGCTTTCTTGGGTCCTTCATGGTTAGTACCAACAAATATTGTTCCTTTCGGAACCCATATTTTCTTCCCTTTAATATTCAGGTTTTTATTAGGTTTTAGAATTTTACATTCATAAGATTTATGTCCTTTTTGATTACATTTAAAGCATGTAAAATTACTTTGGCCAGCACGCACAAAAATATTTTTTAATGATTTTTGTTTTCTTAAAGTGTTATACCCTAATCCGGCTTTGTCAAAAACTGCTTTTTGACTATTTAATAACATGTCTAGTTTAGTTGAGCTTAATGTAAACTTATCAACTATGTTCTTATGTTTTTCAACCTCTTTCCTTAGTTTATCATTTTCATTAGAGATTGATTCTTTTTCTTTTATTAAAATTTTATTTTAGATTTAAGTTTCTTAACTTCATTATTAAGATTTTCCTTTTCTTGAATGAAAGTTAAGTTTTCATTTTTCAAAATCTTGTATTTCTTTTTCAAAACCTTGAAATCCCCGACAAGTTCATTAAAAGCATCAAAAAGTTCATCAAAAGCAAATTCATCGCAAGGGTTGTCGGAACTTACCTCATCATTGTCGTCCGCCATAAAACATACGTTTGCGACTTCCTTTTGTTCTTCTTCTTCGGAAGAAGATTCCTCGCTGTCACTCCATGTCGCCACATAAGCCTTCTTTTTCTTTTTGTAGGCTTTCTTCAATTTTGGACATTTATTCCTAAAGTGCCCCGGTTTATTACACTCATAATAAGTCAAGGGGTCTTTCTCTTTTTCTTTGTCCTTGTCCTTGTTTTTATCCTTTTCTCCTTCCCACTTAGCTCCAAATTTTTTCTTGTGGAAGGGTTTCTTTCTCCTCATGAATCTTTTAAATTTCTTTGCTAAGAGAGCAGTCTCTTCATCATTATCATCATCATCATCACTGCTGCTCTCTTCTTCTTTTGCAGCTTTGAGGGCAATTACTTTCTTTTTCTTTGTGTCCTCCTCTACATGCTGCCTCATAGTCAGCTCATGGGTCATAAGAGATCCTAGAAGCTCCTCTAAGGGTAAAGTGTTGAGGTCCTTAGCTTCTTGGATTGCTCATTTTTGCTTCCCATGATCTTGGTAATGACCTAAGAATTTTTCGAACAAGTTCAGAGTTAGTATATGTCTTACCAAGACTTTTCAAACCATTTACAATATCTGTAAATCTAGTGTACATGCATGCAATGGTTTCAGATTGTTCCATGCTAAACAATTCATATTTATGAACAAGAATATTAATTTTAGATTCTTTTACTTGATTGGTACCCTCATGGGTAACCTCTAATCTATCCCAAATCTCCTTTGCGGAATTACATGTGGAGATTCTATTAAACTCATTAGCATCTAAGGAGCAATATAAGACATTCATGGCTTTAGCGTTAAGCTGTGCCATTTTCTATCATTATCATTCCAGTCCCTTTCGGGCTTAGGAACAATAGTGCCATCTATAATATGTGTGGGTGTACTAGGTCCATTGATTATAACACCCCATAGCTCATAATCAGAAGCTTGAATGAATATCCTCATTCTAGCTTTCCAATATGAATAATTTGAACCATTAACAGTGGAGGTCTATTCGTAGAATGACCTTCAGCAAATGATCCAACTTGTGTTGCCATTTGGAACTTTAGCTCTTGATCGTGTGATCAAAATCTAATGAGCACTAGCTCTGATACCAATTGTTGGCCCAGATGACAACCCAAGAGGGGGGGTGAATTGGGTTCTTTAAAAATTAGCCTTTTAAAAATGTTTGCTTAAGAAGAATGAAGGCAATAGCAATGCAAATACAAAGTGCAGTGAATAAAACAGAGATAGAGAAAGAGTCAATGAAAGCACGGCAAACACAAAGATTTATAGTGGTTCGGTGTATCCAACACCTACGTCCACTCCCAAGATTCACTTGGGTCCACACTATAATCACCCTAGATTACAGCAGAGTTGTTTTACAAGCTCACAACTCAAACTTGTTGTTTTCCCGGGATCACAACGAACCCAGCTGGTTTTCAAGGGCTCACCAGCACAAAAACCCTAACCCAAGCTTTACCAAGCTTGTACCGAGGTAAGACTACCTCAACTAGTTCAATCCCCCAGATTGAACTAGACACAAAGAGTAGAAGTATTATTTTTCAGTTACAAAGCTCCTCAATGAGCAGATAAACAAATATAAATAAAGTTTAGGAAAGCCTGATTTGCAGTTGGTTGGCTTTGAGCTTTTCTTCTTTTCCTCAACTCCTTTAAAGTGTAGAATCGGGCCTCAGCTTGGATTCTTCACGGAATGTATGTTGGAGTTGATTTGGGCTTTTCCTCTTTTCTTTGAATGTTGAAAATCACTTGAGATGCTCTTGAATAACTCTTGGATTTTCTTCTGAAGCTTCCTTGGATTGTTGAGCTTGAACACAGAAGGAGCTTCCTTGATTTCACACTCTTTCTTTCACTCTATTTTGAATCACGGATTTTTTCAAATGAAGCTCTGTTTTTCTGATTTTTCTTTTCTTTTCTCTTGAAATGAATATCTCTCTATTTTTTTATCTTTGATTTGAAAATGGCTTCTCTATTTATAGATTCTGCAAAAATATAGCCGTTAGAAACAAAGAAAAATAGCCGTTAATCAAAAATCTTACCATTGACGCTGAGTTGGCATTCGGAAAAATTTCGCCCAGATTTGCTGGAGTCGACTCATGCTTTCCCCGAGTCGGCTCGAGGTCGTGATACCAAAAATAGAAATGTTCAGAAAGTCAAAGGGTCGACTCATCAAAAATGAAGTGTCGACTCCTGACAGTCGGGGGTCGACTCATAAAAAGTTGGGGGTCGACTCGCGAAGTGCTCAGAAAAACACACCTCTGGTGTCTGAACAGAGTCGACTCGCACAGTCATAGAGTCGGCTCGACAGAATCGGGGTCGACTCGAGAAATTGCGTGGGTCGACTCGAGACAGACAGTCATTTCTGTACTCTGAGTGGAGTCGACTCTGAAACTCAAGAGTCGGCTCCGGAACGTAAAAATTAGAAAGTTTTCTGATTGACTTTAAATTCGTTCCAGATTCATTTTAAATCATTATTTTGACTTGAATATAATAAAATTGACATTAAGAATCAATTCAAGAAATGTTCCAAAAACTCATTGATTATCATATGAAGTATAAAATTTCTTTTTGAAAGCTTAAACATTGAACATGAAGTTACTTTCAGTTTGATTAAAGTTATACTTTAACATTCTCATTCATTGTTCTAAATAAATTCATTGCTCATGTAAATAAACTCATTACATCTTTTAATGTGCACATGGCTTTTGGTAATCATCAAAATCAATAAGATTGAGGCATATAATTTTTCAACAAACTCCCCAACAAATTTGAAGATGGAGGCTTCCAAGAGATGAAATCATATGATGTGCACTGCTAAGGCAGCAGAGAAGTCTCAGAGGTCAGGTATGTCAAATTGTGGGCAGTGTCAACTGTGGACAGTGTCATGAAGTGTATACTCTACTGATAAAGAGAGGTCAGGTATGTCAAAACTGTGGGCAGTGTCATGAAGTGTATACTTTACTGATAAAGAGAGGTCAGGTATGTCAAAACTGTGGGCAGTGTCAACTGTGGACAGTGTCATGAAGTGTATACTCTACTGATAAAGAGGCTGCTTTTCTTAAGATCATGTGAATAGGTACAACCTTGTGAATAAAAACTAGGAGATTCCTAAACAATCATATCTGATAAGCAATGTAGGCCCAGATAACTCTTTATATCTGAATGCCCCATCGAATAGCCTAACAGATAAAGCGCAAGAAGGACAACCAACGAGTTCCAGTATCATCCTTCCAAGGGGGATGACCCAATGTCTGCCATATTAGTTCAGTCGCGCTCTAGGATAGGTAAAAATGGTATGGTCAGTATTTTCTTCCTTCAAACCACACAGTGAACATACACGCTAAATGAGTAGGTTTCAATTCAGCTTTGACTTTTGGATTTATGTTTGAATTTTTATTATTTAACATCAAGATCCATTATATTAAAAATTAATATTATTGTAATGTTGGACCGTTACGATTTAGTCTAAATTTATTATATTAAATTTATGAAGTATCGCTTCAATCTATCAACTATCATGAAATAGGTCGAATTGGAGCAGCCTGCTTTGGTTCGATATAGGATTGGCACAAGCAAATTGCAAGCCCCTTGCATCAAGCTCTTTTAATTTTGGGTTAGTTTTATAAATTATTTATTTTAAATTGGTTCGGCTAACTTTATTTGGCATGACTAACCCTACTTGTGGCCCTTTAGTTTAGTAGTGAGAGTATCAATCACAAATTAGGAACTATTCTAAAACGTTAAATCTACACCTTTATTAGGGCATTAAGCTTTCACATCAATATATAATATTAAAATAATTATATATCAGATAAAAAAAGTTTAAAGAACTTATAAATTAAGTTTATTCGTCATCAATTAGCTTACTTTTGAGTTTTTAAGATCACACGAATTTAGATTAATTAAATTAATTCATAAGCTTAAGGCATTACAAATGGTGGCAGAGCATAAAATTATCTTCATAATACCAACAATCTTATTCGAGTTAGATTCTGAATAACTTGACTTGCATTTAAACTTTTAAGATTATATGTATTAGTTTCCTAACAAGTTAATTAAACTAGTAAATAAATTTTAAATATTATAATACCAGCCATCATGGTATGCATTAGAAGATCAGCAATACATGTGGCATATCAACTCATATTATCTTGGCAAATGTATACTTATTATATTTTTGAAAAAACCACTCAATATGGTATTAAAATGATAATTTATAGTCAATTATTTGTTATTTTAAATTATTCTTTGATGATTAAATGGGTGGAACAATATTTTGCTCGGGCTTTTAACTGCCTAGTTGACATGTCTATACCACCCACTAATATAAGGTGGTGAAGATCAGAACAGAATAAAATATTTAACCCGTAGATGCAAGTGTATTCTCCACATATATCCCACATGGATGTGAGTTTCAATATCAAAAATCATAACATAAAGTTATATCACAGCAGACCATGGATGATATATTTTTTCATTCAGAATTTTTATTTTTTATTCAAATGCTATTCATAAATTCTTTTGACTAAGTTGCATAAGCACACATTCATATCATATTAGCTATGTTAATAATATTAATACCAAATATTATTATTATTTTATAATTTAAATATATCATAACTACTTATTTTGTATAAGTAATATTAAAAATAATTATTTTCATCATTATCACATGTACTGTTATCATTATCACTATTATTATGTTATCATTATTTATTATTTATTATTTATTTATTTTATAATTTATGCATAATTTAGCTAAAATCTAAAAATAATAACAATAAATATTCAAATGCATATCTTAAAGCATCATAATTTATTTTACAAGATAATTACAGATAAGAAGCAATATCTAAACATACGTAGGCATTTTATTCAAAAATTATATAATCTACTAATTTACTTGAAATCACTAATAGTAAATGGCTTACTTACCTTGTGTTGCAGGCAAACCAATAGATCAAATCCAACTAGTTAAGCTATTGCGACCTATAATATAATATTTAAATTTTTAATTTTTAAAAATCATGGCTTAAAACAAATTCTACCATTTTATCAAATTTAGTTTTGGATCAAACTTGAGACTTGATTTTAACTTGTATCAGCCTAAACGGTGCCAGAAAAAAAAAAAAAAATCTATAAACTAGACTTATCCCAGATCGAATCCTTTACCCTAAGGTTGCATAATCTATCTAACTTATCGATAATTTAAATGGAACCTACCGGACAATCATGTTTGATATATGTTTTGAATGGCAATCTACCTTAGTAAGAGATAATTATTCACATTACCAAAGACATGGTAATCTGATAATTTTTTTTTGATAAAATTGCTCATCCTTTCTTTGATCACTCTCTACTAGCCTCTTTCTTTACGGACCTCGCTGAAATTTTCATGTCCAATGTCCCAAGCCATGTCCAATGTCCCAAGCCATACCCTCTTCATATTCATCTATAGCTTTGAATATTATTTATATATATATATTTTTAAACATTATTATTTATAAATATAATTTTTAAAAATTAAATATATAATAATATAAATTTTTAATAAATTTAATTTAAAAGTATTTTGAGAATTTGATGTTATATAACTGGTAATCTATTTCTTATACCAAATATAATAATTAATATTACTATAGCATTACCTGTATATACCAAACACAATAATCAATATTATTAGTAATTTATCAACTTATATGGTAATCCATAATATCATTTAGAATTGCTAGCGTTGCACCAAACTCAACCTAAAAGGTTAGGCCATAACTAATTTGGGCTTCAAAAATTGGATCCAACTTGGGTCCAAATGTGTTGGATAAAGCCGAAAAGTGAGAACCAATTTTTATTCTTCCCATTGTTCGCTCTCTTTTCGCCCTTGTTTCTCATATAAACCATCGATGACTACCCATGGCCACCGCTAGGCTAATAGGCCTTCCCTGACCGGCGGGCCGGTCACCACCACCAGCCACAATAGTGCCGATGACCTCTCTCTCTCTCTCTTTCTCTCTCTCTTACACACTTTCTGCAACCCAGAGTCACCAAACGGCACGGCCCTAACCCAGCCGTCACCGGCGATGGCCCCCACCGCCAGCTGCATTGGCTTCTCTTCTCTCCTCTCTCTATTTCTCTCTTCTCTATTCTCTCAGCAACCCAGTTCTTTCTCGATCTTTTTATTTTTTTATTTAACTCTGCCTACAAAACAGGGTAGTCATCTTCTCTCCCCGTTTTCCGACGACCGCCGCTGACAACGATTGAACCCCGCGACCCCAGAATAGCTTAAGCAATAAGGAAGGGAATGGCGGAGGTATCTGTCAGAAGAAGTCGTCGGTGAGAAAGAGATCGTCGCTGAAAATTGACCTTTGTCTCTCTGTTTTCAACGCAGCAAAATAAAAAATCCAGCCTTACATTCGAGATCTACTAACAAGAGATTCAATCCCAAAAAAATGAAACTACCTGAAGGAGTTGTCGCCGAATGGAAGCATCCATGGAGGTCCAGCAGCCGGCGATGGTTTGAATAAAACTGAAACGCCGATGGTGTGAGAAGATACAGAGAGAATAGAGGAATATAAGAAAAGGAAGAAGGGAAGAGGTTTATTATCCGGGCTCTTCAAAGGCTGAATCACTAACCAAAGGAGGCGGCAAAGCCTCCTTCACTTCTTTGTTGTTAGTACGGGAGGCAAAGAAACTTCTTTCCTTCGCTCCTGGCTCTCGATTCTCTCTCATATATATATATATATATATAAGTGTTGCTACCAGAATCTGTCCTTCGACTCGGGCGCGATCGGTCTTCTGATCGGGCTTTGTCACGCCCCAGTCCCAAAATTCGAGCTAGGGTGACAACCCGCCGCATACCAGGCATGCAAGGCGTCTCGAACTTCATCACATAAATCAATATAAAGCAAAAATTCAAATCCATGATTTATTACAAACCATAATTATCAGTCTTGGGCTACCTGCCCTACACATAAGCGAATCTGAACTAAATCAAAATAATAGAACTAAGTTTATTTAATAGAAGCTCCGTCTATCCCAATTATCCTTCTTCATTCTTGAGGCTCTGAAAAACATTATGAGAATTCTATGAGCTCACACTCAATAAGTAAGCCTAATATAATTTCAAAATTTCATTTATCATGCTATCAGTATATTCATGTCATCATATCAAAATAATTTTGGAAGCTTAATTAAATAAATAATACTAGAATATGCGATGTAAACCAAACATTGTTTATACTGTCATTATTTTTTCTTTATGTGTCCCACGGCCCTACAACACACATCTTGTATATCACTCTTAAATATCCCCTAAGAGGAAGGGTTCTGGTACCAGTATTCTGTCATATCATAATCGGTCATATAATAATCTCTCATGTAATAATCTGTCATATGATAATCTGTCATATCATAATCTGTCATATGAGAACCGCGGCGATACATAAATTTTTTTTATTATCATTATCATAATTGCATATTATCATCTTGATAGTAACAACATAATTTTGCAAGATTAACATAATTATATTTAACAGTAAGTTCATAATTTATAAATTAAATAATATAAAATTATAATACTTGACTTACTTACCACAGTACGCAAATTTCAATTGATAACCCAGCTAATTGGACACCTAGGAACCTACGGTATCATTTTTTAATATTAAATTTCTAAAATCTGAATTATAAAATGATTCTTAAACTCTACCCAAACCACTTCAGGGGCCCAACTTTGGGCTCGAATATCTCTCAATGTATACACCCAAATAGGGAAACAAAATTATCCCCAAAAACTAGATTCAATCATGATTCGGGCCATATATTTACTTTGCCATTCTCGGCCCGATACAGGATCCAAAATGCTGCTCAAACAGAACTCCTGAACCAGCCCAACAGGGCCCAAATCACTGTTAGCCCAGCTGGCCCATCAATTCCCTTTCTTTTTTTTAAACTACTGTTCCCCTGTTTCAAACGAAACAGGGGCATGCCATGCCGGCGGCCAGGGCCACCGCCGGCCAAAATTAGGGGCGATCCGGCCGTCGGTGGCCGAACCAGAGCCGGCCGCCGCCACGACCGGCCCCCCCTCCTCTCTCTCTTCAATTTCCCCCGATTCCCTTTTTTCTCTCCCTCTATCCGCGGCGGCTTGGATTCACACCGGCGACATGGCCGGCCCAATCCAGGGCGGTCTGGCCACCGGTGGCCGGGCCAGAGCCGGCCGCTCCTCCCTTCTCTCTCTCTATCTTTCTAATTCCTCTCTCTTTTCCTCTTTCTTTCTCACGGTCTGCCGTGGCCAAGAAGCGTGCCGGCGACACGGCCGGCCGGACCTCCACCGGACGCACGCTCGGTGCCGGTGGAGGTCGCCGACCAAGGCTCAGGCCCGGCGAAGCGGCGGGCATGCCGCCGGCCCGAACCGAGGATCAACCGTCACCATGGAATCTCCCCGCCTCTGCTTCTCTCTCTCCCTCTTTCTTCCTTGATTCTCTCTCTCTCTCTCCCCTGGCATGGACAGAGAGACTCACCGGGAGCAAGCACGCGCACGAGGATGATGGGGAAGAAACGTCTGCACGAGAAGATGATGAGAAGAAGAGGTTTCCACATGATCCTTTAAAGGCAATATAGAGTCCTCAAATCAAGGGATTTGGGACTCTGTTAGTTAGAGATATTTGAAATTCAAATCTTTAGAGTCTATCTTTCCGATCTCGTGATAACTCTCACGAGCAGTTAACGAAATCCAGGGGATTACATTCTCTCCTCATAAAAATTTCGGCCTCGAAATTAATAACTTTCATTAGAGAGAATTAAAATTTCAATGTTGTCCCAAGGGCTAACAATCAACTAAAGCTAACAGTTTTCAATCATTAACTATTTTAAGATACAATTAGTTGTGGATACTTTTCTTTCATTTCTTCCTCCAGTTCCCAAATAGCCTCCCTCTCAGAATGATTACTCCATTGCACCTTGACATAGGGAATGGTACGCCGTCTCAGAACCTGATCTTTGCGGTCTACGATACGCACAGGATGCTCCTCATATGATAAATCTTTCCTCAACTGTATAGGCTCATACGCTATGACATGGCTGGGGTCAGAGATATACTTCCTCAACATAGAGACATGAAAAACATTGTGTACCCCATATAGAATCGGAGGCAGTGCCAGGCTGTAAGCAACCTCTCCGACTATTCTCAAGATCTCAAAAGGTCCAATATAACGTGGACTCAGCTTTCCTTTAATCCCAAATATCATCACATCTTTGGTTGGTGATACCCTTAAGAAAACATGGTCCCCAACCTGGAATTCCAATTCCCTTTTTCTGACATCAGCATAGCTCTTTTGCCTGAGCTATACGAAGACGCTCCCTGATCAAATGTACCTTATCTACTGTTTGCTGAATCAGCTCAGGGCCAAGCAATTTCCTTTCCACCACGTCATCCCAATATATAGGAGATATGCACCTCCTACCATACAGAGCTTCAAATAGAGCCATCTGGATGCTGGCTTGGTAACTATTATTATATGCAAACTCCACCAAAGGTAAGTGGTTATCCCAAGCTCCATCCAAGTCCATCACACAGGCTCACAACATGTCCTCCAGAATCTGTATGGTCCTCTCTGATTGTCCATCTGACTGGGGATGATAGGCAGTACTGAAGTTTAGTTTAGTTCCCATGGCCTTATGAAGACTCTTCCAAAACTGGAACACAAACCTGGTATCTCTATTTGATACAATAGATACCGGGACACCATGGAGTCTCACGATCTGCTCAATATACAAATTAGCCAATATTTCACTAGAGACCCCAACTCTGAAAGGTAGGAAATGAGCTGATTTTGTTAGTTTGTCCACAATAACCCAAACTGCATCGTTACTCTTAGGAGTTTTGGGCAGACCAGTCACAAAGTCCATTGTAATCTTTTCCATTTTCACTTTGGAATCATCAGAGACTGAAGAGGTCCTGCAGGCCTTTGATGCTCGGCTTTCACTCGCTGACACACCAAGCACTTGGCCACATATGGCGCAATCTCCCTCTTCATGCCTTGCCACCAAAAATTTTCCTTTAAGTCTCTGTACATCTTAGTGCCACCTGGATGCACAGTATAGGGAGAGTAGTGAGCCTCCTTCAAAATTTCAGCCTTTAGCTCCTCACTGTTTGGCACACAAAGTCTCCCTTCAAATTTCAGGGATCCATCCTCCATTACATAGAATTCATTCTGAACTCATGACTACACAACTTCTTTAATCTTTTGTAAATCTGATCTTCCATCTTGGAGGACTTGATTCTGTCAACTAAGGTCAGTTGGAGTACAAGTGCTGCAACAAGCCCATCAGACTGCTGTACTCTTAGACCAACCTCCCACTTCTCCAGATCTCTCAATACGTGAGGCTGGGAAGTAATCATAGCAGCTAACTCAGAAGAGGATTTTCTGCTCAAAGCATCAGCTATTACATTGGCCTTCCCAGGATGATACTGTAGATTCAGATCATAATCCTTCAATTGAAGAAGAGGTGGACAAGCTCATTAATGCAAACTTCGTTCGGGAGGTAAATTATCCGAGCTGGCTATCCAATGTCGTCATGGTGAAAAAGTCGAATGGCAAGTGGAGAATCTGCATCGACTTCACCGACCTTAATAAAGCATGCCCGAAAGACAGTTTTCCTCTCCCCCAGATCGATCAGCTCGTGGATGTTACCTCCGGCCACCAGATGCTGACCTTCATGGATGCCTGCTCAGGCTATAACCAAATTCGGATGGCACCCGAGGATAAAGAAAAACAGCCTTCATAACCGATCGAGGTACCTATTGCTACCGAGTCATGCCATTTGGTCTAAAGAATGCGGGCGCCACTTACCAAAGGCTAGTAAACAAGGTCTTCAAGGAGCAGATCGGTCGGAACATGGAAGTATACGTTGATGACATGCTGGTTAAAAGCAAAGAAGCTTCCCGGCATATTGAAGACCTTTTAGAAAGCTTCACGACACTCCGAAAGTATCGGATGAAGCTCAATCCGGCAAAATGCGCTTTCGGCGTCACCTCAGGAAAATTTCTGGGCTTTATGGTTTCTCAGCGAGGCATCAAAGCCAACCCGCAGAAAATTCATGCTGTTCAGCAAATGACACCACCTTCGTCTATCAAAGAAGTCCAGTGCCTGACGGGGAGGATTGCGGCCCTCAACCGCTTCTTGGCTCGATCGGCCGAGAAGAGCCTCCCTTTCTTCAAAGCTCTCTGATCCGCCAAGAACTTTCAGTGGACTCCCGAGTGCCAAAAATCATTCAAAGACCTCAAGAAGTATCTCGGTTCTCCGCCTCTCCTCAGCAGTCCCAATCCGGGAGAAATGCTGTTTCTATACCTCGCAGTTTCGGAGGGCGCAATTAGCTCGGTTTTGGTCAGAGAAGAGAAGAAGACTCACAAGCCAATCTACTATGTCAGCAAACTGCTTCGGGACGCCGAAATGAGATACACCTGGATCGAAAAGCTGGTGCTGGCCCTAATAACGTCGGTTCGAAGATTGCGACCATATTTTCAGGCGCATTCAGTGACGGTCCTCACTGACCAGCCAATCAAGGCGGTGGTCCACCACCCGAAGACATCAGGAAGAATGGCAAAGTGGGCCGTTGAATTGAGCGAGCATGACATTCGATATCAGCCTCGCCTGCCATAAAGGCGCAGGTCCTAGCCGACTTCCTCCTTGAATGTGCTATCTCAGAAGATGGCTCCACCCCGGACTCCTCCGAGTATCCGAGACCAAACGCCCTGTGGCTGCTCCACGTTGACAGATCCTCCAACGCCAATGGCTCCGATGCTGGTCTAGTCCTCACCAGTCCAGAGGGGATAACCTTTGAGTACGGCGTTCGATTCTCCTTCCCAGCTTCCAACAACGAAGCCGAATATGAAGCTCTGCTTGCCGGACTCCGAATCGCCCGTGACCTGAAAGTAAAGAAACTGAATGCCTTTACCAACTCTCAGTTGGTGGCCAGTCATGTGCGGGACAAGTTTGAGGCCCGAGAGCCAAACATGATTCGGTATCTCGAAGAGGTACGAAACTTACTCTCTTACTTCACCGAATTCGAAGTTATCCAGATCCACAGATCGAAAAATGCTTGTGCCGATCTACTATCCCGGCTAGCAACTGCGGAGTCAATGGACTCCGAGTGGAAGTTCCCCTTGGAAATTCTGGAAAAGCCCAGCATCGCGGAGGCAGACCGAGTGATGCAGATTGAGGTCGAACCATCCTGGTTTGACCCTATATTGAAGTATCTTAAAGAAGGGTCGCTCCTAGCCGACCGCAGGGAAGCAAGAAAGCTGAAGTTGCAAGCTACCCACTATGTGCTAATCGACGACCAGCTCTATAAGTGGTCCTTCTCCATGCCGCTTCTCAGATGCCTTCGCCCGTCTGAGGCTGACTATGCACTTCAGGAGGTGCATGAAGGAATTTGTGGCAGTCATCTAGGAAGTCGATCTCTATGCCACAAGGTGCTTCGCCAGGGATATTACTGGCCAACCATGCAAAAGGATGCCGATAATCTCGTCCGAGCCTATGACCCCTGCCAAAGGCACTCCAACATTCAGAGGCTCCCTTCCGCCAGTCTGATCCCCATTTCCTCCACTTGGCCCTTTGCTAAGTGGGGGATAGATATTCTTGGCCCTTTTCCCCTCGCTACCGGACAGAGAAAATTTTTATTCGTCGCCATTGATTACTTCACTAAGTGGGTCGAGGCTGAGGCAGTCGCCCAAATCACCGAAGCTCGGGCCAGGGATTTCGTGTGGAAATCCATCATCTGCCGCTTCGGCCTCCCGCATACTATCATCACTGACAACGGCAAGCAGTTCGATAATCCCAAGTTCTGGGAATTCTGTGAAGATCACGGCATTACCCATCGCCTCACCTCAGTAGGGCATCCACATGCCAATGGAGAAGCCAAGGTAACAAATCAAACCCTGCTTCAAGGGATTAAAGCTCGGCTCGCCAGAGCCCAAGGCAGATGGGCGAACGAACTTCACCATGTTCTATGGGCCTACCGCACCACCCAGAGGATCCCTACCAGAGAGACCCCGTTCCGGATGGCTTTTGGCACGGAAGCCGTCATCCCAGTGGAGATAGGCCTGCCCTCTCCTCGAGTTGAAAGCTACTTGGAAGAAGCCAACGACGAGCAGCTCCGCACCAATCTCGACTTGGTAGAAGAGGTCAGGGAAAAAGCTTGAATCAGAATGGCCGCGTACCAGCAGAGAGTGGCCCGTTACCATGCCTCCAGAGTCAAATGGAAATCCTTCTCACCTGGCGATCTCGTTCTCCGGAAAGCATCCGTCTCCAAGCCGCTGGAGCAAGGAAAGCTCTCGCCAAGCTGGGAAGGCCCCTACCAAGTAGCGGAAGTCATCGGACCTGGCACCTACAAGCTTCAGGATCTAAGCGAGAAAACCATTCCCCAGACGTGGAACTCGGACAACCTCTGCGTATACTATCAGTAGGGTACGCCTCTTTGACTTGCCCCGTTTATAACTCTGGCATCTTATTCCTGCTATTTATGACATGGTCGACTCTTTGGAAAAATTGCGATGAGAAATCGATACCTCTAACTCACTCTCAGCACATCCGAGCTGTTCCCCTAAATTTTGAATTGAATCTCCGAACCTCGGCTAGGTCGAGTCCCGCTTGATGAAAGCTCAGTATGACCGAGCACCCCCAGCGTGATCGAGGACCGAACGACGCTAAAAGCTATGTTCGGATTTGGGCCGCTTACAAGCCCCGGCCGACATAAACGATCTCCAAGGCTTAGCTCGGATTCGGGTAGCTTACAAGCCCTGGCCGACCTAAGTATTCTCCTAAGCTAAGTTCGGATTCGGGCCGCTTACAAGCCTCGGCCGACCTAAATGATCTCCAAGGCTTAGCTCGGATTCGGGCAGCTTACAAGCCCTGGCCGACCTAAGTACTCTCCTAAGCTATGTTCGGATTCGGGCCGCTTACAAGCCCCGACCGACCTAAAAGATCTCCAAGGCTTAGCTCGGATTCGGGTAGCTTACAAGCCCCGGCCGACCTAAGTACTCTCCTAAGCTATGTTCAGATTCGGGTCGCTTACAAGCCCCGACAGACCTAAATGATCTCCAAGGCTTAGCTCGGATTCGGGTAGCTACAAGCCCCGGCCGTCCTAAGTACTCTCCTAAGCTATGTTCGGATTCGGGCCACTTACAAGCCCCGGCCGACCTAAACAATCTCCAAGGCTTAGCTCGGATTCGGGTAGCTTACAAGCCCTGGCCGACCTAAGTATTCTCCTAAGCTATGTTTGGATTCGGGCCGCTTATAAGCCCCGGCCGACCTAAACGATCTCCAAGGCTTAGCTCGGATTCGGGTAGCTTACAAGCCCCGGCCGACCTAAGTATTCTCCTAAGATATGTTCGGATTCGGGCTGCTTACAAGCCCCGATCGATCTAGTTGGTCTCCAAAACACGAAGCAATATTTGGCGGGGACGAACATCTTGGGGATGGCAGCGAAAACAAAAGTTGCCAAAAAACCTCCCCTTCTGTTCATTATAAAGAAAAAGACAAAGAGAAGAAGAAAAGATAAAATAGTCTTCACAGAGGCTTCACATCTTCCCCAGGAGCCGCCGAACTCTCCCCACGCTGAACTAGCTCGGCGATCTTTTGGTGAAGGGATGCTATCTCCCCTTCTTTGTTGGATGATAACACGGTGGAGGGACTCGACCTCCCTCATCGAGACGGCCAGATATTGCTCGGCCGCCCTCTGTAGCTGTTCATGGCTCGCGAATGCTGACGCCAAGGCCATTCCATCAACGGTCACTGTGATGCGACTCTCTCGGGAGTCCCTGCGGCCATCGGCACCGCCGTTCGGCGCTTGAGTTGATCGCCTTTTGCCGCCGGAAGCCATATCCGCACTCAAGAGCTGCTGGGAACTGGCTGAAAGGATGACCGGTACAGGCATCCCTCTAGTCCGTATTTAAACAACTCCTGGCGAGTGTTTCGATCGGTCGGGTCATTAATCTCAACATGTGAAAACTCGGCACGCGTCAACACTCCGATGGATGCTCGCGGGAGCCGAGGGGTCGCTCCCCTCCCAAGGAGGATTGTTTCACATCAACGAGGTGCTCGGGAACTCTCCTCCTTCTCTAGGGACCAGCTTCCCTCCATTTTGTCAAACACCCTCTGAGATAAATGCCCTTGAAAATCTGTCAGGCACCCTCGAAAAAGCGTGAAGAAATGAAATGCGCTGGCCCGCCTTCCTCGAAGGTAACCAAATCGTAAGTCCTGGGTGCCCCATGCGTCAGTCGGGCGACCCTCATCTTCTCTGACAGTCTACACCAGAGTTTGTATTCAACATAAAGGCCGGACAAGATATCACGATCCTCGGCGATGGCCGAGCTACTTACCTAAGCTAAATCTTCGTACCTCGGTTGGGCCGAGCTATGAGTCGGAATATAATATTGCAGCCGAACCAAATGGTCCCCAAAAATTCATTCGGATTCGGGTAGCTTGCAAGCCCCGACCGGACCGAAAGATCTCCAAGACTTCTTCTGGATTCGGGCAGCTTACAAGCCCCGGCCGGACTGAGCAATATAGGAGCAACAACTCCCCAGCACAAAGGAGGCAGAAGCTAAAGAAAGAAGGAATGAAAAACTTCTTTATTTCTTTATCAAAAGAAAAGTTACAACCTCCTGAGAGGAGTTACAAGTGCATCAAAGCACGGAAAATGAAAATGAGTAAATAGCTCGGCCGAACTGCTCTGGTCAGCTTCGGTTAACGATGATACTTCGGCGTCTGACCCAAGAAATCAGACAAACCCATCAGCTCACCCTGATAAGTGGCAAAGCCGGCCTCCCACGGTCCCTCCGGATGAATTAAGAGATCCAAAAGGAGGCATGGCCCATGGATGCTGATTCTGAGGAATCGGGCAAACTAACCAGCTTCCCCCTGGGTGGGATGCTGGGCTGCAGGCCGCTGCCCGATTGAGAGAGCTAGGGGACCATCAGCCCCATGCTGCTCTCAGCTCCCCCTTCCCGTGGCAAGGATTCCCCTCAGAGAAGAGGCGAGAATCCAGCCCGATGGAGAAGGAGGGCTCCGTGCGTGCTACGGGGGTGCCTATGCACTTTCTACCCTGCGTCCCCCATAGCAGGCCACAAAGGATACACAGGAAGCACATATGTGCGCTCTCTGTGTGATCTCTGCGAACCTCCTGTGCGCTCTCCATGTGATCTCCGAGTCTCCTCCCTTGAGGACGAGCCGCTCTTCAGCGACTCCTTCATCACCCCAGCTATCCGAGGGAAGACTGCTTGCAAAAGGAAAACTCAGTCCCTCCGCCCTAAGCCTTCGGGACACAACCATCATGAAATTTTTCTACGAACACAAAGAAGAAAGCTTTGGGGAAGGCCTAACACGGCCCCTTCCTCCCCTTTTTATAGGCAGAATGGATCAGGGGCAACTATCAAGGCAGAAAGCCCCGAGATTCAAAATGCTTAATCCACGCCACCACATGGCCTCCTGGGGTGGAGACAGCGCCCCTCGTTGCGCGCCAAACGCGTCGCCCGAACCATGACGCACGCCGAAAGATTTTCTCTGATCCCGAATCACGAATTTTAAATACGGAGAATCGCCCGCCGATCTTACAGATACGGGCAGCCCTGGGAGATCGTCCCATGAAAGTGACGCCCTCCAATGGTGGATAAGTGCTTGCGTCGTACGTTAAAACGACCCGCATTGAAAAAGATCGATATAATAAAAGCCCCTTGAAAATCACCAAGGCCACCCTTTGCTGGCTACAGAGCCGTACTATCTACTTCGGCAAAACGAAGGTCGACGTGCCTTGGAAAAGACAAGGCACTGACAGAATAATAAAGAGGTGCAAAGGCCAAGTACTTCTCGATAAAGATGCTTCGATATCCTCTACTCTGACCCAACTGCCTGTTGTATCCAGGCATGAACCAAGGCATTGCCTTAGGCTCCCCTTCAAGGCCAGAGCTGCTTCCATACTTCGGAACAAGCCGAAGTATCTATCTTCAGTTCAGCACGACTGAGTGTTATCCCACACCCCGATCTAGACGAAGATAGCTGCCCTCATCTCATCGACAACGAGGCACTCCTTGTACTTCGGCTAAAGCATGAGCGCTATACCTTGAATCTTGCCAGGATAGCCAAAAATCCTCCAAGGGAGTGGATCGCTTATAAGACTTGCACGATGAAAGCAAGCATCTCAAAACAGCAGCAATCACGAAAGCCGCAGAAGCTGTTCTTTTCATTCATCATAAAAAGGGCGACAAAAGGAAAGAAAAATGCATTGGCCCTTGGCTCGCCATTCTCTCCGGGAGCCGCTGAGCCCTCCCCTCGCCGCAGAATCGGCTCGCCCAACTGCCGTTGAAGGGACGCCACCTTCCTTTCCAACCGATCGTTGGTCTCATGGAGGCGCAAGATCTCCCTGGTAGAGGCAACCATGTATTGCTTGGCCGACTTCCGAAGTTGCTCGTGGCTTGCAAACGATGAGGCCAGGACTTCCCCATCGATGATCGCCTTAGTGCGGCCCCTACGGGTCCCCCAACGGGCATTGACACCATTGATTGATGCTCCGATCAACCTTCCTCCTTTCTCGGAAGCCATCTTGCTATCACAAGTTTAGATAAACCAGCAAAAGATCGGCAGAGAAAGTGGTTAACGATGCCCTACCACCCGTTGGTATTTAAACTACTTCGGACGAGTGCCCCGGTCACCCGACCCATCAGCTCCAGTGCCCCTGCCATAAGGCCTCGCCACGTGTCGTTACTTCAGTGGCCACTCGTGAAAGGCAAGGATTTGCTCCCTCCGCAACGTGAAGAATAAGAAAATGGCGATGGGAAAGTTAACAAACCCCCCCTTTTTTCTCGGGATCAAATCCCCCTTTTTTATCGAAGGCGCACCCACATCTTCGCCCTCGATAAGTCGGACTACCTCGGTCCTGGCCAAGGCGTTTCTGTAACTCCTGGTCCTTTCCAGTTGACCTACCGCATCTCTCGGTTCTAGCCGAGTTATCGCACCTTGCGACTTCGGCCGAGCTAGGTCGTCTCTCAGCCCCTTTAACCGAGCTATGTCGTATCTCGGCTCCTTCACCAAGCCTATCCATATGTCTTGGCCTCGACCAAGATGTTCGCTCAAATTCGAGCTAAACGCACCAAGCGGCGCAAATAAGCCATAGGTTACTCGCGGTCGAAGAAAAGAAAAACTTGAGACAAGAGATCATCCGAGAAAGGCAATCGATTGGAGACAAAAGGCTCATTCATTAAAGACTCCAACCGAGTTACAAGTTCGAAAAACAAAAGCAAAAATGTACAGATAACCATTAAGAATCAGGGTTGCGAACGGCCCCAGCGGCCTCGGCAGCTTCCTCAGTGATATTAGGGGGAGCTTGACTTGTCTCACCCTTTTCGAACACTGCTGTTTCCCCGATGGTATGACGAGGATGCCCTTCCAGGGTCGCGGCCTCACTAACACCTGGAGCAACGTTAGAATCGGCGTCTGAAAATCGTCATATTCGTCCTCTTCATCCCCCGGGGAGCAAGCTTCAGGGGTCTCAACACTTAAGAAGGAGAGGTCCCATTCTGGATGCTCCTTGGATATCTTGCTTCGAGTGTCCTCCACACCGAGCTGGAAGGCGTCGGCGCAAGTTGCATCTTGTTCGCAAAGCGAGCCGCATTTCAGTTTCAGCTACCTGGCTCCGTAGTGAGGCAACCAGCCCCTCAACTTCAGTAGCTCGATTCCGCAGTAGAGCAACCTGCTCCTCGGACTCACTGACCCGCCTCTCGAGCTTTGAATTCCTCTCTCGACCGGATGCCAACTCCCCTTGCAAGGCCCGCATTCGGTCTCGGTTATCCAGCTCTGCTTTTTTCATCTGTAAAAACATAGTTAGCCAACGCCGCGATGGGCTAGTAAAGGAAGCTAAAAAAGGGGTAGGACCACACCTCCTCCCGCCGAGCTAGCTTCTTGGTCAGCTCCTTAATCTCATCAATGGCCCTCAACTTGTCAGCTCTAATTAGCTTGACTCTGCTCTTAAGATCATTGATCCTCGACTGCCTATCATCAACTTCTCCCCAGGCTTGGGAGAGCTTGTTGTCGAGCAGGTTAATCTTTTCCTGGTGCCATTTGATATTGTCGTCCCTGTCTGCAATATCATGGTCGCGCTGCCGTACCTTCTCCTCCATTTTGCCAAGCATTCTACTCAGGCGACTCCTCTCTTCCGCGGCCTCTCTCCTCTACCTGCTCAAGTTCTCGTTAAACTGTTTCTTAACAGTTTCCATTTCTTCGAAATGCCTGGATTTGATCCGGGATAGCTCCGAGCATGCGTCGTCACACTTTGCCAGGAACCCACTCAGCTCCTTCACTTCAAGCTCTAGCTTGGACACATTATCCTGGGCAGCCCGATACAATACCTTCATCCTCACCAGATTCTCGTTACTGGTGCCCAAAAGCTGCTCAAACATGTCAGACGCTTCCGCTCGCGATTGAAGCTCGGTGTTGACTCTCCTGGCCTGGATACTGGCCCCGTTGCCAGGCTCAAGCGCCAGCACAACGCCCTGGTAACTAAAGCACTCTACAAAATGAAACACAAAGTGAGAAAAGCACGACCGAGCTAACCGGAAAGCATTCGCTGCTTGGGAGTAGAAACCTACCTGGGAGATGTAAGACCGGGCTAGCCCCATGAGGGTAGAGTTGTTGATCTCGGGAAGAAGGTGGATATCCTTCACCGTGTCCCGCTGGCCAAATGCGGCATCAACAAGATCCAGGTTCGCGAACTTATCCGCCGAAGGATCCGCCCGGGTACAGTACCGACCTCATTAGGGCAGCGAACGCCGCCTCGATAGTCGAGTCCGAGCTATTGGGCTGATCATCGCCACCCGAAGGATCGATTCGGGCAACCTCCGATTGAGAAGCTTTTGACCTCTTGGCCTCCTCTAGCAAAATTCTAGCCTGACCTTCTTCGGATAACTCGGCCAGCCCAAGCGCCAGTTTTCCCGAAGCTTTTGGGGAGGAAGCTTCGGCCGCAAGACTCTCACCTTGCCCTATCCCCTCGTCCGAGTTTCTCCCCTCGATTGCGAACATCTGCTCTTCCCCTGCAGGCTCCGCCAAGGTTTCAGTCTGTTCGGCTGTTGCCTCAACCTCTCCAGGAAGAGGTTCTCCAATCGTTAGCCCCTCGCGAGTCTCTACTGCGGCGACCCAGCGTCGCCGCCCCTAAACCCCTCCGAGGGAGGCCCTCCAATAGAGAGCTCTTCTTGAGCTTCAGCAGTTGCAGTCACCCCTTCCTGTCCTCCTGCCAAGACTAGAGACATTTCTCCGTTCGAGGAAGAGCCCTCAGGGGCACCGACCTCCGCCAAGCCAGCCATTGGCTCATCTTCCAAAGGAGGAGCGTTCGGATGAGCTAACGGAGTCTTGTCCGAGCTATCTTCTATTTCCACCACTGGGGGATAGGGGATCTCAACAGTCCTCTTTGGGCCCTCCTTCGTTTTCGGCGCCCCCGTCGTGGTTACCCCAACCTCTGACGAGCGCTCTTCGGAGAGACGGGCCTTCTTCTTGGGCTTACTTTTATCCCCACCGATACTCTCCCTTGGGCGCTTGCCTATCCTTTTTTGTATGCGGCCTGACAATTCAGACTTCTTGGCTACGGGAGCGAAGAGCAAGCGGTCAGACCAAGATGCATTTGCTCAAATAAAACCAGTAAAAAAGTGAAAAAGGACCTACCATGAGGATTGAGAGGGCTAAGCCCGGCAGCGAAAAGAGCCTCCTCCGACAATAAGTCGTTGGACGAGAACGCCCTGCCATCGCGGAGGACTTCCAAATCCTTCTCCTGTTCGGATAAAGTCGGATGTGTTTCCACATCCCGAACAAAGTCTCCTCATCCCCGAGAAAATCGGAACCAATGTTCCCTTCAGCAATGAAGAATCGAATCTTCCACCCCTTTATAGATGACGGCTTATCCACGATCATCTTAAACGACCTCCGAGGTCCGATGTAAGGCCACTCCAATTTCCTCCCAGGTATCAGGTGGTAGCAAGCATGAAAAAAGGGCAGAGTTGCCACTACCTGAATCCGGTTGCACATCGAAATAAACTCGATGATACTCCGCCAGCTGTTGGGAGCGACCATCGTCGGACATATGTTGTAAAACTTCATGATCTCCTTCACTAGGGGATGGAGAGGAAACCGGAGGCCCGCTTTCAGACTATCTTCATAAAGAAAGACCCCGTGTTCCAAATCTTGCGAAACCCTATGCTCGGGTTCCGGCAACCGCAGAACAACATCCGAGGGAATGCCGTACTTCTGGCGAATTTTCCCCAAATCCTCGGCGGTAATCTCCGAAACCACGTCGTCGGGGCTCATCATTCTGCTAGCCAGGAGAAACACCAAACGAAGCTACAAAGGGAACAGAGAACAAAATGCTCCAAAGAGGAACGAAGGAGCGCTGTGAGCAGAAACGGCGCTATTTCAACTTTGCTTCCCCTCGAAGGAAACCACCTCAAGAGAAGATAAGGCGTCTCACCCAAGGCGCCCGGAACCACCTCTACAAATGCCGTAAAAACCGGGATTTGCTACGTGGCAGTCCTCCAACCGTCGCCCCAAAGGAGCCTTACCCATGAAGGCACGGTGGCCGCGCAGCATTAAATAGGGCATCATTGCACAGATTGTCTAATCCGAATCCTTCCATTCAAATCATGCTACCTTGACTTATAATCCCTATGCCCGAACCTACGCTTCGAACTAAGGAGTGGGGGCATATGTTGAGGGGTAAAATCACCACGCTTCAATAATCGTGTACGTGGCTAAGGCTAGCCCTGAGTCCTGCTCGTTGTGCAACACCCGCCAGGGATAAGTCAGCCTTGGTAGGTCGGGGCACCTTAGCCCCTTACCGTGCTAAAGATTCTCAAGACGTGGACCGCATTTCCACACCCCACACCCCATCCGAGCCTACATCGTCTCTCGGTCCCAGCCGAGCTATCTCATCTCTCGGCCCCGGCCGAGCTATCTCATCTCTCGGCCCCGGCCGAGCTATCATCTCTCGGCCCCGGCCGAGCTATCATTTCTCGGCCCCGGCCAAACCATCATCTCTCAGTCCCGGCCGAGCCATCATCTCTCAGTCCCAGCCGAGCTATCTCATCTCTCGGCCCTAGCTGAGCCTCGTCTTGGCCCCTCCGGTCGAGCTATCGTCTCTTGGCCCCTCCGGTCGAGCTATCGTCTACCGTTTCTCGGCCCCGGCCGAGCTATCATCCCTTGGCTCTAGCCGAACCATCCCACCACCAGCTTTTCTAGCTGGTTCCTTCCAATCACTCGGCCTAACCCGAGTGATCCCCATACCTCTGCGGAGTCCGGCACGAAAAAGCTTAAATCCTTAAGATTCAAGACAGGAATCATATCTGAGAGTGGCCTAGGCCCCTGAGGCCTATGCTCCCGCCAAATCTCGAGACATCAACAAGCTCTCCCAACCGTTGATCCTCTAACTAACCAGATACGAATCCTACCGATCTCATAACAAACTGGATTCGAATCTCAACAGCTTTCGGGCCCACGACGCTTCCAAACAACTAGGTGATCCTTTAAAAATACCACAGCTTCAGACCCCCTCAGGTACGCCATCTTCCGCGTGCACACTTGCTCACTAGCTCTCTCTCTCTTCCTCTCTCTTTGCCTTCATTTCCGCCATTAGCGCTCCGTTCGGAGCCTCTGGAGGAACTCTTCGGCGAGAGCCTTCTCCTTATTTCTGTTGACTGTCGATCTCTCCTGATTTGAGCATCGGATGGTCTTCCGCAGAGGGCCACTCCCAACACCTCTCGCGTGAGGACTGTCTTGCAAGTCCGTCTAGGAGGAAGCCCGTCTCGAAGCCCCGCGCATCCGAGTCGAAGGACGAATTTCAGCAGCAACAGAAAGATTTTGCTGTTACACTTTTTATTTCTAAGTTCAATTTTATGCGTTAAAAATGTTAAACGTTATGGGCTATTGTAGCAAAAAAGAGTGCTCCCGCATACAAAAAAGAGAGGAAGACCTCGGAGCAGAGGAGAGGATTTGTACTTCTGCTGACCATGAGAGCTGAATGGCTAATCGATCCTTTACCATATCAATGGTTATAATTTATTCATATGTTTTTGAAAAAATAATAAAGGAGTATCAAAGGAAAACCTATCTTGGAAGTATTCTTCGTAAGCTTTCAAACCATATATATATGTAATTTTTATCATTAGTTTGAGAGAGAAATTCTGAAAATTGCTAATCACGATGGTGAGCAAAAGAAAAGAAAAAAAAAACTAGTGCTGGGCCATGCGCTTGGGCTAAACAAAAAATTCTTGCTGCACTACCTTTCGATGCATCAAGCATGCATTGACTCATGGATTGATTGTCCATATGTGTCAGCATGTGTGCAGTGACTCAATGGGCCTTATCATGCATTGTACGTACGTTGACATGTATGAACAATCAATCCATATGATCATGCACGCTTGCTACAATAAAAAAAATGATGTAGCAAATCTTTTTTCAGATCATACAGCACGGCCAATTTAGACCATACCATTCATCAACCCAAGGGCTGAGGCGGCTAAGCTGTGTGCCTAGGCGCAGAAATCTTTTGTTAAAAAAAAAGGAGAGAAGTTTTGAAAAATTGACTAAAAATATTTTAGATAGTTTGAGAATACTTTGCACCGTCGGAATGGAAGCTCCTGGACTTTGTACCCTATTATTATTATTATTTATAAATCTAAAAAAAAAAAAAGGAGGAATTGATAACTTTTTTTCTTTTGCTAGTGTGCGTGTGTATTTATTCATGATAACTTATATGTTTGTAGAGAGAGAGAAAGAGAGAGAGAGAGAGAGAGAGAGAGAGAGATGACAACATATAAGGAGTTTATGAACAACAAAATGAATCCTAAACATGTCATTCATGTACACCTGGAAATAGTCACAACATGTGGGATGACTTAAGATTAGATCCTACATACCAACTTAATGATTCACATTGGATGCTCAATTCCTTGCCTGATGAATGGAAACAAGTGAGACACAAATACATGAGAAGTCGTCGATTCAAAAATAATGGTTAAAGACTCTTCCGTGAGTTAGAATTGGCTTAGGAGAGCTAAATTTTAAATGGTTGCAATGGACCACGATATTGCCTCAGTTCCCAAATCTCCGTGGTGCAAGGCATTTGGGTCTTAACGCAAAAAAGAGAGATCCTTGGATAATATGATGTTTGAAATTAAAAGTAGCCTTAATTACCAAAAGGATCAAAGACTTACAAATTTCTTGATTATAAGAAGTTCAATAAAAGGAATTAGTTTATCTTATTTAGATTGTATTTGCTAATGTATGGTTTAACTTTTATGTTAGATGCTTTGTATATAAGATGTATTTAAATGAATGACATGTTCTATTTGAAGTAGTTGCAAATGTTACTTTTATTTCTTTTACTGAATTCGTGATTATTTACAATATACCGTGAACATGTGACTCAGAAGAAGTTCTTAGGTTAGTAGCATTTAAGGAATTCTTACTTAGAACTAAAATTTTACATAAATTAAAGTACATTAACAATGATTAAATTTTTAAACATGATTGATGATTGGAGCATAGCGAACTTTTGGTCCAATATCTTAAATTTGATTATCAGCCGTTTAATTTGTTTTTGCTACAAAATAAATGTACATGTTTTAATATGTTATGCATTGTACTAGCTAGTATTTATTATGCATTTTGATATGGCTGACCATCTCCTCTGGGTGGTATTATAATCTTTTACACGATTTTCGAAAATAGTGATGTGACAGCAAAACCCAGAAATGGAATCTTGGCTCCGGCCTCTAGCAATGGCCTTTGGCTCCGGCCTCTAGCAACGGCCTTTGGCTCCGGCCTCCAGTGACGGCCCGTGCCTCTAGCTCCGGCCTTTGGCTCCGGCCTCCAGCGACGGCCCGCACCTCCAACCTTCGGCTCCGGCCTCCAGCTCCGGCCTTTGGCTCCGCCCTCCAGCGACGGCTTCAGCCATAACTTAGTGCCTTTCTCGCATACACAACGACCCTCCTCAGGTAACAGATCCTGAGATTCGAGGTCTGTTGCCACACACCTCGCTCACTGAAATCACGGGCAAGTGTTAGCACGCCCGGCAGTTACCGCTACAAGCGGCCCTCATCCAGCAACGGTTTAACTACTTGCCGTTCGAAGGAGTTTATCCCAACGAATAAGATTCGGCGTTTCAAAGGAGACGAAAAAGAAGGAAACCTCTCAGACATGTATAAAAGGTCCTCGAACTCAACAGAAAAGGGAGATCTATCTCTCTCTCTCTCTCTCTCTCTATCGCTCTCTATCTCTCAACTCCTATCTCACTACTACAGAACTGAGCGACAAGTTTACTAACTTGAGCGTCGAAGGGTCCTTGCCGGGAACACCGGCCGGGGACTTCTTGCAGGTTTCCGAAGAAGGAAGACGACCCTTCCATCCCATTTGGAAGCCCACGACAAATCTCAGCATGCCCGTCGCTCATCACGGTTGATTTATCCGCATTAGATTGGCGCGCTAGGTAGGGGCGTTCGCACGAGAGGAAGGCGAAGGTTCTTCCTGTGACCCCACCAATTCTGCAAGGGAGACGATGATGACCACACGAGCACAGGAGGCTTCCTTTAGTCAAGCCGCGGAGCACATTCCACGGGTTGAGCAATCGGAGGCCAACCTCCGTGTTTCGCCCCCTGCACAGATAAGCCAGCCTGACCGGCTCGAAGTTCTAGCTCACCAGGTCCAAGACATGATGACAATGGTACGAGGACTGTAAGAACACTGCTTGGCCGCTGCACCTCAACCCCCTGCGCCTGGTGAAGGGGTGCGGGGGACAATCCAGTCTCACCAAGGCGAGACCCCACCCGAGGTCTCCCATCACTCACCCCCTGAATCTCGTCGCCGAGAGGCCTCAAAGCGATGGCGGTCCCCCTCCCGTCACCCCGGTCGTTCCCACCATCGGCCGGACGAGAAAGAATCCAGGCGGGTGAGCTCCCTACGCCGGCGATCTTCTTCGGCTTCCTCTTCCGATTCATCTCAAGATGGCACCCTCAGGAAGACTACCCATCGGGCCGAGCAACGGCTCGATGAGTATCATCGACGGTTGGAGGAGCTTAGTCGCTGGATCGCTAACCCTCATGGGACGGACTATGAGCATCGCCCCCCAGTTTTTCGGTGCATCATGGAGGAACCGGTCCCGCCCCGTTTCCATCTCCCCCAACTGGACCCATACAATGACACAACGGACCCACTGGACCACCTGGAGAGCTACAAGGTCCTCATGCAGGTCCAGGGAGCGACGAACTCCCTTTTATGTGTCGCCTTTCCAGCCACCCTTCGCAAGGCAGCACGTGCATGGTATTCCCGCCTGCCTCCGCGTAGCATCAATTCGTTCCGGCAACTCGAGCAATCTTTCTTGGCCCACTTTGATGCGTGCCGGAAGATCCCACGAGTGGCTGATAGCCTATTCGCTGTCCAACAGAGGAGTGGCGAGACTTTGAAGGACTTTGTCGCTCGGTTTAAGGAAGCAGTATTGGAGGTATACAATGGATGATTCTGTAGCCACTTTGGCATTAAAACGAGAACTTTGTCCCTCCAGGTTTGCCTATTCCCTGGACAAGAAGCCTCCGAGTTCTTATGCCGAGCTTCTGAGTCGAGCACAGAAATATATCCGCACCGACGAGGCGGATTCTTCCAGGAGGGAAGCTAACAAGAACACCAGTAAGAAACCACCGCCTACTGAACATGCCGGAACACGACCCCGGAAGCCTGAGCCTCCTCACCGCCTGATCGCTGACCACAGACGCTTATTTAAGGAGCAATTCACTCCCCTCATGGCTCCTATATCTCACATTCTACTAGAGATCGAGGAGGAACTTTATTTCAAACGTCCGGCTCCCTTGAAATCTGGGACCCCCCGCAACAAGGAGTTTTACTGCCGGTACCACCGAGACTATGGTCACGACACCGAGGACTGCCGCCATCTGAAGAAGGCCATTGAGGAGCTGGTTCAGCAGGGTCACTTGGGCAAATTCGTTTGAAGGGGAAACCATCCCACTTCAGGTCCATCGGTGCCTCCGACACTTCTGGCCGGCGTGGACAATGCTCCAACGTAGAAGACCATAGCTATGATTTCCTGGAGGGCAGGTAGTGGTTTAAAAAGGCAGCGAGAGGGAATAGATTCTGTAATTCCTTTCTTTGGAAAGGATTTAAATGGGGTAGTTAATAAGCATGACGACAATGTCGTTGTGTCCATGACTATAGCCAAACATCCTGTAAAAAGAATTTTAGTTGATAGTGGGAGTTCGATGGATGTTTTGAGCTACGAGGCTTTTGTTCGGATGAATCTGTCGAAGTCTTCCCTCCGACCCGTTGCCGTACCTCTAATGGGCTTCACTGGAGACTCGGTGAGCGTTGAGGGGGAGATCGTCCTCCCAGTCACGGCTGGAACCCCTCCATGTCAAAGCACCGTGGTCATAAATTTTCTAGTGGTTCGGGTCCCGCTGGCTTATAACGCTATATTGGGGAGACCAGGATTGAATTTGCTAGATGTCGTGATCTCCACTAAGAGATTATTGGTAAGGTTCCCCACCGACGAAGGAGTCGGAGAGATGAAAGGGGAGCAAAGCCCGCCACCGCTTTGCTATCATTTGTCTCCCAGCCCACTGGAAGCGGCGTCGGCAATAGCCTCTGAGCCGCTCGATCCTCGGGAGCTGGGAAGGAGGGGAGAACCAGCCGAACACCTCCTGACCCTCCCCTTGGGGGATGACCCGGCAAGGACTGTCCAGGTGGGGGCGTTGCTTCCAGAAGAGGCACGTGATCGACTTCTCACTTTCCTGCGTGCCAACACCGACGTCTTTGCATGGTCGTCCTCAGACATGCCGGGCGTCCCCGAGGAAGTGATCACTCATCGGCTCAACCTTAGGCCAGAGTGTCGGCTGGTCCGACAGAAGAAAAGAAACTTCGCTCCAGATAGACAGAAAGCTATCGACGAGGAAGTTCGCAAGTTAACGGCTGCAGGCCATATTCGGGAAGTTCATTACCCCGAATGGTTGGCCAACGTGGTGATGGTCTGTAAGACCAATGGGAGCTAGAGAATGTGCGTGGATTCACCGATCTCAACAAAGCATGCCCTAAGGACAGCTTTCCCCCCCGGATCGATCAACTGGTGGACGCTACATCCGGTCATGAGGTCCTTAGCTTCATGGATGCTTTCTCTGGGTACAACCAGATCAGGATGAATCCGGCGGATGAAGAAGCTACCTCCTTCATAACTGAGAAGGGGTTATACTGCTACAGGGCAATGCATTTGGGCTAAAGAACGCGGGAGCCACCTACCAAAGGCTGATGAACAAAGTCTTCGAAGGCCAGATAGGACGCAACATAGAAGTGTACGTGGATGACATGTTGACAAAGAGCGTCCACGCCACCGACCATATCGCTGACTTAATGGAGACTTTTGACAACCTTCGTTGGTACCAAATGAAGCTGAACCCACGCAAGTGTGCATTTGGGGTGACAGCCGAAAAGTTCTTGGGTTTCATGGTAACCCGGCGGGGGATCGAGGCAAACCCGGACAAAGTTCAAGCCATCTTGGACATGAGGCCTCCCGCCAACAAGAAGGAAATACAGTGCCCGACGGAAAGGGTGGCCGCCTTAAGTCACTTCCTGTCCAAGTCCGCTGAAAATGCCTACCTTTCTTCAAGGCGCTCCGCAAGGTCAATGAATTCGAGTGGACGAAAGAATGTCAAGGGGCGTTCGAGGGGCTAAAGGAATTCTTATCTACCCCGCCGCTGCTATCCAAGCCAACATGTGGAGAAGAACTCCTTCTATACCTCGCGGCCTCTCCTAAAGCCGTTAGTTCTGTGCTGGTCCGCATGGACACCAATGGCATGCAGAAGCCGGTGTATTACACAAGCAAGGTGCTCCACGATGCAGAAACCAGGTACTCGAAGATTGAGAAGATTATCTTCGCATTGATTGTGTCTGCCCAGCGTCTGCGGCCATACTTCCAAGCCCACCCGATCGCGGTGATCACAGACCAACCTTTAAAGACAGTTCTCGCTCGCCCAGATACTTCCGGCCGATTGGCAAGGTGGGCGCTTAAATTGGGATAATTCGATCTATCTTTCCGCCCTCGGTCGGTCATGAAATCTCAAGTCTTGGCGGATTTTTTGGTCGAATGCACTTGGGGAGAGGAGCAACCCGAAGAACCTTCTACGAGCCCCCCGCCTCTCGGAACCAGTGGTGATGAATGGGTTCTTCATGTAGATGGGGCATCGAATTCTCAAGGGAGCGGAGCAGGCCTCATCCTGGCCAACTCGGATGGAATTGTAACCGAGTGTGCACTTCGCTTCCTCTTTCCAGCCACCAACAATCAGGCGGAATATGAAGCTCTGCTGTCTGGAATAAGATTAGCCCGAGAGCCCGGGGTAAAACGCCTTAGGGCGTTCAGTGACTCCCAATTGGTCACTGGCCAAATCGCAGGGGAATATAAAGCAAGGGATCCCATCATGTCCCGCTACTTAAGTATGGTGCAATCGCTAGCTTCTCCCTTAGCTTACTTTAGCGTCAGCTACATCCCTCGACAGGAGAATGCTAGAGCCGACGCCTTATCCCATCTTGCCACCTCAGCTGATGGGATGTTGGGAAGAAGAGTTTATGTAGAACACTTGGAGGCCCCGAGTATTAACGCAACAAGAGAAACTCTACCAGTCGGGCAGGAGCCTTCCTGGATGGACGCGTATGTCCGATACTTTGCCGATGGTACCCTTCCAGAAGGCCCAGTCGAGGCCAAGAAACTCAAAAGGAGGGCCCGAAGTTTTTCGTAATGGAGGGGAAACTCTATCGGAGGTCGTTCTCATACCCAGTTCTCAGATGTGTTGGCCCCACCGAAGCGGATTATATCCTGCGAGAGATACATAAAGGTATATGTGGAATCCATCTGGGGGGCAGAGCTCTTGCGTACAAAGCCCTACGACAGGGGTATTACTGGCTGACAATGAAGGAGGATGCGTCCGAACTTGTTAAAAGGTGTGACAGCTGCCAGCGCCATGCTAACATTCAACATCAACCGGCGTCCCAGCTGACCCCCTTGGCCGTACCCTGGCCCTTCGCCCAGTGGGGCATCGGACATCCTGGGACCATTCCCTCCAGCCTCCGGACAACGCAAGTTTCTAGTGGTGGCAGTTGACCATTTCACCAAGTGGATCGAGGCAGAGGCTCTCGCTAAGATCACGGAGGGCAAAATAAGGTCTTTCTTCTAGAAGTCTGTGGTGTGCCGGTTCGGGCTACCGCACACCCTCGTTACTGACAACGGCCGAAAGTTTGACAACATGGCCTTCCGGAAATTCTGCGTTGGCCTGGCATCCATCATCGATTTACCTCCGTGGGGCACCCCCAGACCAACGGCGCAGCCGAGGTGACCAATCGCATCATCCTCCAAGGGCTCAGGGCTTGGCTAGATGGCTGCAAAGGGCGCTGGGTGAAGGAACTCCCAGTGTACTGTGGGCCTACCACACGACGCCATGAGCCCCTACCAAGGGAAACTCCTTTCAGCCTGGTCTTTGGGACCGAAGCAGTCATTCCGGTGGAGATAGGAGTTCCCAGTCCCGGACAGAATTATACCACGAAGAAAGCAACTCAAACCAGCTGCAAGCCGATCTAGATTTAGTGGAAGAATTGCGAGACCAAGCACAGCTTCGCATGGCGCTTTCCGTCAGCGAGCGGCAAATACTATAATGCTCGAGTACGATCCAAGACGTTCCGCTCCGGAGATCTCATTCTGCGAAGAGCTGAAGTATCAAAGCCAACAGAGGGGGCAAGCTGGCACCGAAATGGGAAGGACCATACCGTGTCAAGGAGGTACTTCACCATGGGGCATACAAAGTTGAAGAGCTAGACGGAAACCGCTTCCTCGCACCTGGAACGCCGATAATTTACGCCGGTATTATCAGTAAGGTGCTATCTTCATTAATTTGAATCTACTTGACAGATTGTTGTTCGAAATGTTCGCGTTATTTTTGAGTGAGTATGCTCGCCAACAAAGACCGGCTCCACGTCGGCACCAAAGACCGGCCTTGCATCGGCAACTAAAGACCGGCCCCGCGTCGGCAATTAAGACCGGCTCTCCGCGTCGGCAATTAGGATCGGCTCCCCGCGTCGGCAACTAAAGACTGGCTCCCCGCGTCGGCACTAAAGACCGGCCCGCGTCGGCAACTAAAGACCGGCTCCGCGTCGGCAACTAAAGACCGGCTCTTCGCGTCGGCACTAAAGACCGGCTCTCCGCGTCGGCACTAAAGACCGGCCCCGCGTCGGCACTAAAGACCGGCCCTGCGTCGGCGCTAAAGACCGGCTCTCCGTGTTGGCAATAAAGACCGGCTCTCCGCGTCGGCGCTAAAGACCGGCTCTCCGCGTCACAATAAAGACCGGCCCTGCGTCGGCACTAAAGACCGGCTCTCGCGTCGGCAATAAAGACCGGCCCCACGTCGGCACTAAAGACCGGCTCTCCGCATCTACAATAAAGACCGGCCCTACGTCGGCACTAAAGACCGGCTCTTCACATCGGCGCTAAAGACCGGCTCTCCGCGTTGGCACTAAAGACCGGCTCTCCACGTCGGCAATTAGGACCGGCTCTCCGCGTCGGCAATCAGGACCGGCTCCCCGCGTCGGCACCAAAGATCGGCTCCCGCATCGGCAATTGGGGACAACGTTTCGGCGTACACAATCCCATTGCCGATATGAGTCGGGCTTGGAGAAATAAAAAAAAAGAGACTAAGGGTCACTTGGGACCGGGTCATCATCTTCAGGGACTTCATCTGGCTCCAACCCTTCAATATCCTCGAGGTCGTAGAGTTCTTGGATTTTTTCCTTGCAATCTTGGAAGCCGGCCTCGTAAGCAAATGCCGTCGATTCGGCTAGCTCCTTATTAAAGGCTTTAGACTTCCTGAAATCCTCTACGGCCTCTAAGGCTCTTTTCTCCGCCTCGAGGGTTTTCCGCTCAGCCTCCGTGACCTTTTTATCAGCCTCGACGGCCTCCCTCTTGGCCTCAGTCACCGCCGTCTCCAAGTCGGCAATCTTGGCGTCGGACTGGCGGGCGACCTCTTTGGCTGCGTCTATTTCAATGGAGGCGGAATCCAATCGAGTCTTCAAAATGCACATTTCTGATTCCACTACCTCCAGCCTCTCCTCGGCCATCCTTTGCTTCTCCTCGGCCACCTGAGCGTTATCCAGCTCGTTGGCTGCACAACGCTGGGCAACTTCCAGCGCATACTCTGCCTTCTCAACTCTCATCCGAATGGCTTCGACTTCGCCCTTTAAGGTGGCCCGGGTATCCTCCAAGGCCATCTCTGCCTTTTCTGCCCTAGCCTGGAGTGATAGCATCTTCTCCTGCGACTGGCCGAGAGCAACATCACTCAGGGTCCAAAGTTCCCTCATGGCGATCAGAGAGTTCAGTGCCTGAACGGAGTGTCAATGTTAAAAAGCAAAATGAAACAAACAAAATAAATAGGAAAATGATAATGGGGCAAAGGCTCACCCAAAGATGTGCCACAGATGCCTCGCGGAAGAAGGTGGCTCTCCCTTGATGCCGAAGAAACTCTTGCACCTCTACCACAGATACTTCATCTAAGGCCCGCTCGGCCCAACGGCTGTGGTTCGCCAAGAGCGATTGGAAGGAAGGGTCGACGCCCCTCCTTTCCCTTGGCACGGGGGCCGCAGAGGAGGATTCCGCCTCCGACTCTGCTGCCTCCGGTCCCTTGGCTGGTGGAGGCGCTTCGGTTGTTGCCCCTACGAGGGACAGGATAACTGTTGGAGTTGGCCCTATTGTTGCGGGGACCTGCTCCGTCTCCACGGCTTCGGGCGGGGGTGACGGTGCTTTTGCGACCTGCTCTGGAGAAGGATCAAGCAGGATGACAGGAGGAGCTAGAACTGAAGGTGATCTTCTTTCTCCTATTTGGCTCCGCCCGACTTCCTCGCCGGCCTTGGCACTTACCGTGTCTTTCTTGGCGGGCTCGTCAACTTGGGCTCTAGCTGCCTCGCACACATGCGGGGAATCCAAAACTTTGGCCCTTTTAGCATCGGCCTCCCCAGCGTCGGCCCTTCTAGTGTCGGCCTTCTTCAAAACCTTAGCGCGCAGGGGCTTCACAACTCTAGCCCTCCAGCGTCGGCCCTCCCCGCGTCGGCCCTCCTTGAGATTTTGGCAACGACCCTCCTTTCAGCAAGGGACTCATTCCCCGTTGCCTTCCTCTTCTTAGTGACCGCCTGCCTGAGCTCGCGAAGCGATAGCGTCATCCCTATAAAGGCAAGAGATGAGTAAAAAAAAAGAGAGAAATACAAGAAGGAAAAAGGTGGGTAATCAAGTGCTCACCACCAGAAGGGATTAGGCCGGCAAGACGAAGGTTTTCATCAACCAGAAGCTTATTGCATCGAGGGACATCGGCAGTCAGAAGCTGCCCAAATGCCATTCGATCCCTTGGGAGGATAGAAGAATCCCTATTGGCATCAACGTTTGGTGTCCCCCAGCTTCCACGCACCCCATCGATATCAGCAAAAAAAAACTTATCCTTCCACCCTTTAATGGAGGTGGGAAGGTACAACTTAAGGATCCTAGTGGACCTAGGAGTGAAGGACCACCAACTTGATTGCTTGCGAAGGGTATAAAAACTGCGGAATAAGGAGATGCTGGCCTCTATGCCTTGTAGGTGATAGAGAACCAGAAAGCCAACGATGGTTCGGATTGAGTTAGGGACTAATTGGGAAGGTGTTAAAGAATATCGATCCAGAAGGTTAAGGATGAAAGGGTGGATAGGTAATCGAAGTCCTGCCTTAAAGAAGGCTCCGTACAAGGCAACTCTTCCAGGACGGGAAGAGGTTACCCTGTCATCAGGAGCGGGGTTGGACAGACGAAGGTTTGGCGGAAAACTATACTTGGCTTTTATATTTACTATGTCTTGAGCAGACATAGTGGAAGCAGTCCCTTCGGGGGGCTCCTTGACAGCGCTGGAAGGACCAGTACCTATCGGACGGCTCCGAACGGAAGTCCGCCCGCGGTCAGATGACTCCCGGCTACGAGGCGTCTGACCGGCCGCCGTTCCGGCAAAGGGTGATCGGAGGAGGGGTAGACCATTGGCTAGGTAAGGAAGCGAAAGGTTGAGAATGAGTGGGGGAACGCCCCCCGGAATCGGAAATAGAACAAGAAGGCGAGGAAGCCATGGAGACTAACCTGAAAAACTTGAGCTAAGACTGAAGGAGCACGAGGAGAGAACGGACACGGGGGCGGACGAACACTTGCGGACTCAGGGGAGGAAGCTGTAGCGCAAGAAAAGGGAGAATGGGAAGATAAGGGTGATTTTTCTTTTTATAGCCCAACTTCAAATCATCCCGTGGCCGTCCGGCCTGGCCATGTGTCCACCTTCGAATGGAAGCCGCTTCGGCGGCCTACTGGCACGAAAAACACGAAAAGCTCCACCAATAGAAAGATGGTGGTGGCCTTACCACTATGATGACGCTTACCTTTTTACGACTCATTACTCGAGGGAAATCCTCTCCAATCCCAATAGCCCGAACAGACGAAATGATGGCGCGAAAGTTAGCCGCCCAGTGGATATTAACACCCCTATCACTGGTGATTGTGCGCTCATTCATCTTAGGGGCGGGGGGCATCTGATACAGCTGACCGCCCCCTTTGGGTGGTATTATAATCTTTTACACGATTTCCAAAAATAGTGATGTGACAGCAAAACCCAGAAATGGAATCTTGACTCCGGCCTCCAGCAACGGCCTTTGGCTCTGGCCTCCAGCAACGGCCTCCAGCTCCGGCCTCCAGCGACGGCCCGCGCCTCCAGCCTTCGGCTCCGGCCTCCAGCTCCAGCCTCCAGCGATGGCTCCGGCCCTAACTTAGTGCCTTTCTCGCATACACAACGACCCTCCTCAGGTAACAGATCCCGAGATTCGAGGTCTGTTGCCACACACCTCGCTTACTGAAATCACGGGCAAGTGTTAGCACGCCCGGCAGTTACCGCTACAAGCGGCCCTTATCCAGCAACGCTTAACTACTTGCCATTCGAAGGAATTTATCCCAACGAATAAGATTCGGCGTTTCAAAGGAGACAAAAAAGAAGGGAACCTCCCAGACAGGTATAAAAGGTCCTCGAACTCAACAGAAAAGGGGGATCTATCTATCTATCTCTCTCTCTCCTCTCTATCGCTCTCTATCTCTCAACTCCTATCTCACTACTACAGAACTGAGCGATAAGTTTACTAACTTGAGCATCGGAGGGTCCTTGCCGGGAACACCGGCCAGAGACTTCTTGCAGGTTTTCGAAGAAGGACCCCTCCATTCCATTTGAAAGCCCACGACAAATCTCAGCATGCCCGTCGCTCATCACGATTGATTTGTCCGCATCACATTTTATGTCTCTACGTAATTATTTTTGACTATGGCATCTGCTTTTAAAAATATTGTGGCTGAGTTGAATAAGGATGAAAAATTTAATGGTGACAATTATGACAACTGGCACTGCAAAATTCAATATCCTTGAAGAATAAGGATGTGTTTGAATAGGAGATAAGGAAGAATAACCCTTGGATATCCTCTCTTATCCCCAAAAGCTATAACTACAGATGATAACTCTGAAAAAGTTTAACCAGAGGGGATAACACATGTTTAACCATGGGTTATCCCTTGAACTTATTTCCTAGGAACCTCAGGAATAACTAGAGCTATTCCTCGATGGCAAAGTCATTATTTAAAAAAGATGGTTATCCTTTAGCTATTTCTGGATATATATATCCTGTACACTTATCCAGAGATAATTTTTTTGGAACCAAACACTACCTAAGGGGTTCTGATTCTTTTGAAGCCTTCAACCACACCATGGTTGAATCTAGACAAGGTACTTCTACTCAACATAGGAGGGATTCTCAGGCCATTAGGCTTGGAAAAGGAAAATAGCATAGCTCGCATAACGTTATTGAGCAGCATGCAAGACGACCTCATGTATGAGTATGAGGAATATGCAATTGCATAAGAAATTTGGGTAGCCCTAAAGAAGAAATTTGAGAGCAATTTTCGCAATTAAGTTAAGAATGTTTACTATCAAATTTGACATAGATAAGAAGTGCCAATACTATACCATGAGGTAGTTTCTTAGAGGATGTCAAACATTACAATGGAGTGGAGGCCAATGCAAGGTATTATCCAATCCCTTCCTAATGATTGAAAAATCATAAAAATGAACGTGCTGCACAATGACTACATTAAGTCTTTCAATGACATCGCGTGTCAATTGGAATTGAAGGACGAGCGCCTAAAGGCAACTAAGGCCTCTGGACAAATATATGTTGCTAAATCCAACTCGTGCAAAACTTAGGATTTTAAGTGTAAGAGAGCTAGAAAATATATAGAAAGGGAAAGGAACCCGGACCACACTCAAGAAACCGAAGGTTGATTGATGCAAGAAGAGCAAGCATGGCAGCAAGAAGGACGAGGTCAAGATAAGATGCTACAATTATGTCAATTGGGTCACTTCGCTCATGAATATACATAGCCAAAGAAGGTATAAACCAACTGTATTATTTCTTATTGTCATGCTTATGTTTCTAGATGTGTATTGCTCATTGAATCTTAGCCATTCTGGACTATAAACTATAGACTTAGGAGCCCTAATCTTGTACCTAGAGACTAATGAGCATTTGTAAATTACCATAGAATCTGCCCTAATCGAAGTGGATATATGTGGGAAACAATAATAGAACTAAATCAAAGAGATTGATACTTGCAAATTAGACTTGTGTGAAGAACAAACCTTATTCCTACATGATGTCCTTTACGCATAAGATATTTGATGAAACTAACATCATGCCCCAAACCCATTGCCTAGGGCTTGGTTTATGACAGGTTGCATGCTTCTTTACGACAAGCCCCTAAAAAGTATGCAAGGCTTTGTTTTAGTCCTAGGTTTAGGTTTTAGTGTAAATTTTCATGACGACTCTCTTGATATGCATTATGAAACCGATTTTTGGTTATGGATATTTGTGTAATGGTTTAATGGTATATGATATGATTATGGGTTACGCGATAATTATGATGAAAGTTATATTTATTAATTACGTCTTCTAGTAGTATGAATGTTGATGCAAATATTCGGCATGCTAGACTAGGTCGGTCATACAAGGCATGAGAGAATGAACAAATTAGTTAAGAAGGCCTACTAGGCTCATTGGTTAAAATAGAGTTACCCTTATGCAAACATTTTCTAAGAGAAAAAGCAACTAGGAACTAGGATTGAATTTCCATTGCAATTGATTTACTTTAACATCTACGCTTATTGAGTTACCAATAAGCGTGAAGGCAAGGCATGGATCCTCAAATTTCATCATATTTAATATATGACTACACATACTTTAGTCATGTTTACTTAATCTCTCATAAATCAAAAGCATTAAATTGTTTTATACATTTTATGATATTTGTTGAGAATCAATTAGAGAAAAGAAAAAAAGCATTGAAGACTAACTAAGGCGTGAATATTTTTCTGAACAATTTAAACGGCTCTACGATGAAAAGGTATAGAAAGATAGTTGACTATCTTGCTACCTTGCAATAAAATGATATTACAGGGAGAAAAGATAGAACATATTTCAATTTTCTATTGAAAAGATACTTGACCAATTACTGTCTTCATGTTTAATCAAGTACCATCTAATTAGTAATATCTACTCCTTATGAGTATGGATTGGTAAGAAATCAATTGTTATCATTATGTTAAAAGTAAATTTAATAAAAATCTATTTTTGATATAAATTTTGATAGTCAAACTTATGAGCTATCAATTCAAAGATATCATTATGTTAAAAGAAAATTTAATAAAATACTAATTTTGTCAAATATTTCTTTAAAGTTTATGATTTCTGTTTTTGAAAAAAATGAGATCACCCCATACCCTATACCCAACCTCCTTTCTAGGACCCATTCCTGAATCATTAGCGAGAACAAGCCTAGTACTATAAAAATGCTGAGATAATCGAACTCTCACCTCATGCTTAAAGTGGCAAAGGGTTTTACCATCTAAATACATTTGAAGGTTTATCAAAGAGATAAAAAAGACAACCAAATTTGCAAATAATAAATTAAGCTTGCTCAATAGTCACACCTAAGCTTAACACTCAAATATCTTGTTTTCAATTCTTGGTTGGTACATCCTCAAAATTCCAAGCCTAGGTGATTATAGTGCAAGTAGGTCTTCTCCCTCTCCTTAATATATATATATATATAGTTGTGTATGCAAATGACTTGAATGAATATTATCTTATCCATTTTTAGACTTAGGAGGTCCATTTTTACTCTTAAATATTATTTTTCCCGTCATTTTGCTAGTAAAACATATCCGCTACAAGGGACTATCTCCATTCTCTATCTTGAACCCAACACCCCTACCTAAACTGAAACACAGACCCATACAAACCAAGCCACTGCTTGTGGAATTGAAGATTTGCATGCAAGGTTTGAAGCGAGAGTCGACAAGCCATACCATCCAAACCAAGTTCGGTAGTTCCATCAAGAAAAATGATCTCCAATGTCATCTAGTTGGAGGTTGTGTGTTAGACATAGTTATTGATGGGACCATTAATCCCATGGGCTACAATGACTGTATCTGAGCTTGGCCTCGGCAAGTTGGCCCATCCTCGTCGGCCCAGCAATTTTTAGGCGGCCCCAATAATTTCTCCTAGGCGGCCCCAGCATTCTAGGCAGTCCGCTCCAACTTCTTTCCGAGTTTGCACGTCTCCCAACAGCTCCTCATTTCCTCGATTGGGACCAGCTCACTTCTTCGGGCACTCAAAGCAAATCGGCCCAGGAGGGGAACTCAAAAGGTGATAAGGGTCAAGTCAAATGGCTATGGCTTTGACTAGCTTTGACCCTATTCCCCCCCCTCCCTCTCTCTCTCTCTCTCTCTCTCTCTCTCCCCGACAATAGATGGAGGAAAGTGGAAAAACCATCATGAGGGAAAAAGGTGGGAGAGAACTTGACCCCGACAGCTCTACTTCTGGCCACGGCCTCTTTCCGGGCTGCTCCTGCTGGCCACGGCCTCTTTCCTGGCTGCTCCTGGCCTCTCCCGATTCCTTACTTTGACAAAGGACTTCACAGACTCAGGCTCCCGAGTCCCGACTTCAACGTCCCTGGCTCCAGCCATGGACCAAACCCAGGCCAACGCCCCAGGCTCCCATTTGTGATCCAGCCGTCTCCCGCTCTCGGCCCCGGTAGCACCATCCCAACAACCACCGGCTCCCTGGCTACATCCCCAACTACTCTTCACGACTCCAAGTCGGTCTCAACAATCATCAAGGCAGCACCCCAATGACCATTTGGGTTGGATTCAATGTGGAGCCCACATGCTTGGCTTCATCACTGTTCACACATCTCACCACTGTTCGCACATGACAGCAGACGTGTGACATAAGGGACACATCTGGCAAACGCCGTGGCAACTGCCCATGTCCTGCCAACCTGCAACGATCTGCAACAACTGTCTAAATTAATTGGCCACCCACATCTAATTGGACATAGCCTGCAGCTTTGACATGCCATTATATCATCATAAATGCTTTGACAAGTGGCAGCACCTCAAGTCTCACAGACATCAATCCTGACATTCTATCTATAAAAGTCATCATTCATCATGAGGCCCCAACCACTCAGATCAGATGAGCCCCAAAAGTCATTATCCATCATGAAGCCCCATCATTCCATCGCTAGATGACAAGGCTCCAAGCTTCCCAAGCTAGTCTCACAGACTCCAAGCATCAATAAATTGGGTAAGAGGGACCGCCCGACCAGGTAACAACACACAACACTCCTAAATACTCACACTTGCTCACTGAGAGCTCTTCTCTAAGCCTTTCTCTCTTTCGAGCTTTCTCAAGCTCACGACTGTTGTCCAGAGCACTGACTTGAGCGTTGAAGGGTCCCTGCCGAAATCTTCGATCCCCGAAACTTTTTGCAGGCTCTCGATCGAGCGAAGCCTGCCAGAGGATACTCAACATGCCGGAGAAGGTGACCGAACGCTCGCGGACTTTCGAGGGGGATGATCTGGCTACAACAGATTGGCACATCAGAAAGGGGGGGGGGGGTAAAGCATGGATCGTCATCATGCTAGCTTGCATATTCTCGTCCCCCTCAAGCCAAAATGGTTGATCAAAAGATGATGATGACAAAAGCCCAAAAGCTTTCGTCAGTCATGCTGAGGGGCACCCTCAACGAGCTGAGCAACAGAAGGCTAGCTCTCTACTCCACCATCATCACTATCTTAGGTCATTCAAGCAAAACATCATGCCACCCTCACCCTACAAACAAAAATATTAATGGCAGCTATCCAAAAGCTATGGAAGCAATATTCCATGGCTACACAGTAGCAAACAAAGCTTCTGCTTCCCCTTTAGTTGCTGCTTAAGTCAGCCATTATTCATCTAGTGGAAGATCTCCCTAGCAAGAGACTCACCACCATCATGCCTCTTCGAAGCTCATCAGCAAAAGCAAGCTCAAGCTCATTAGCAAGAGCAATCTCAAGCTCAATTTCATCAGCAAGAGTAAGCTCAAGCTACCAGCAAGAGCACCTTCAAGCTCATCAACAAACACCACAATCATGAAGCCCCATAATGAAGGCACTGGCACTGCCCCATATCAGTCGACATGATTCCTTGGGGGGCAGGTCGTCAACATGCTGAAGTATCCAAATCAGCAGGGGGAGGCAAACTCTCCCTAGGTGCTTCACAAAGAAGCTCCAGGCCATCCAATTGGCCAATTAGAAGACCCTAAGTCAGCTCACAGCGAGAGAGATCAACTCCTCACTCACAGTTGACAAGTTGATTGCTCCCTGCCAACCAAGAAAGTCCAGCCATCATTTTGGGTAGGACTTCGATCCGTTCAGGCACCCAGGCTACGCTCCATCTCTGCCTCAAAGGTTCAACTCTACTTCGGCGACCAATGGCCAACCGGGTAACTCAAATTATACTCAAATTATACATCTACAATAGGTTGCTGGTCACTCTCAGGCAGCCGCTTTCAGACCTCATATCAAAGAAAAAGGAACCCGATCATAGTTCCAAAACCATCGGGTCATCCTTCGGGGTTTCAAAAGGACCTCAACGGCCCCGTGATCATAAGGATACCCTGGGCCAGCATCGAGAAACTCCCGAGGTGATTCAAATAATATGGTCTCGGCGATCCCAAGTCAAACTCCCGGGCCGACGGAAGAAACCTCCGTGGCAGTTTTCAAAAGGACCTCGACGGCCCCGTGATAATAAGGATACCTCCGGGCCGGCACCAAGAAACCCCCGAGATGGTTCAAATCCTATGGTCTTGGCGGTCCCGAGTAAAACTCTCGAGCCAACGTGAGAAACCTCCGTGGCAGTTTTCAAAGGACCTCGGCGGCCCTATGATCATAAGGATACCCCGGGCCAGCACCAAAAAACCCCTGAGGTGGTTTAAATCCTATGGTCTCGACAATCCCGAGTCAAACTCCCAAACCGGTGCTAGAAACCCCCATGGCAGTTTTTAAAAGGACCTCGATGGCCCCGTGATCATAAGGATACCCCCAGGCCGGCACCGAGAAACCCCCGAGGTGGTTCAAATCCTATGGTCTCGGCGGCCCTGAGTCAAACTCCCAGGCGGGCATGAGAAATCTCCGTGGCAGTTTTCAAATGGACCTTGGCGGCCCCGTGATCATAAGCATACCCCCGGGCCAGTACCGAGAAACTCTCGAGGTGGTTCAAATTCTATGGTCTCAGCGACCCCGAGTCAAATCCTCGGGCTGGCGCAAAAAACCTCCGTGGCAGTTTTCAAAAGGACCTTGGAGGCCCATGATTATAAGGATACCCCAGGGCCAACATCGAGAAACCTCCAAGGTGGTTCAAATCTTGTGGTCTCGACGGCCCCGAGTCAAACTTTTGGACTGGCGTGAGAAACCCCCGTGGTAGTTTTCAAAAGGACCTCAACGGCCCCGCGATCATAAGGACACCCCAGACCGGCACGAGAAACCCACGAGGAGGTTCAAGTCCTATGGTCTCGGCGGCCCCGAGTCAACGCTCGGACCGGCCGCAAAACCCCCGAGGCAGTTTTATTTCAGCCTTAGCGGCCTTATATCTGCCTCAGCAGCATTAACGCATCCTTGGTGGCTTTATCAACCTCAATGGCATTATCGCAGCCTCAACGGCTCTATCAGCCTCAACAGCATTATTTAGCCCCAGCGGCTTTATCTTTGTCTCAGCGGCATTATTACAGCCTCAGTGGCTCTATCAGCTTTAGCAGCATTATTTAGCCCCAACGGCTTTATCTTTGCCTCAGCGACATTATCGCAGCCTCAGCAGCATTATTGTAGTCTCAACGGCTCTATCTCTCTGCATCAGCAGCATCATTACAATCTCAACGATTTTATTTCAGCTCTAGCGGCCTTATATTTGCCTCAACGGTTCTATCAGCCTCAGCGGTATTATCGCAACCTTAGTGGCTCTATCAGCCTCAGCGGCTCTATCTCTCTGCCTCGGTAGCATCATTACAACCTCAACAATTTTATTTCAGCCCTAGCAGCCTTATATCTGCCTCAGCTGCATTATCGCAGCCTCAGCAGCTCTATCAGCCCCAGCGGCTTTATCTTTGCCTTAGCGGCATTATCGCAGCCTTAGTAGCTCTATCAGCCTCGGCGGCTCTATCAACCTCGGCAGCATTATTGTAGCCTTAGCGGCTCTATCAACCTCAGGAGCTCTATCTCTCTGCCTCAAGGGCATCATTACAACCTCAACGGTTTTATTTCAATCTCAACGGCCTTATATCAGCATTATCGCAGCCTCAACAGCATTATTTTAGCCCCAGCGGCTTTATCTTTGCCTCAGCGGCATTATTGTAGCCTTGGGCTCTATCAGCCTGAACGGTTCTATCAACCTCAGTGGCATTATTGCAGCCTCAGTGGCTTTATCTTTCTGCCTTAGCGACATCATTACACCTCAACGGTTTTATTTCAGCCTTAGCGGCTTTATCTCTCTGCCTCAACGACATCATTATAACCTCAACGATTTTATTTCTGCCCTAGTGGCCTTATATCTACCTCAGCGATATCATTACAATCTCAACGGTTTTATTTCAATCCCAGCGGCTTTATATCTACCTCAGCGGCATTATCGCAGCCTCAGCGACTCTATCTCTTTGCCTCAACATCATCATTACAACCTCAACGGTTTTATTTCAGCCCCAACGGCCTTATATCTGCTTCAACGGCTCTATCTTGCTGCCTCAGCGGCATCATTACAACCTCAATGGTTTTATTTCAGCATCAGCGGCCTTATATCAGCCTCAGCGGCATCATTACAACCTCAATGGTTTTATTTCAGCCCAAGCAGCCTAATATCTGCCTCAGCAGAATTTTCGCAACCTCAATGGCTCTATCAGCCTCAGCGGTATATTGCAGCCTCAGCGGCTCTATTAGCCTCAACAGCTCTATCTTTCTGCCTCAGCAGCATCATTACAACCTCAATGTTTTTATTTCAGCCCCATCAACCTTATATCTGCCTCAGCGGCATCATTACAACCTCAACGGTTTTATTGCAGCCTCGGCAGCCTTATATCAGCCTCAGTGGTATTATCGCAGCCTCAACGGCTCTATCAGCCTCAGCGACTCTATCTCTCTGCCTTAGCGGCATCATTACAACCTCAACGGTTTTATTTCAGCCCCAGCTGCTTCAGCGGCTCTATCAGTCTCAGCGGCATTATTGCAGCCTCAATGGCTCTATCAGCCTCAGCAGCTTTATCTTTACCTCAGCGACTAACTGCCAACTAAGTAAGGCCTTTACTTAAATTATGCACTTGCAATAGGTTGACAATGCTGGCCACTCTCAGCTGGCCAATTAGAAGTCCCGACTCAACTTACAGTTTGAACAAATCAACTCCCCAACTCATAGTTGACAAGCATCCACTTCCACACCCTATATCAGAAGAAGATTACTGGCTACCCTCAGCCAGCCAAAGCACAAAAAGAAAAAAGATCTCTTTACGAAGAGATCAAAGCCCAAAGCTAGCATGAAAAGACAAGTGCAAAGGTAAAAAATTCTACACTCCTTTCACTTGGCTGATGCAAGGCACACAAGCTCAGGAGTGTGGGGGCATATGATGGGGCCAATTGACCCCATGGGCTACAATGACTTCATCTGGGCTTGGCCTCAGCAAGTTGGCCCATCCTCGTTGGCTTTGGCCCATCCTCCTTGGCCCCAACAATTTCTAGGCGACCCTAGTAAGTCCTAGGCGGCTCCAACAATTTCTAGGCGGCCCCAATATGTCCTAAATGGCCCGCTCCAACTTCTTTCTCGAGTTCGCACGTCTCCCTATGGCCCCTTGTTTCCTCGATTGGGACCAGCTCACTTCTTCGAGCACTCAAAGCAAATCGGCACAGGAGCGGATAAGGAGGGGAACTCAGAAGGTGATGAGGATCAAGTCAAATGGCTCTGGCTTTAACTAGTTTTAACCCTATTCCCCCTCTTTCTCTCTCTCCCCCTAACAATAGATGGAGGAAAGTGGGAAAACCATCATGAGGAAAGAGAATGGGGTGGGAGAGGAGAACTCGACCCCGACAGCTCAACTTCTGGCCACGGCCTCTTCCCCGGCTGCTCCTGGCCTCTCCCGATTCCCTACTCCGACAAAGGACTTCATGGACTCAGGCTCCCGAGTCCCGACTTCAGCGTCCCCGGCTCGAGCCATGGACCAAACCTAGGCCAATGCCTCAGCCTCGGCTCCCATTCGTGATCCAGCCGTCTCCCGCTCTCGACCCCGGCAGCGCCGTCCCAGCAACCGCCGGCTCCCGGGCTATGTCCCTAGCTACTTTCCATGACTCTAAGTCAGTCTCAGCAATCACCAAGGCAGCACCCCAATGACCATCTGGGTTGGATTCATTATGGGGCCCACATGCCTGGCTTCATCACTATTCACACGTCTCACCACTGTTTCGCACAGGACAGCAGACGTGTGACATAAGGGACATATCTGGTAGACGCCGTGGCAGCTGCCCATGTCTGCCAACATGCAACGATCTGCAACAACTGTCTAAATTAATTGGCCACCCACATCTAACTGGACATAGCCTGCAGCTCTGACATGCCACTATATCATAAATGATTTGACAAGTGACAGCACCTCAAGTCTCACAGACATCAGTCCTGATATTCTATCTATAAAAGTCATCATTCATCATGAGGCCCCAACCACTCAGATCAGATGAGCCCCAAAAGTCATTATCTATCATTAAGCCCTACGTGACACATTTCATCGCTAGATGACAAGGCTCCAAGCTTCTCAAGCAAGTCTTACAGACTCCAAGCATCAATAAATTGAGTAAAAAGGACCCCCATTCGGTAACAACGCACAACACTCCTAAATGCTTATACTTGCTCATAGAGAGCTCTTTTCTAAGCCTCTCTCTTTCGAGCTTTCTCAAGCTCACGGCTGTTGTTCAGAACACTAACTTGAGCGTCGGAGGGTTCCCATCGAAATCTTCGGTCCCAAAAACTTTTTGCAAGCTCCCGATCAAGCGAAACCCGCTGAAGGATACTCGACATGCCGAAGAAGATGACCGAACGCTCGCGGACGTCGAGGTGGATGATCTGACTATAACAGTTATCAGATCAAACAAGTTGGATAGATCAAAAACTTAGCAAACCAAAATCCAATTTTACTTTAGACAACTAATTAACACATATTTAGATTTGACCTATTAAAACCCACCAAGCAGCCTAGCTGAGTTTTGCTTATAGGGTTGCAAGTAGGTTGGGTTTGGCAATATCCATGCCCAAAGCAAAAATGTAGTTATACATCCAAACCCTATTAAATCTCCATACCCATGCCCAAAATTGGACCCAAAAAAAGTTAGTATCAGATCAGAAATCAAATATTTAACAAGCTATATTCATACACTTTTGTAATTTTTTTAAAACTATCTTATGCATACAAAATGCTATCTCATGAATTATGAAACACAAAAATATGATGGTATAAAATAATTAAAAAATTATATTCAAAATAAGATAATCTATTCAACATTATTTTTATTACCAAAATATCATGCAATCAAAAGATACAAAGAACCAAAAAAAGATACTACAACAATTAAGCATAATACAATGTTAAATCACAACAACTTCACATAAATATGAATTTGATATACAAGATGACTAGGTATTCACTACTGTTTACCCTTTTTTTTCTTTTATAAATATTATAAAAAAATTGGCAGGTACACATGCAGACATATATGCATATATTTAAATCAACTTATGTCATAGTATGCGCGTGCGCGCGCACATATATATATATATATATATATATATATATATATATATATATATATATATATATAGATATTTTATTCAGGCTTCGTGTTTTCAATATAAATCTACCTAAATTGAAATCTGATACAATAAAACTTTAATCACTCTTAGAATCCAACCAAACCCAACAGCTTACTGGATTATTTTTTGCATCAAAATTCTAATTCTATATTTCAGGACCCTTTTAGATTGAGTTAATGGACTATTAGCCTCACTGACACCCCTAGTTTTGTTGGACCTAACTGACCTTGTAGATTCCTTTAGTTCTTCTTCTTCTATTTTTTACTTGCATTGTGATCCTAAATATATAATCATTGTAGTTTGACAAGCAGTGAACAACATATAACAAAATCTTTCATCCAATTCAAATTTATTATGTTCTTTAGTTTAAATGGCATACGTTGCTGCATTCACCTAAGGAATAAGCACTAATGTGAATGATCATTCAATAGATTAGAAAAATCATATTATAATGAAAGCATCTCACGAAACATTCATTGCATTCCACAAGCAACATTATCTTATCTAATTAATAAACATATTTAAAGAACTCAACTCAATCCATCTAAGGCTTTTTTTTTTTTTTTTTTCCCAACTACATGGATTAGTTACATAAACCTACTTCCTCCACTTTACTCTATTCATGACCAAATTAATATTTAAATTATAAATATTATATTTTTTAATTATTTTTATTTATATTAATTTATATTTTTTTAATTATTTTTGCTTATATTAATTTAAATTTATTTTTACTTCTATTCTTATTGTTAAAAGATTTAAGTTATATATATTCAACTAAAAATTAAAAAATATATATCTTTTTTGATAAATTTTTTTTTTCTTTTTAGACTGCTTCCCATTTAAGACGTCAGCTTTTAACAGCCATTAAAACAGTCATCTACGTTTCCCCTTTTTACATCCAAAAAGAAAAAAGCAAAAATAAAAAATAAAAATAAAAGAAACTGGAGCGGAAATATACCGCTTTCCACGCTGGTACCGGTTACGAGCTTGAGGTCTTTCTGACCCACACCATACCGCCGCCTGCAGCCGTTCCCCACCGCCCTCTGCGGCCGGCCATTCCGAAACCCCCGCCCCTCGTCCTCGCCGCCGGCTTCTCATCCGCGCCGTTGATTCCCAGATCACCAAACCGCCTCTCGATCTCCGCCGTCGGCGCCTCTCCGCCTCCGGCCGCCCTCGCGGGCCGGAACTCGCGCCTTGGTGGAGAAGCCCACCGGCCCGATCGCGTTGCTCCGCCGCCGATGGGAGTTTCCGGCGACGGCTCCGGCCTGGACTTATCGGATCCACTCGCCGCCCCATCGTTCTTTTCGCCGTTCCCTCCCTCATTCTTCTTCGTTCGATCAGTCTCTGCCTTCTTCTCCATCCAACGGCTGGTGGCCTGGGCGTTCCGAACGGACCCGCCGACGGGCTCCGCCGCCCCAGCCGTCTCGCGATTCGGGGATCTTCCGGAGATCGGCCGTCTCCCCCAACTCCAGCGGAGGGGGGCTTTCGATCTAGGGTTTCCTCGGTGACTCCGGAGAGCCTCTTTTCCGTCAATCGTCCGCCTCTGCTGCTTTTCCTCCTCCTCCTGGATATTTCGGAGCCTCTCTTCTTCTTCTTCTTTCCTCTCTCCGTCTACTTGCTTCTCTTTGAGTCTCCACTCTTGGAGTTGCTTCAGAGTCACGTAGCTCGAGGGTAAGTATGAGGTTCGCTTCTCCGTATCCATGCCCCCGACCCCGGCCCTCTCTAACCAGAGCTTCTATGAGAGAGAGAGAAATCTCTCGCTATTCGCCTGTGAACTGGATGGCGGTTTTATTATTCACTCGGAAGAGCTCGCGCGAATCCTCTAAACATTTCGTCCATGGAACTCGAAATTGGGGACGGCCTCCGAGTAGTTTTTTAAAGGGTCAGATTATTTGGCCCGCACGTTTTCCTAAGGAGCCCCCACGCCGCTTAAAAATAATAGCATATTTATCCTTAAAAGTTTTGGATCAAAATAATCCCTCTTCCCCCCTCGATCATCTCTCTTTTTTTTTTTTTCTTACCATTCCCTCCCCCTCGAAATAGCCCCGCACCAGCCTCATTCGTCGTTTTTTTTTTTTTTTTTTCTCGATTTCCTCCCCCTCCAAACAGCCCAGCGCCCGTCTCTTCCTCCTACCTTCTTCACTCATATCACTATCGTTCATTTTTTTTTTTTGTTCATGCATTATTGATCTTGTATAGTCGAACAACTAAACTTGTTCGGCCCCACAGGTCGAACAACTTTTTTCTTTTGGCCCATCATGCCGAACAACAATCTTCTATAATTATAATATAGAAGATTGAGTTCGACCTAGTGGGCCGAACAGAAGAAAGCTGTTTGGCCCACCAGGGCCAAACACGTTAACGTTGTTCGGCCCTATGGGACCGAACAGAGTTTAGTTATTCGGCCACACAAGGCCGAACAACGCACGAATAGAGAAAAAAAAAAGAACGACCAATGATCCGAGTGAGTGAGACGGGGAAGGGGCAAGGGAGGGGGGAGGGACTGGCATGAGGGACTGGCATGGGCCGTTTGGAGGGGGGGAATCGAAAAAAAAAAAAAAAAAACGATGGATCAAAAAAACTAAACGACGGGTGATCCGTGTGAGGGAGATGGAAGGGGGGAGGGGAAGGGGTAGTTTAGGTATTTCTTAAATTTAGGGGTTAGTGAGTAATTTTGAGGGGGCTACTTAGTAAAAAAAAACTAAATGGGGGGCTCCTTAGCAAAATGTGCGGGCCAAATAGACTGACCCTTTTTTAAACCGGTGCCAAAAGGCACCGGTTTTAAAAGAAGAGGGTGGGATCCTAAATTATTATAAAACTAGTGTAAAAGTGAAATTGTTCGGTCCAGAAAGGGTGATAGGACAGAAGAAATCATCACTTGAAGTGATGATTTCATAGCTGAAATTACCATTTTAAGCGATGATTTCATAGCTGAAATTACCAACTTTAAGTGGCGATTTCACTGTCTTGAAATCGCCACACAAAGTCGCAATTTTTTCAAGGTTTAAAGACCGAGAGTCCGATCTAGGCTTCTCTTCCTGAGCGCAACCTTCTCCCCTTCTTCCTACTCTCTAGCGATGTCCCTCCTTCTTCCTACTCTCCGGTGACTTCCCCTCTTCCCGAGTGCTCTTCTCAAGCCTGCTCGCCGGCAAGCGCCCTTTCCGAGTGCAGCGACCTTCCCAACCAAGCGCCCTTTCCTAGTGTAACCTAGCCTCGCTTCCAACTCCCCAGCAACCCAACCGCTCGCCGACATCCCCGCCGCTCGCTGGAAAGCTGCTCGCCGGACTGCCATCCCAGTGCCCCAGCTCGCTTTGTGACTAATACAGGTTTAATTTTTCATCATCATTACTGTGCCTTAGCGAGTTTTTCTCTAATAAGAATTCAGATTAGGTTACTAATACGATGACGCAAAATTCAAGGAATTGTTCAGATTAGGTTACTAGTACTATTGCCGCACCATAACTCCTATCTCACCAATACTTCCCCTGCGGTTGCCCTTCCATGAACCTGAGAAATACGAGTGCTGTAAGCCATGTGCTGAGTGTGTTATGGTGCGTATGCACCTTTGTTGATGTATGAAGCTAAACTTACTTGTTCAGTTCCATCAACATATGATCTCATATCCTGCACCAAATTCAATGATCAGCCATCTTAGTTGTCACTAATAAAAACTGCAAAATTCTATGTGAGTCAGTCAGATGTAGCAGAAGAATCAGATTTTATACTAACCACTGCTCCTGATACCAGTATATAGAGATCTGATGGAGCTTCATTCTGCAGTATTACATCTTCCTTGGGTGGAAATACTCGGCTTGCATTTCTGTAACCTATTGTGGGACAGCAATTTTAGCATTCGTGCAATATTGGGACAATGTGTATTATTGGAATGCCAAGGATATATTCAATGACCAAGTAGAGTTTAAAGACTCACCAGTTGAAATATGAAATCGAAAGAAACCCCATGGAAAAGGTAGACTTTTTGAACGATGGTAAAGAACAGGTGGTGGGCTATGCTTGAACGAATAGCTTTGGGAGCCCATCCAGGGTCTCCGGTCGTTTCAACCCCTATGTCTTGAACCTTAAGCATATGTGAGATAACATTTGTTCCTCCATGTTCTGGGGCAACTGATTCCTTGCTGCAAATTCAGAAGCTGCCTGGATTGTTTCCCTCTGCAGCATTAAAGAAAGGAATTTTATATTTAGATAGGATACTTTTTCTTAGTTGATTCCACATACTCTTTATTTTAATAAATACTTCAGTCATACTATCGCTTTGTAATCAGCTAATAATTCTTTTAACTTGTTTTGTTAGATTATCAAGATATGGCTCATAATGTTTTAGATTCAGGGCCTCGTGATCCTAGTGCTCTCACTTTCAACAGTTGCATAGATCAACCAACATATTTTAGGGCGATGTGTGTATTATTGATCGATGGTCCTTAATTAATTTACATTTGTTTATGTTAATGCGGATGTATCATTGGAATTTTTTTTTTCAGGAGTTACCGGTTCTTAGATGCCATCGGCATGACGCACATATATGGAAAGAGACACCGGGAATGTCACACCCACGAGTGCAGTACTACCTATATCATGTCGGCATGTTTGGCATATATCGGATTGGCCAAATTCGACTGGATGTTGGCCTTATTTCTGCACTGGTTGAGAGATAGCGGCAAGAGACTCACACATTTTATCTATCTTTTGGTGAGGCGACCATTACACTACAGGATGTCAGTATTTTGAGTGGCCTCCAAATTGATGGTTCCGCTGTTACTGGGTTAGATCCGCGCCATACCATTCCGGAGTGGCAGGCTATATTTGGGAGGTTATTTGGTGTTGAACCTCCTGTCGAAGCATTTCCGAAAGGTCGTTTTCGTTTAGCATTCTTCGATCAATTCTATCGCGACCTTCACTTGGATGAAGATGTGGATGATGAGGTTATCCAGCAGTTCGTGAAGGGACAACTTCTTCGAATCATTAGTGGAGTGATTCTTTCGGATACCTCTAGTAATTTAGTGAAGTTGATGTACGTGCCATTTCTGAAAGACCTGGAGGCATTTGCTGCTCTTAGTTGGGGATCGGCTACACTGGCTGGTTTATATAGAGCACTATGTCGTGCAACGAGCCCTACCCTGTCAGACATCGGAGGATACCTTCCATTGCTACAAGTAAACACTTTATTCTTATGTCTGAGATCGAGGTAATTTTTATTGTTAATTAACATTTCAAATTATCCGAACATGCAGATTTGGGCATGGAAACGATTTTCTATTTCTATCCCACGAGACTCGAGATTCTGGAGGCTAGACCTTCAGATGCAGATGATAATTGGCACTTAGGTGCACCGTAGGGGTATAGATGGCATGTAAGATATAACATGAAAAATATTCCAGCCCATACTATGTGCTTATAGGGACCAGTTGGATGTGTTGGATGATGTGAACAACGGATATGTCATGTTGTAATATAGAATTCAATTAGATGGATTAATTATGTTGATTATGGATTAATTAATTTTTTTCTATGCAATTAATATGGTGTCCTTACTCGTCGACAGTTATCTCTATTTTACCTCCGAGCTGCTTGGTCAGTTCGGATATTTGGATGGCACGGATCTCGCTGATATGTTTTGATGTAATCGAGTGGCATTTGCCGGACCGGATGCTTCGTTAATTTGGATGTCGTTAGTCCATACCATGTCCATGCGATACGTCGGTACATCTTCCTCAGATTATCGATGGGGGAGGTCAGTGTTGCATGGGACGCCATGCACGGGACTTATATTGCAACATGGAATGCACGGCGTTAGCGTATTATTATGGGAGAGCCTACAGTAGCAGAATTCCCATGCACACCCGATTATATGGCCTGGTTTAGGAGCATCACTCGAATATGTGTAGGCCGTTCTGAGTATAGTACAAGGGGCTACGAAGGGGAAGGCACTTCATATGAGTTTATGGTACTATTTTTAATTTTTTTTTTGGAGTATCTTTTTCTTTCAACTTCATAACTTTTCATATGAATTTTTGTTGTCATATTATATGCAGCATTAGAGGTTTCAACAGTTGACTGTGGAGCTCAAGCGGGCTATAGCCGCCCCGGTGGATGATGAGCGGCTACAGATTTTGAGAAGTGCAATGGCGATGGCTTATGGTATATTGTCTGTTGTCGGGCATCAGCACGTTCGGAGCACAGCTGCTTCAGCACTCTACCCGGAGGTGCCAGAGTCTACACGAGCCGATGTTGATCCGATGATGGAGACATTTCATTATACCCCATCGCCTTCTTGCATGCGGCCCCATTAGCATACGAGTATTCGCATAGGAGGGATGCCGAGGAGGGTACATCTGTCTATCGAGATCATAATGCATATCGCATTGATGACATTGCTGATGCGGACATCACCGATATCAGTGAGGATGTCTCCCGATCACATTTGGACGCTGCTATGCCTGGCGAGGGACTGGACGTATTCGCCGACCTCCTCGATGAGGATGTGGAACCTAGGTTTCCTAAATTGTTGTACTCAAACTAACTGATGTAAAAATTCTACTTTTCATGTATCAGAAAATTTTAATTTTTATGAGAATGTGTTCTTTTGATGAATTTACTTTTTGTCATGATTGGCATTTACTTTCAGTCAAGTTTCGAGTTTCGGTCGAGTTTCGATTGAGTTTCGGTTGAGTTTTGGTTGAGTTTCAATTGAGTTTCGGTCAAGTTTCGGTTGAGTTTCAATCGAGTTTCGGTTGAGTTTTGGTCGAGTTTCAGTTGAGTTTTGGTTCAGTTTCGATCGAGTTTCGATTGAGTTTTGGTTGAGTTTCGGTCGAGTTTTGAGTTTCGATCGAGTTTCGGTTGAGTTTCGGTCGAGTTTCGGTTGATTTTTCGGTCGAATTTCGGTTGAGTTTCGGTCGAGTTTCGAGTTTTAGTCAAGTTTCGGTTGAGTTTCGGTCGAGTTTCGGTTGAGTTTTGGTTGAGTTTCGATTTTCGGTCGATCGAGTTTCGGTCGAGTTTCGAGTTTCGGTCGAGTTTCAGTTCAGTTTTGGTCGGGTTTTGGTTGAGTTTTGGTTGAGTTTCGATCGAGTTTCGAGTTTCGATCGAGTTTCGAGTTTCGGTCAAGTTTCAATTGAGTTTCGGTCGAGTTTCGAGTTTCGGTTGAGTTTCGGTCGAGTTTCGAGTTTCGGTCGAGTTTCGGTCGAGTTTCGATCGAGTTTCGGTCGAGTTTTGGTCGAGCTTCAGTTGAGTTTCGGTCGAGTTTCGGTTAAGTTTCGATTAAGTTTCGGTCGAGTTTCGATTGAGTTTCGGTTGAGTTTCGCTCAAGTTTCGATTTCAGCACACAAAATTTCTGTCTGAACCTCATTTCAGCACAAAAAATTTCGGACTGAACCTCTTTTCAGCACAAAAAATTGGCACTCAGGAAAGTTTCTCCGACCAGAATTTAGTCCCCGTAGGTGATTTCTGGTAGAAGACGGAGGAAATCGCCACATGAATGTCCCTTTTGGGTAGAAGGTGGAGGAAATCGCCACTTGAAGTGGCGATTTTCTCAGGCTCCACACACCCGAGAGCTAAAACCTACGGGGATTTAATTCAGTCCGAAATAAGTTTCTCAGGCTCCACAAACCCGAGAGCTGAAACCTACGGCAATTTTCTTAGGCTCCACAAATACGGTCACTAAGAGATACATTCTGAACATTGCCTCCATCCCTGAGAGCTTCACTGAATCTCCTTGTCACAACTTCATAAGTGGCTCTTTGCATGTTGTATGTAGTTACTCTGTGCTCATTAGCTTTGGCCTGTCCTTCAGCAACCTTAATCGAAATATGAGGAGTAAGAGGTTGTTAGGGTTCTCCTCTACATACCTTAAGGCCTCTGCGCGTCTCGTATTGAATATTTAACGAGACGATGAAATGTCATATGAACACAAGCAGTAATTGGCACATTTCTAGCTCCCCTCAATACGCAATTGAAAACCTCTGAGAGATTGGTTGTCAATGTACCGTAGCAAAAGCCCCCATCATGTACCAATGTCCACTTCTCTGGCTCTAACTCTGATAGCCAAGTCCAAGCTTCTGCATTGACTGTTTTAATCCTTTCCATCAGAAAGTTAAACTTCCGAAGCTGATGTTCGCTCCCTGCTTTCCATACTGCTCTTTTCAACTGAACATTTGAGAATCTCGAGTTAAAATTACTGCATACATGTCTCAAACAATATCGATGATAAGCTCTTGGTGGAGCCCAGCCAATTTCACTATCAGCTATGGCACTTAGTATGCCTGGATGTCGATCAAAAATAAGACAAATGCCATTTCTATCTTTCACAACATGCCTCGTAAGCCTCAGCAAAAACCATCTCCAACTAGCTGTACACTCTTCATCTACAATTGCATAGGCTAGTGAAAATATCCTATTATCAGCATCAGTACCTATCGGAATGAGCATCTTCCCCCGGTACTTTCCATAAAGATGTGTTCCATCAATAGAAATTATCGGGCGACAATACCGAAACCCCTCAACAGATGGTTGAAATGCCCAGAATACATAATTCAGGACCCGTTCAGAAGAACTTGCTTCACTGTAGAAATTCCAACATACAACTGTTTCAGGGTTTGCATTCTGCAGTGCAAGCATGTATCTAGGAAGCTTTGCAAATGACGGTTCCCATTCACCAAATATATCAATCTATGCCTTCTACTTTCCATGTCATGCTTTTGAATATGACACTGTATAGTGAAATTGTTCTGTAATGCTTGCTATAATAGCTTCAATATTCACACTTGGATCTTTCTCCACAATGTGTCGAACAACATAGCTAATAACTCGAGAACTAATATGTTTGTTATCCCGAGTTAAATTACTGAATAAACAAGAGTGCGACCCTTCATACCTTGTGATCTCAAAAAATCAATGCTTCTTCAACTTTGTAGCACGCAACCTCCATTGACAATGTTGGGCAGTACTTGAAGAGGCATATTTCACAGACCAGAATAATTTCTTCAACTCCATCACATTATATGTGCGATGCTTCTTGATGTGATACATTTCACATGCTCTCTTCAGTTCATCTTTAGTATTAAACAATAACCCTTTAGCAAACTCAGTCACTGATGGATCCCAAAATTAAGATTTGAAGGGTAACTCTCTCGGAGTACTAACACATCCACCATCATGCAAATTTAACTCATTATAAAATTATGGTACTTGTTCATATGTAATGGCTTGATGATCATGTACTTGAGTTGGAATAGGTTCTAGATGAGTGTATACATGAATGGAACTAAAGCCAGTGTCATAAACTATATCATCTCCATATGACTCTTCATCTTCATTTGACTCTTCATCTGAGTCATCATGTTCAAGCCAATAGTCATCATCTGCACTCTTGTCTGACTCCATTCCCCGACTATCAATGTTAAACTGATTGTTTACCACATCATCACTCTGCACTGCTGGCATAAATCCTTCAATCATTGGGAAATCCACTGGAGTCCTAACCTGCTCCTGCTGCTGGGCTATAGGAGAACTGTCCTGAACATTCTCTATATGACCAACACTATATGACTCTGGAAACATCATCCTTGAAAACATAGAGTTCAATATACCGATATTCTGAAAACTTCGAGGGAAATCTCAACATGTGCTCCACATCGTCGTCGTCCTCAATTGGATGAAGCACGTATTTTTGATGCAATGTTGGAGATCTCCACATCAATCTGATGATATATCTTTGTACTGAAATTTTTAGAACTGTATGTACCTGATCAACCAACTCATCAAAGAGTATTCCCGTGCTCAATTTCAAACATTTACGTAGAGGTAGATTATAATGTATCCTTTCTTGGTCATGTTCAATTGATCCATCATAATAAAGCAGAACTCGTACAATTTTCATCTGAATAAAAGGTGATCAAAATTTATCTTCGATCAGCTACAAACAAAAAAAATTGAAATATGCATATTGTTGAAAATTGTATCCTAAAGCCAATAATTTGATGATTGAGCTAATGTAAATAGCATATAAATTGATATATTAATAAAAGTTATTTGGCAGTTTATTCATTACAAGAACATCTTCTTAATACTCCTGATAGTAATAAAGCCCTCAGGATCTTCTTTCACGATAAAGGAGGATTTATCTTTGAAGGTCCTTAAAAGAGTTCGCGACCAAATGATATACTATGACAGGGCCATAGTACTATCAAATATAGGATATTGTATATCATATTTATTGGTTGTCCTCTTAACCAAAGAGTGTAGAGACACTGGTATGACATACAGGTGAAAGTGTAGGAGTATATTTCACCGAACGTGACTCATTTCCGGATACTCTGCTGTCAAGAGTTAATCCGAGAAGATATAGGTATAAGTATCCTTTAGACCTGAAGATCACAACCGGTGACTTGCAAGCAACTCATTGTACTTAGGTGCCGGACCACCTGGATTTCTAATCTAGCTACGAAAGGTTACTGGGTGCAGTCAAGTACTTGTGGTAGTCAGTTGTGGATGAAGATAGAATTTGACCTATCCCATTAAAAGGAGAAATGCTTGTGTTTCAACTTAGCAAGACCTTGGCCAAGGCACTTCATGTGAAAGTCACATGATCACTAAGTTGAAATCACTTTATGGATTTGCTGTTTAGAGTTGATAGGCTCTTAAGCCATCCTTAGCATTTGTGGTCAAAAGGATGAATTATACGGTAACTATTTCTTAGGATTCTTGGAGTTTTCTCGGCAACTCTTCGACCTATCCGGACGTCGGGTTCCATTGTTAGATGGGCACATCGATTAGTATAGAAAGTTGTTCCTATGCTACCGGCTTAGGTTCGAACCTAGAGAGTCACACGCATAGAAGTTTTCTAGGATGATCTATTTGCTGATCAACGATTGAAAATCGTATATGATTTAATTAATCAATTTGATTGATTGAATTATCTCAATTAGGTTAAGTACAAGTAAATAAGATTTAATTTGGTTTAAGTCTATTGGAAGGACTAGTCATTTTCAAATATTAATTTGAAATTAGACTTAATTTGGATTTAAATAGATTCAGGACTAGCCAAATTTGATTTGGGCTAGGACCATGATCTATGTAGGTTCAGTCCAATAAATTCAGATCAGCTTAAACCAAAACCTGAACCCAAACCTCTCGCATAAGTATCTCACATGATGAGATAACTAAAGTCTAAGATATCATGATGAGATAACTAAAGTCTAAGAGATTAAATTCACATGTAGAATTTAATGTATAACATTAATCTTCTCCAAACGGTTCCGTTGGAATTCTAAAGTGTTAGAATTCATATAGAATAAATGTCCCTCTTTGAGTCAACCAGGCGATGGAATTCTAAGTGTTAGAATTCACATCTCTCTCATTTTCACCGAACGTCCGAATTAACCAAACACTGCATCTCTTTGGTTTTCATCGAACGTCGGAATTAACCAAATGCTGCGTCTCTTTGGTTTTTACCGAACGGCAGAATTCTATGTGTTAGAATTCAATGGGCTGGCTAAAATAAGACTATAAATTAGAGGACATCCCTCACCATATTACAACAACAAAATGTTATGGATTGAATTTCTAAAGAGTTAGAATAGAAAATTCTAGTGTAATTCTGGTGTCAGCGAAAGTTTGGTGGATCTTGGAAGAAGATTCAAGTGGGAGGATTTAAGATCAGCAAAGTTATTTTTCCGCGAGCTAGCACTCCCGGGAATCCGATCATTTGGGGCTTCGCATGGACGATACTAGAGGCCGGACGATTAAACGACTGCAGAGCAATAAGGATTTACCTACTGTTCTTAAGGTAAGTGATTTTATCCCTAGATCTTAAGACAGGCTTCAAGATAAGTAGTATGACTTCTCATCTTGAAGATCAAGATATGATCTTGATGTTTTTATTTATATGCATATTTAGATCAAACGATCCAATATATAAGGCAAAGATATGATCTTGATGCATGTTAGATAGATTAATATATAATCTTTAAGTTTCCACATTAATAATTGTTATTAAATTTTACAAATATGCATGCATTGGAGATTATTTCTCCCTACACATGGTATCAGAGCCATGGTTTCGTCTTGATCTAATTTATTGCATATAAATTAATGCTCCTATTAATTTTGTAATCAAAGCTAAAACGAATCACCAGGCTATTCGGTCACAGATGAATTAAAAATCCAAATTACCCCTTCAATGAGGTATTCTGTGACATATTGCCGTGACGGTTTTTTTTATTATTGATGCTTAGTCAAAAGATAATTTAAATTGATCTTTGGCATCAAAACACATATTACACACACTCTACTCTCAAGAGATGTTTTATATTTCATACATATTGATGTTGTATAAAAGCATGATATTTGCATGTTTAGTATAAAACATAGATATGAGATATGATGGCATGATGTCTATGTTATGAAACATATAAATATTTATGAGTCTTATTTGAATGTCAAATATTTATTCATAATCTTTTTAGATATGATCTAAATATAAGAATTATGAGTAGTTAAATAATGCAATTGATGCATGATTCAAAATATATGACATGAAATATATTTAATCTTTTGGGTTAGCTAAATCAGTTCCATAAAGGGTTAGACCCTAAGGTTTAAATCAACTGGACTATAATAGTATTTGATCAAATCTAAATTAATTAGATTAGGTTAAGGATGCTCTAAATCAAACAATAGTTGTAGTTGATCATGTCCATATTTTTGATTAAACCAAATGGATGTAGATTAGGCTCCATGGTTGAGCATGAATCTCATAGATGGTCAAATCAAATTGGTTAACCATATGATGTCAAAGTGAGTTGGCAAGTTGCTCTAGGATCAACGATCGAATGGTTTTTAATTGGGAGCTACTCGTATTGATGCATCTTTAATGAGTTAATGACATATCCCTCCCATCGATCTCACTTACCTGGTCAATATGGTGAACCATTTATGATTCAGATCATTTACCTGATTCGGGTTGACCCATGCCTGTAAGAAAATCAGTCTGACTGATTTAGGTGCCACTTAACCTGACTTAATCTTGTTTCATTCTACCGATTTCATAGATTCAGTAAGAGAATTGATTGGTCATTTATCTTCAGATTATTAAATCCTCTAAAATTATTAGGTCTTTAAAATGAAATAGTTATATGATAACTAGATCATAGCCTCCATTAAGGTGGGTGATAATGAGTCCGATGTCTTGATAATCATTGGAGGCACTCCATGCCTGGTGCTTGTCAACCATCGGAATTATCATTTATTATATGATAAGTCTGCATAACTATTAAATAAGCAGTCAGATGGGCCGAGCTTCACTCGGGCTTGGTTGTCTATTGATATGTTACACTGATTATATCATTTAATGGTTGGACCTAACCAGAACTTTCAGGGGAGGCACTCCATGCCTGCTGAAGAGGTACCGTAGTAACCGGTTCAAACGAACCAAGCTTGGTTCAGATGAACCAGGCTTGGTTCAGATGAATCAAGCTCCAGACTGTTGGGTTCTCCGGACTGACGCTTCGCTCCAGGTGAAGCGCTTAGTCTTCCGGGAAACCCCGATCCGAAGCGCTGCACAGGTGATTAAATAGGAAGGAGGAGGACTCCTTCCTTCACGCTGGCGCAATTCATCCATCAGGTAATCCCCTGGTCCAGAGAGAGAGAGAGAGAGAGAGAGCGTGAGAGAGAGAGAGACAGAGAGAGCGAGGGAGATAGAGAAGCAATGGAAACCGGCCGATCCCTTGGTTCAGGCCCGGCGGCGTGCTCGCCGCCTCGCCGGGCCTGAGCTTCGGCCGGCGACCCCGCCGGCACCGGGGAGGCGTCCGGCGGGGTGGTGGTGGAGAGAGAGAAGAGAGAGAGGGCCAATTGGCCCTTCTCTCGCGCGGTGGCGGAAGTGGTCCGCCTTGGTTCGGGCCCGGCGGCGTGCTCGCCGCCTCGCCGGGCCTGAGCTTTGGCCTGTCGCCTCCACCGGCGCCGGGCGTGCGTCCGGTGGAGGTCCGGCCGGCCAAGGTGGCCGGCCGTGCCGCCGGCACAGCATCGTGCCGCGGATGAGAGGGAGAAGATGAGAGAAATTGAGGGAGAGAGAGGGAGTTTGGCGGCCGGCCGGCCACGGCGGCCGGGCCGCCCTCAATTTGGCCGGCGGCGGCCCTGGCCGCCGGCTAAGTCCCCGTCCCCTGTTCGGTGAAACAGGGGATCGGGTGGGCTGTGGTGATGGGCCCTTCAGCCTTTGCAGTTATTTTACATTGATGTGATATTCAATCAGGATTGTTCAGTAAGTATAATCCCTGTTTATGCAATATAGAGATGTTTTGATATGTTTGTGCATGATGTGAGGTACTGTTATGTGTCGCGCGGTTCTCCTTTATCATGTCATACCACACACACGTCTAGAGGATGTTCTGCTTGTTTATGCCACACACACATCTAGAGGATGTGTTCTGCTTGTTTATGCCACCTACACGTCTAGAGGACGTGTTCTGCTTGTTTATGCCATTCACACGTCTAGAGGATGTGTTCTGCTTGGGTTCGAGATGGCATCACGCATCTAGAGGATGTGTTCTGAGTTACTATGAGGTGGCATCACACATCTAGAGGATGTGTTCTGCTTGGTTCGAGGTGGCATCACACATATAGAGTATGTGTTCTGGTGGATTATGATATGGCGTGACCCTGGTATCTGGACCCTTTCAGTAGGGGGATGCTTGTTGGTACACTATTGAGATATTGCAGGGCCGTGGGTCACATTTACAGTTACCATTGAGAGTATAAACAGTGGGTTTACTTACATTGCATGTTTGAGTATTGTGGAATGTTTAAGCATGCAAATCATTTATGTGCTTATTGATTGTATGCTATGATTTGACTGTATAACGTGGCTTACTTATTGAGTGTAAGCTCATAAAAATCTTACAATGTTTTTCAGAGCCTCAGGAATGAAGATGGATAATTGGGATAGATGGAGCTTCTATTAAATAAACAAGACCCATTATTTTGTTGTAACCCAGTATTTTATGTGTAGGGCTTGATGCCCAAACTTTATATTGTGGTTGTAAGGGTAACCCAAAACTTTTAGTATTTGATGATTTGCTTTTATATATAATTGATGTGAAAATTTTGACGCCTTGCATGCCCGGCATGCGGCGGGTTGTCACCCTAGCCCAATATTTGGGTCTGGGGCGTGACAGCTTTAGTGGTATCAGAGCCTAGGTTATGACCCTTAGGGACACATACATGATGACACTGAAACACAGAGAACATATTGAGACATTATACTTTGAGAACCTAACACTTTAGTTATGATGATATTAACCACAACTAATTTATCAGGAGATAGATGGCTCGTCGCACTAGGAGCCAACAAATGAGGAGGACTCCCAGGTTGGTAATGCTGGCAACCGGGGTCAGGAAGCTACTGGAGGTGCTGCCCCTGCCAACCCAGTAGGGACTGATCAGCAGCGACTCCAGACCGAGATGCTTCAGGTTCTCTCGGGTATGGCGCAGTCGATGCGGGACATGCAGCATCAGATTCAGCAGGCTTTGACCTCAGGCTTCTGCTCCGACTCAGCCTACTCCCTGCTCCGCAGCAGCCACCTTACCCACTCTCAGCACCCCGACCCAGCTACTCCATCTCAATCCTGGGTAGGGATTGGCCGCAGCTTTGCAGATTTCAAGAAGTTTGCCCCTGCCCCTTTCTCTGGATCCACCAACCCTGTTGATGCTGAGCGGTGGGTGCGAGATATGGAGAAGGCTTTTATGGCCCATGGTAGTCAGGAGATGGAGCGGATCAGATTTGCCACTTATCTTCTCCAGGGGAAGCTTATGATTGGTGGTTAGTTGAGGAGCAGCGTCGGGGTGGTCAGATTATTTCTTGGGAGAGTTTAAGGAGATATTCTTCGACAAGTACTTCCCAGGAGTGTACAGAGACGGATGGAATCAGAGTTTCTTAAGTTGGAGCAAAGGAATCTTTCTGTGGCCCAATATGAAGCTGAATTCACCAGGTTGGCCCGTTTTGCTCCAAGTATTGTGACTAATGAAATGGCCAAGATCACCAGATTCACTGAGGGACTGCGACCCAGACTGATGCAGGCGGTCAATGCATTTGAGCTTCACACTTACAGTGCTGTGGTGAATAAGGCCTTGGTAATTGAGAGAGATATGAATACTGTTCAGAAAGGATTGGGAGCAGCAGAAGAAGAGAAAGGGCCTACTTCTGGCCAACCCCCAGCTCAGGCCAAGAAGAGAGGTGCACATCAGGCCCCAGGAGGACAACAATAGAGAGGCTCGTTGCTTCGCTGTGGGAATTTCCACCCTGGAAGCCTTGCCGTGGAGTGACTGGTGCCTGCTTTGTCTGTGGAAAACTGATCACAAGATTGCTACATGTCCCTTCGAAGAACCAGCAGCCTCTTCAGTCAAGGAGCAGCAGCAGCAGCAGCCACCGAGGACCCAGGGAAGGGTCTTCAACCTCACTCAGCAGGATGCTGCCGCTTCTAATTCTGTGGTGACAGGTATACCTTAATTTACATCTAGTATTACATTCTTATCTAGTGCAATGCATTGAAGTTAATTATTAGGACATTAATGTTAAAACACTTATGTCCAGGAATGATTAAAGTAGGCACTGCTTATGCTCAAACTTTAATTGACCCGGGTGCCACGCATTCTTTCATATCTGACACTATCTTGACAAGAATGCATCATTGACACCTATTCCTCTAGAGCAAGAGTTGCATATTGCCTTTCCAAATGGAGATGTTATGAAAGTTGACACAGTATGCAAATCTGCCCATTATCTTGGAGGATAGGAGGTTGAATGCTGATCTCATTGTCCTTCCACTGAAATTCTTTGATGTTATCCTTGGAATGGATTGGTTGGCCTCCTATCATGCTTCAGTAGACTGCTTCAGGAAGATGTCAACTTCAAAATTCCAAGTCAGCCTGAATTCAGTTTTACTGGTGGTCAGAAACACTAGCCTCAGTGTTCATATCAGCGATGCAGGCTGGAAAGTATCTGATGAGTGGTGGTCAAGGATTTCTTGCTGTAGTAAGGACCTTCAGCAAGAAGAGACCAAGTTGGAGGATATTCCTATAGCTCGAGAATTCCCTGATGTCTTTCCTGATGAATTACTAATTTACCCCCTGATCGGGAAGTCGAGTTCTCCATTGATTTATTCCTGGAACTGGACCTATATCAAGGCCCCTTATCGTATGGCCCCGGCTGAGCTAAAAGAACTGAAGGATCAATTGCAGGAGAGCTCCTAGATCGGGGATTTATCAGACCCAGTGCTTCTCCTTGGGGTGCTCCAGTTCTATTTGTTAAGAAGAAGGATGGCAGTCTTCGACTCTGCATTGATTACCGGGAAATCAATAAGGTAACAGTGCGAAATAAGTACCCTCTGCCGAGGATTGATGACTTGTTTGATCAACTTCAAGGAGCCCGGATATTCTCAAAGATTGATCTCAGGTCAGGTTACCATCAGCTTAAAGTCAAGAGGGGATGTGCCTAAGACAGCATTTCAGAACCAGATATGGCCACTATGAGTTCTTGGTGATGCCGTTTGGGTTAACTAATGCCCCAGCAGCATTCATGGACTTGATGAACAGAATTTTTAAGCCATATCTGGATCAGTTTGTGGTGGTTTTCATTGATGATATTTTGATATATTCCAAGAGCCATAAGGGAGCATGAGGACCACCTGAGGATTGTGCTACAGATTCTTCGGAGAAGAAGCTTTATGCCAAGCTGCAGAAGTGTGAGTTTTGGTTGGATCAAGTAGCTTTCTTGGGTCATATAATCTCTAAAGATGGCATATCTGTGGACCCGAAAAAGATTGAAGCTATCATTAGCTGGAGCCGACCTTCCAATGTGGCAGAAGTCAGAAGCTTCTTGGGGCTTAGCCGGGTATTAAAATTTGTGGAAGACTTCTCTCGCATTGCTCTACCCCTAACTCGCTTAACCCAAAAGCGAGTGAAGTTTGACTGGACAGAGGAGTGTGAGGAAAGTTTCAGGAGTTAAAGCAGCGCCTGGTGTCAGCTCCCATTCTTGTTCTTCCGACAGGATCTGAAGGTTTTACACTATATACTGATGCCTCTCGGAAAGGATTGGGATGTGTTTTGATGCAGAATGAAAGGTGATAGCTTATGCCTCCAGACAACTGAAACCTTATGAGCAGAATTATCCTACTCATGATCTGGAATTGCTGCTGTGGTTTTTGCTTTGAAGATTTGGCGGCATTATCTATGGGGGTGTCGTGATGTGTATACAGATCATAAGAGTCTAAAATACATCTTCACACAGAAGGAGCTCAATTTAGGCAGAGGAGGTGGTTGGAACTATTGAAGGATTATGATCTGAATCTACATTATCATCCTGGGAAGGCCAATGTAGTGGCTGATGCCTTGAGCAGAAGACCTCTTCTGAGTTAGCTGCTATGATTACCTCCCAGCCTCACATTTGAGAGACCTGAGAGGTGGGAGGTTGGTCTGAGAGTACAGCAGTCTGATGGACTTGTTGCAGCACTTGTACTCAGCCGACCTTGTTGACAGAATCAAGTCCTCCCAGATGGAAGATCCAGATCTACAAAGAATTAAAGAAGTGTTCAGTCAGGAGTTCAGAATGGAATTTTATGTAATGGATGATGGATCCCTGAGATTTGAAGGAGACTTTGTGTGCCAAACAATGAGGAGCTGAAAGGCTGAAATTTTGAAGGAGGCTCACTACTCTCCCTATACTGTGCATCCAGGTGGCACTAAGATGTACAGAGACTTAAAGGAAATTTTTGGTGGAAAGGGATGAAGAGGGAGATTGCTCAGTATGTGGCCAAGTGCTTGGTGTGTCAGCGAGTGAAGCCGAGCATCAAAGGCCTGCGGGACCTCTTCAGTCTCTGATGATTCCTCAGTGGAAATGGGAAAAGATTACATGGATTTTGTGACTGGTCTGCCCAAAACTCCCAGGAGTAATGATGCAGTTTGGGTTATTGTGGACAGACTAACAAAATCAGCTCATTTCCTACCTTTCAGAGTTGGGTCTCTAGTGAAAGATTGGCTAATTTGTATATTGAGCAGATCGTGAGACTCCATGGTGTTCCTGTATCTATTGTATCAGATAGGGATACCAGGTTTGTGTCCAGTTTTGGAAGAGTCTTCATAAGGCCTTGGGAACCAAATTAAACTTCAGTACAGCTTATCATCCCCAGTCAGATGGACAATCAGAGAGGACCATACAGATTCTGGAGGACATGTTGCGAGCCTGTGTGATGGACTTGGGTGGAGCTTGGGATAACCACTTACCTTTGGTGGAGTTTGCATATAATAATAGTTACCAAGCCAGTATCCAGATGGCTCCATTTGAAGCTCTGTATGGTAGGAGGTGCAGATCTCCTTTATGTTGGGATGACGTGGGGGAAAGGAAATTGCTAGGCCCTGAGCTGATTCAGCAGACAGTAGATAAGGTGCATTTGATCAGGAGCGTCTTCGTACAGCTCAGAGCAGGCAAAGAGTTATGCTGATGTCAGAAGAAGGGAATTGAATTCCAGGTTGGGGATCATGTTTTCTTAAGGGTATCACCAACCAAGGATGTGATGAGATTTGGGATTAGAGGAAAGCTGAGTCCACGTATATTGGACCTTTTGAGATCTTGAGCAGAGTTGGGGAGGTTGCTTACAGCTTAGCACTGCCTCCGATTTATCTGGTGTTCACAATGTTTCCATGTATCTATGTTGAGGAAGTATTTCAGACCCCAGTCATGTCATAGCTTATGAGCCTATTCAGTTGAGGAAAGATTTATCATATGAGGAGCATCCTGTGCGTATCGTGGACCGCAAGGATCAGATTCTGAGGCGGCGTACCATTCCCTATGTCAAGGTTCAATGGAATAATCATTCTGAGAGGGAGGCTACTTGGGAACTGGAGGAAGAAATGAAAGAAGTATCCACAATTATTTGAAGGTAATTTATCTATCTTAGATTGTTGACTTTTGAGATTTATAGTATACCAATTTCGAGGCCGAAATTTTTATAAGGAGGGGAGGATGTAGTACCCGGTTCCGAACCAGGTTCAGATGAACTCCAGACTGTTGGTTCCCCTGACGCTTCGCTCCAGGTGAAGCGCTTAGTCTTCCGGGACCCCGATCCGAAGCGTGCACAGGGATTAAATAGGAAGGAGGAGACTCCTTCCTTCACCTGGCCTTCATCCAGAGAGAGAGAGAGAGAGAGAGAGAGAGAGAAGAGAGAAGAGAGAGGAGGGAGTGCCGGCCGATCCCTTGGTTCAGGCCCGGCGGCGTGCTCGCCGCCTCGCCGGGCCTGAGCTTCGGCCGGCGACCCCGCCGGCACCGGGGGAGGCGTCCGGCGGGGTGGTGGTGGAGAGAGAGAAGAGAGAGAGGGCCAATTGGCCCTTCTCTCGCGCGGTGGCGATTCCGGGTTGGTTCGGGCCCGGCGGCGTGCTCGCCGCCTCGCCGGGCCTGAGCTTTGGCCTGTCGCCTCCACCGGCGCCGGGCGTGCGTCCGGTGGAGGTCCGGCCGGCCAAGGTGGCCGGCCGTGCCGCCGGCACAGATCGTGCCGCGCGGATGAGAGGAAAGAGAGAAATTGAGGGAGAGGGAGGGCGGCCGGCCGCGGGCGGCCGCTCTGGCCCGGCCACCGGCGGCCGGCTCTGGCCGGCCACCGGCGGCCGGGCCGCCCTCAATTTGGCCGGCGGCGGCCCTGGCCGCCGGCTAACCCCGTCCCCTGTTCGGTGAAACAGGGGATCGGGTGGGCTTGATGAACCGGGCCGGCTGGGCCGGCCGGTTCAGGGCCTTTTGGGCCGTGCAGTTTGGATTTGGGCTGGTTTTTGGGCCCTAACGGGCCGGGATTAGCAAAATAATTATATGGCTAGAATCTGGGTGAATTCTAGTTTCTTGGGGTATTTTTACTTCCCCAATTGGGTGTGTATAGTGGGAGATATTCGAGCCCAAAGTTGGGCCCGTGAACTAGTCTGGGTAGAATTCTAAGGGTCATTTTAATATTCTATTCTAATAAATTAATTGTGTAAAATGATCCTGTAGGTGCTCAGACATCTGACTAGCTGATATATACCTGTTGGATTGCGTACTGAGGTAAGTAAGCCAGTTATCAGTATTTAATAAATTATTTTATTCATTATATGAATATTTAAATTGTGAATGTGACATGAAGAATTGTTATTGGCTAAATTGTAAGTAGATGAATATTATGAATACATGGTTGTTTATGTGCTATGATTTCATATGTGGATGCTATGCATGAGAGATGCAGTTATTATGACATTGATGTGATATATTACATGCAATTGTTCAGTAAGTATAATCCACTGTTTATGCAATATAGAGATGTTATTGATATGTTTGTGCATGATGTGAGGTACTGTTATGTGTCGCCGCGGTTCTCCTTTATCATGTCATACCACACACATGTCTAGAGGATGTGTTCTGCTTGTTTATGCCACACACACATCTAGAGGATGTGTTCTGCTTGTTTATGCCACCTACACGTCTAGAGGATGTGTTCTGCTTGTTTATGCCATTCACACGTCTAGAGGATGTGTTCTGCTTGGGTTCGAGATGGCATCACGCATCTAGAGGATGTGTTCTGAGTTCTATGAGGTGGCATCACACATCTAGAGGATGTGTTCTGCTTGGTTCGAGGTGGCATCACACATATAGAGTATGTGTTCTGGTGGATTATGATATGGCGTGACCCTGGTATCTGGACCCTTTCAGTAGGGGGATGCTTGTTGGTACACTATTGAGATATTGCAGGGCCGTGGGTCACATTTACAGTTACCATTGAGAGTATAAACAGTGGGTTTACTTACATTGCATGTTTGAGTATTTGTGGAATGTTTAAGCATGCAAATCATTTATGTGCTTATTGATTGTATGCTATGATTGACTGTATAACGTGGCTTACTTATTGAGTGTAAGCTCATAAAAATCTTACAATGTTTTTGTCAGAGCCACGAGATTGAAGATGGATGGTTGGGGTGATGGATCTTCTATTAAATAAAACAAGACCCATTATTTTGTTGTAACCCCAGTATTACTTATGTGTAGGGCTTGATGCCCAAACTTTATTATTGTGGTGTGTAAGGGTTTGTAACCCAAAACTTTTAGTATTCAGTGATGATTTGGCTTGATTATATATAATGGTGTTATGTTGAAAAATTTTGTGATGCCTTGCGTGCCCGGCACGCGGCGGGTTGTCACCCTAGCCCGATATTGGGTCTGGGGCGTGACAGCTTTAGTATTGAGTGATGTATTTGGCTTGATTATATATAACGGTGTTTTATGTTGAAAAATTTTATGATGCCTTGCGTGCCCGGCATGCGGCGGGTTGTCACCCTAGCCCATATTGGGTCTGGGGCGTGACAGGTACATGGAGCAAAACTGAACACTAAGAATTGTTTGGAGAAACAATTGGTTTTGAACCTAATCTTAGATGCATATGGGTTGGCCAAGCTTCACTTGGACCTGTATGTAGTCTATGTAGATCTTAGTGCCCACTAAAGAATTAAGAATAATTCTTCGAATTGGGGTATAGAGGCTACCAATTTGAACAAAATAGTGGGAAATCTTTAGACTAAAGTCCAAGTCTTTAGACTGAATCAATTTATACTACTAAACTTTAGTTTTTTCTTATGCAGAAAATGACCACTAATTTATCATTAAGGTCCCTATTGGATAGTGACAAGTTGAATGGTTTAAATTTCAATAGCTGGTTTAGAAAACTTAAGATCGTCATTGAGCATGAGAGGATTCTATATATTCTAAATAATCCTGCACCAAAGATACCTGATGCAAACACTCAAAGTTCTGAGAAGACACTTATCAGAAGTGGCTCAGTGATAGAACTAGTGTGCGTTGCATCATGTTAGCAGCAATGAACGATGAATTCGATCGCCGGTTTGAGAATGCTTAGCCGGAAGAAATCATTCAAGCGTTGAATGAATCTTTCGGCACACCCAACGACATTGAAAGGCACAAGACTAGTTGTGCTACTTTTAATGCTCGAATGAGGGATGGATCTCCTGTCACAGATCATGTATTGTACATGATCGAGAAGATAGAACTTCTAAGCAAGCTCGGCTTTCCCTTACATGAGCAGTTGGAAAAAGATGCGATCCTGAATTCCTTGCCTCCATCCTTCCGACCTTTCCTTACTCATTTTCGAATGACAAAGCATGTAGTCAACTACCACGATTTGTTGGGGTTGTTATAGAACTTTGAGAAGGACAACCAACTCTCTAAGGGTTTGGTTAATGTGGTTGAAGGATTTAAGGTAGGGCGTCAACCTTTTGGAAAAGGGAAGAAAAAAAAGAATAAGAAAAAGGTGCAACATGCTAGGACATCTATAAGGGGTCAGATGCAGAAGAAGAAAGTTGATAAAAGTCAACCTGAATGCTTTCATTGCAAGATGCCAGGGCACTGGAAGAGGAACTGTCCTCTTTACATTGCCACACTTGATCCAAACAGGCCAAAGAAGAAAAAGGAGCAAGATGTTGCTCAACAAGGTATTTATATGATAACACCTTGTAATTTTTTTGTATATGATAATCATACCTGGGTATTGGATACCGGGAGTCCTTTTAACATTTGCAATTCATTGCAAAGACTACAGGTCACTAGAAGATTTGAGGACAATGAAAGATTCCTTAATGTCGGCGATGGAAGATTAGTTCCAGTTCTGGCATTAGGAGTTCTTGAAATAGTTTTCAATAGAAATGTCATTGTACTAAATGATTGTTATTTTTTCCCAACGTTCTTGTTGAACATAATTTCTGTATGCCTTCTGGCCAAAAGTCATTATGAAATTTCAATAAAGAATGTTACTTTGAATATCATTATAAATGGAGTCACTGTAATGACTGAGCATTTATCTAATGGCATTTATATATCACAGCCTGTGAATGTAGTGTACAATCAAGTAAGCGCCCTAAAATAACTGATGTCACAGATATTTATCTTTGGCACCATCGGCTGGGTCATATCAACAAGAACAGATTAAACATGTTAACTCAGGAGGGCATCCTTCGAGTTGATGATTGTGAATCATTAACTATTTGTGAATCCTGTCTTCTTGGTAAAATGACCAAGTCATCTTTTACTGGAAAAGGTGAAAGAGCTAAAGAGTTATTGGGTCTAGTACATACTGATGTATGTGGACCAATGAGCACTTGTGCCAAAGGTGGATATTACTACTTCATTACTTTTACAGACGACCTTTCTAGGTTCGGTTATGTCTATCTTATGAGACATAAATCTGAGTCGTTTGAAATGTTCAAACAATATCATAAAGAAGCAGAAAAACAAACAGGAAAATGTATTAAGACCCTTCGATCAGATCGAGGAGGCGAATACCTTTCAAATGACTTTGTGACATATTTAAGGGAGAATGTGATTCTCTCCCAATGGACTCCTCCAGGAACACCGCAGCATAACGGTGTGTCGGAAAAAAGGAATCGAACCCTGTTAGACATGGTTCAGTTCATAATGGGTTTTGCAAGCTTGCCAATATCATTTTGGGGATATGCATTAGAATCAGCTTGTCATATTCTCAATAAGGTTCCAAGTAAGTTTGTTTCTAAAACTCCACATGAGATATGGTATGGACATAAACTAGTTATCACCTATTTGAGAGTCTGGGGGTGTTCGGCTTATGTGAAATGTGCAAAATCAGACAAACTTGAACCCAAATCTGATAAAATTTTTTTATCGACTATCCGAAAGAAACCAAATGATATTACTTCTACAATACTGAAGAACAAAAGTTGTTCATTAGTAATAGAGCAATTTTTCTTGAAAAAGAGTTCCTTAGTGAAGGAACAAATAGCTCTAATGTTGAACTTGAGGAAGTTCATCAAGTAGAAGGAACAACACAAACCAGTGAACCCTTAGAATCTAAGTTGATTAAATCAAACTCAAAAGCCATTTTAGATGCACCATTAAGGTGATCTGGTAGAGTACCACATCAACCGGACAGATACTTAGGTTTTTTGGTCCAGAACGAGGATCCTATTGAGCTCGATGAGAACAACGAGGATCTGATCACCTATATGGATGCTATGCAAAGGACTAACTCTGACAAATGGCTTGAAACCATAAAATCCGAACTTGATTCCATGAAGGAAAATAATGTATGGACATTAGTTGACCCATCCAAAGGGATAAAACCCATAGGGTGTAAATGGGTTTTCAAGAGGAAAAGAGGCGCAGACGGAAAGGTTGAGACCTACAAAGCACGTCTGGTTGCTAAGGGGTATCGTCAACGTTATGGTATTGACTATGACGAAACGTTTTCTACTGTGGCAATGCTGAAATCCATTCGGATTATGCTAGCTATAGCAGCACACTTCGATTATGAGATTTGGCAGATAGATATTAAAACCGCATTTCTAAATGGTAATTTAGATGAACAAGTGTATATGATATAGCCTGAAGGTTTTATATCTGAAGACAAGTCTAAAGTGTGCAGGCTACAGAAGTCCATTTATGGACTTAAGCAAGCATCTAGGAGTTGGAATATACGATTTGATAATGTGATCAAATCTTATGGCTTTATTAAGAATAAAGAAGAACCTTGCATTTATAAATGGGCTAACGGTTCCGTTATTGTATTTCTTATATTATATATGAATGATATTCTCTTAATCGGGAATGATGTTCCTGCATTACAAGGAATAAAGACATGGTTATCATCACAATTCTCCATAAAAGATCTGGAAGAAGCATCATACATCCCAGGGATGAAGATCTATAGAGATAGATCTAAGAGGATGCTTGGTTTATCCCAATCTACGTACATTGACACCGTGCTAAAGAGGTTTAGCATGAAGAATTTCAAGAAATGCTATCTTCCGATAGGCCATGAAATTCATCTTTTTAAGAAGGATTGTCTGACAACTCCTAATGAAAGAGAAGTATGAGTCGAATTCCATATGCTTCGGTAGTGGGATCGATTATGTACACCATGATATGTTCAAGACCAGATGTGGCATACTCACTAGGAGTAGTGAGTAGATACCAATCTGATCCAGGAGAAAAACACTGGCAAGGTGTTAAGACAATCCTTAAGTATTTGAGAAATACTAAGGACCAGTGGTTAGTCTATGGAGACACTGATTTGAAACTTGTTAGATATACTAATTTCGGTTTCCGATCAGATCATGATGATAGCAAAAGTGTGTCGGGTTTCGTATTTATCCTAAATGATGGAGCTGTTTGCTGAAAAAGTTTCAAGCAATATACAGTGGCAGATTCAGTGTGCAAGGCAGAGTACATCGCTGCATCAGATGCTGTGAAAGAAGCTGTGTGGCTGCGAAAGTTCATCTCCGAGCTTGGAGTGGCACCTTCCATAGATGGATCAGTCCTGTTGTGCAGTGATAGCACTGGTGCCATAGCTCAAGCAAAGGAACCACGAGCACATCAGCGCACTAAGCACATACTGCACCGGTTTCATCTTATTCGAGAGATTGTAGACCAAGGTGACATAAATCTTCAGAAGATTGACGGAAAGGAAAACCTAGGTGACCCATTTACTAAACACTCAGCATCAAGGAGTTTGACAACTATAAGTTGAAGATAGGTATTAGATACTATAATGATTGGTTTTAGACTAAGTGGGATTTTGTTAGGAATTGTATCCTAAAGCCAATCATTTGATGATTGAGCTAATGTAAATAGCATATAAATTGATATATTAATAAAAGTTATTTGGCAGTTTATTCATTACAAGAACATCTTCTTAATACTCCTGATAGTAATGAAGCCCTCAGGATCTTCTTTCACGATAAAGGAGGATTTATCTTTGAAGGTCCTTAAAAGAGTTCGCGACCAAATGATATACTATGACAGGGCCATAGTACTATCAAATATAGGATGTTGTATATCATATTTGTTGGTTGTCCTCTTAACCAAAGAGTGTAGAGACACTGGTATGACATACAGGTGAAAGTGTAGGAGTACATTTCACCGAACGTGACTCATTTCTGGATACTCTGCTATCAAAGTTAATCCGAGAAGATATGGGTATAAGTATCCTTTAGACCTGAAGATCACAACCGGTGACTTGCAACCAACTCATTGTACTTAGGTGCCGGACCACAAGGATTTCTAATCCAGCTACGAAAGGTTACTGAGTGCAGTCAAGTTCTCATGGTAGTCAGTTGTGGATCAAGATGGAATTTGACATATCCCGTTAAAAGGAGAAATGCTTGTGTTTCAACTTAGTAAGACCTTGACCAAAGCACTTCATGTGAAAGTCACATGTTCACTAAAATTGAAATCACTTTATGGATTTGCTGTTTAGAGTTGATAGGCTCTTAAGCCATCCATAGCATTTGTGGTCAAAAGGATGAATTATACGGTAACTGTTTCTTAGGGTTCTTAGAGTTTGCTCGGCAACTCTTCGACCTATCCGAACATCGGGTTCCATTGCTAGATAGGCACATCGATTAGTATAGAAAGTTGTTCCTATGCTACCGGCTTAGGTTCGAACCTAAAGAGTCACACGCATAGAAGTTTCTTAGAATGATCTATTTGCTGATCAACGATTGAGAATCGTATATAATTTAATTAATCAATTTGATTGATTGAATTATCTCAATTGGGTTAAGTACAAGTGAATAAGATTCAATTTGGTTTAAGTCTATTAGAAGGACTAGTCAATTTCAAATATTGATTTGAAATTAGACTTGATTTGGATTTAAATAGATTTAGAACTAGCCAAATTTGATTTGGGCTAGGACATGATCTATGTAGGTTCAATCTAATAAATTCAGATCAGCTTAAACTAAAACATGAATCCAAACTCTCGCATAAGTATCTCACATGATGAGATAACTAAAGTCTAAGAGATTAAATTCACATATAGAATTTAATGTATAACATTAATCTTCTCCAAACGATTCCATTGGAATTCTAAAGTGTTAGAATTCATATGGAATAAATATGCCTCTTTGAGTCAACCAGGCGATGAAATTCTAAGTGTTAGAATTCACATCTCTTTCGTTTTCACCGAACATCGGAATTAACCAAACGCTGCGTCTCTTTGGTTTTCATCGAATGGTAGAATTCTAAGTGTTAGAATTCAATGGGCTGGCTAAAATGAGACTATAAATTAGAGGACATCCCTCACCAGATTACAACAACGAAATGTTATGGATTGAATTTCTAAAGAGTTAGAATAGAAAATCCTAGTGTAATTCTGGTGTCAGCAAAAGTTTGGTGGATCTTGGAAGAAGATTCAAGTGAGAGGATTCAAGATCAGCAAAGTTGCTTTTCCGCGAGCTAGCACTTCCGGGAATCCGATCATTCGGGGCTTTGCGTGGACGATACTAGAGGCCTGATGATTGAACGGCTGCAGAGCAATAAGGATTTACCTACTATTCTTAAGGTAAGTGATTTGATCCCTAGATCTTAAGGCAGGCTTCAAGATAAGTAGTATGACTTCTCATCTTGAAGATCAAGATATGATCTTGATGTTTTTATTTATATGCATATTTTGGATCAAACGATCCAATATATAAGGCAAAAATATGATCTTGATGCATGTTAGATAGATTAATATGTAATCTTTAAGTTTCCATATTAATAATTGTTATTAAATTTTAAAAATATGCATGCCTCGAAGATTATTTCTCTATGCATATATTTTAGTAGCATTTAGCACATATTAGTTTCTAAGATCCATATGGAACAGATTAAGATAAAACACTTAATTTCTCATGATGATATCATAGCTAAAATAAAACACCAATATCCTTGTGCATCCATACGATACATCATGTTTATTTATGCTCCCATATTTTCATCTCTATACATAGATCAAAAAACACACATCTCATGCTTTCTCCTTTGTCAAAAAAATCTATAAAGATCACTTACATGATATCATGCATATAAAAATCAGTTTAAGAAATGAGGAAATGTGAATATCTACCTTGAAGGAACGAGGGCGGAGTATAGACAATGGATCATGGAGGACGATCCGATGAGAGGGGGCAGAGATGGGCAATGGTGATTTTCTAGGAAGGGAAGGGCGAAGGGAGGGAGGGGAAAGCTAAGTTTTAATGGCCGCGTAGGGTTTTAAAGGACGATCGGGGTCAGGAAGGCAAAGCCTGAGAAAATCACCACTTGAAGTGGCGATTTTATAGCTGAAATTGCCACTCCAAGTGGTGATTTCACTCAGCTTAAAATCGCCACTTGGAATGACGTTTTCTACTTTTACACCAGTTTTGCAATAACCTGGGATCCACCCTCTTCTTTAAAATCGGTGCCTTTTGGCACCGGTTGAAAAACTACTCGATGGCCTTCAGTTGGTACGAGGACTGGCAGCCCCTTGTAACACGCACCTTTGATTGATTCATTGACGGACGGATTGGCGGTCACATCCTCATGCTAAATGGGACCCGTCCACTTACATGATGGTCTTGGTTTGACAATGAACTCTCTTTGGTTCTTAGGTCAACTTGAAAAAAAACTCTGCACTTAAGGGACTGTTTGAGTTGGAGGTGAATTGGAGGGAAAAAAATTATTTGAAAGAAGATAAAAAAATAAATAAATAAAAGTAATTAATTTTTTATTTTTTAATGAGGATAAATTTGTTAATCCTCAAATCGATGATAAGTTAGAAAAAGAAAAAGGGAATTTCTATTTGCACCGCTCAGATTGCTCAGTGCACTCTCTTAGATTTTTTTAAAAATAAAAATCCTAAACTACCCTTGGCAGTTGGCACCCTTCGTCTTCTTTCCCCTCCCCCTCCTTCCCGGCACCGGCGCCCCTCTCTCCTCCTCCTTCAGTGGCATCGGCCCCCATCCCTTCCCTCGGCCCCGGTCTCCTCCCCTTCCATCCCCGATACTGCCCCCACCCATCCCCCTCAGCCTTCTTCCCACTCTCCGACCCTGGCACCGTCTCCTCCCCTCCTTGGCACGGTGCCAAGGAGGGGGGGCATCGAGGCCGGGGAGTGGGGAGAAGACCGGGGCTGAGGGGGGAGGGGTGAGGGCCGATGCCGGAAAGAGGAGAGAAGGAACTGAGGCCGGAGGGGAGGGGTGGAGGGCGGTGCCAAGGAGGGGGAGAGAGGGGGGGCTGCCAGGGAGGGAAGGGGAGAAGAGGAGACGATGGCCGAAGGGGAGGGGTGGAGGGCAGTGCCATGGAGGGGGAAGAGAGGGGGGCACTGGTGTCGGAGAAAGGAGGGGGAGAGACGGAGGTGCTAAGGGTAGTTTAGAATTTTTTAAAAAAAAAATTTGAGGGGTGACTAATCCGAGTGGTGCAAATAAAAATTTTCGAAGAAAAAATGTTTAAGCTCTATTTTTTGAAAAACCAAAATATTCTTTCATTTTTATTCTTCGTTCATTCTCGCGGTTCATTTCCTATTCTGAAGAGGTATAATTATTATATATAACTCTTTTACTTCTTTTCTTTTCTCTCTATCCAAATAAGATAATTGATATTACCTTTCTTTTTCTTTCATTCTTTTCAAATAAAAAAAAAAATAGCCCTTTCTTTTCCTTCTTTTTCTTTCATCTCTTTATACTTCTTTTTACTCTCCTCTTCCTTTTTCTCCAAAGATTCAAACATAGCCTAAATAAGAATACCTAACCTAAGAGTAGGGGTAGACAAGCCATACCCCACATCGGGTCAAGTACGGTCAACCCAAATCCTATTCAATGGAAACTTCCAAGGATTTGATTCCAGTATATGGCATAATTATATAATATATGTTATATATGCATGTATTAAAAAAACCCTCAATGAATTGGTTAAGTGTTTAGAACTTGCCTCTCTAATTTACTTAGAAGTCGGATAGGATCTTGGTGCAATAATTATATCAACTGGTTGAAATCCTGCAAGTGGAATTACAGTGTAGTTGAAGTTATAATGTAATTAAATTGCATATAATTGTATTACATTGTAATTAAACTTATAGTATTTGAAAGGTTGTAGCTATTAATGCCATAAATTGAAAGAGTCTGATTTTAAATTTATAAAATATATATATGATTAAATATTAATCTAATAATAGAAATTTAATATAATCAAAATTTTCATGGCTAGCAAAAGGAGCAAGAAAGCATAAAAAAAATAAAATAAAACTAATATAACTGCTTGATATACTGAAATATCTTATTTGGATATAATCCTCTATTTCTATTTTGCTTCATATGCGGTGCCTTAAATTGTAGACTATTAGTGATGATGAAATATAGGATGAAAAGGAGGAGAAGAAATGTATTTACTCTTTGCACCTATGGCTGATTTGATTGTGGATTTTTTAAATCTAAACTGTAACTAACTTGTATCAAGTAATTTAACTTTCTGATTTTAAATAGATGAATGAACATAAATTATCTTGAACAGCCAAACAGCTGCCAAGCAATTTTAATTGGACTAATATTTTTTTTATTTTTTTTCCTTTATTTACTTTCTTAAACCTTATGCTTTTTGCCTTTTGTGCAGGAAGCATCGGTGACTCAAAATAACAAGTCTTTCCTTTGTGCGTGCAGAGCCATATGGGAGTCAGGATGCGATGTGCCCTTCGTTCTTTGGTCCACACAATCTGATGGGCACCACCAAGCCATTGGAGAGGAGGGCTCAGTTGCCGTCCGGTCCGACGCCACCAAGGTCGCCGGGTCCACAGGCCGATCAAAATCCAAGGCTCCATCAAAATGCAACATGGCCTCGTCCCCAAGGTTACACCCGAGCTCTAATACCTCGGCAGATGCGTACGATAGTAGTTGACGGATGGTACCACATTGGGGAAGATGACACAAAACGACCATGAAACCAATAACTCAGCTGATTGGTCATTGGTTTTGTTCGCTAAATTTCACCATGAGACTACGAACTGAGATTAGGAACGAATGAAACCGGGGAAATGTCTTTGTGCACCCGTGTGGAGTGTGGGCCATGGCGCGGACGATTGCATACATGTTTGGTCAATGCGCCTATTCAATGCACATCTTTATGCATCGAAGATGATGCATAAATATTTTTTCATAAAACCACAGCAAAGTCGGGGATAGGCCTGCTAATTCGAGTCCTATGAAATGTTTCACCATGTTCCAGAAGTTTTTTCTAAAGGAAGATCCATCGTACGCCAAATGCTTATGCTGTAAGTGGGATAACCATTTTGTTTGATATCAAGAGAATGTGTGGACGTCAAGAAAAAACAAGATACGTTTTATTATGAGAAATATCAACAAGAAAACACTAGCTAAAACAGTGGCATCTTAACCTAAGGCAAAGATGCGAGCAAATTACAGCATCCGCAGTTTAACCCGGTGCAACTTGGGCCAACTTGGATCGAGTTTGGCCAACTTGGGTCAGGTTCAATCCGAACCCAACCTATCGAACCCAATTTACAGTAGTATTTAAACTCATGTTTGCTCAACCCGAACCCAAAAGATCCGGATTTAACCCAATCCGATTTACAATTAATCCGGATTATGGTTGCGGTCAACCCTAACCCGAGATAACCCGAACCCGAGGGTTACCGAACAGGAGTAGCTTATCAACATCAAATTTTTGAGAACGTTGAAGACACCAATCGGATCGAACAAGATGGCCAACTTGAAGGCAAGGCCATCGATCGCAGGCGAAAAAAAGAACAAACATAAAGGTGAACCATCCACATATTTCATTTCATTTTTGCCTCCTTCTTTTCTTTGTTTACGACACCTCCTCCTCTTGTTTCAAGACTTTTTTTTAATATAATGTTAAAGCCCTAACTCCAGCTTATGCATTCGACAAAGGATTTTGATTTTTCATCTTTGAGATCAATAATTCGATGTTTATTTACTTTAAAAAAACTTTTTTTTTTTCTTCTCGTCAACCCGAATTCCAATTCGAAACTCAATCCGAACCCGATTTTTAAAAAATAGGATTAGAGTTGAAGTTTTACAAATAGGGTTAGGGTAGATATTTTATAAATAGGGTCAGGATTGGGGTTAAGAAAAACTCAAATTTTATGAGCCCGAATTGCACCCCTAAATCCACTCCTTAACAGCACAGAGTTCAAAACTAGAACGGGTATTTTGTTTCAGCCTGGAAAGAAATGGCAAGGACGATGATCTCAAGAATGCAAACAAAAACTGATAATTTATCACGAATGCTAAACATAGCACTGCAAGAAAATTTTCTTGATCCAGGAAGAGCATGGGATTAATTATATAGTTACATTAATCTTCTTAACATGGCAGAAACAAACAAATGAATAATCATTAGAAAGAAAACGATCATAAACAATCTTAACCACCCCCACTATAACAATCAAGTCTTATTTAAAGAAAAATAAAGAGCTCGCACTCTATAGATAAATAAAATGCAAAAAGGATTTTACTAAAAACACACAGCACTTTACTGGCAGGTGGATTGATGCTTAGTACTACTCCCATGGTATCTTCCAGCAAATTAACAAATGTCCAACCAAGCAAAAAAAAAAAGAACCCATATTACAAGGAGTTCGCTCAAACAACCTTGCTTTATATCAGCGCTACGCAGAAGCAACGAGCTAGTAACAGCTATATTTATAGTTATTTATATTTATTTTCAGACGATTCATAAAGATAGAGAACAGACCATATCCCAGATAAAATGATTACATCCTAAAAAGAGAATAGATCCTTTTCGACAATCTCGCAAACAGCTTTCTTAAAGCTTGCTCTCCTGCCACCGGAGCTAGGCTCAGAGACCCCTGCATCATAACAAAAGGAAAACAAAAAAAAATATATCGATCCAGGTTGAAAAAGAGATACTTTGTAGAAACCCTACCATCATCCAGATTACTTTGAAATCCTATTATAATCTGCATTCTAACACCTGAAATCACTACATTACTCAATGCAGGCATAAAACTAAGAACAATTGCAAGAATCAGGTTGCAAGCATCCACGATCTCTTCCATTAGAATTCAGAGCAACACAGATTACAAAGTCATTTGACAAAGTTTGAGAAAAAATAGATGTAGAACTTTGTTCTTAAGAAAAGCAAATGCACAAGTATTAGACATCATTTGCAACATGCAGTAAAAGATTATTTTTATGAAGTGCGAAGTGCATATTGTAAACAGTAAACCCTTCAGAGCATTTGAAATTATCAACACAATGCCTAATCAATCTCTCTCAAATCATAACACATCCTAGTTTATGGTTACTGAATTTTGATGTCCATGAACCAACATTGACAAGCAAACCCTCACTGGTCATGGCTATAAATTTGCCAAGTAGGCCAAATGTTTTTATTCTTTTTTGCCACCTATTATATTTCAACAAAGGAACTGATATAGAACAAAAATCATCAATCTAGTCAATCATTAATTTTCTTTCACGCTACAACTGTTTCTCCCTTCCATGAAAGGAAGTGGATGTATAATGACCGCTTTCTGCTAAGCACTTACGAAGCGCAGCTCCAGTCTACACAAAACATGACAACCTTATTTAAGGACTTTTCTTATATATTCATATCAATCATTTTAATTTATGTTCATTCTAATGTCATCAGAATTTTTTTCAAGATGAGAATGATTCTGGAAAACAAACTCTCTGTCTCAGACTGTTGGTCAACACCTCTAGTATTCCAAGATGTCATCTAGGACCTCTTTCTTACAACCTTCAACACAAATAAATATCTTTCCCTACAAGAATCTTCTCCAATCTTCGTCATACATGTTCACATAATTTCAATCAATTTTCTAACACTGTTCTTAAGTTACGCAACTCTTACAATTCCTCAAACATATTTATTTTTAATCTATTCTTCATAGTCTTGCCACACATCCATCTTAACATTGTCATTTTAGCCACAATCAATATTTTCAAGCACTTATTGCCCAGCGCTTTGAGCTGTGCAATATTGCAGGCCTTACAATTGTTTATGAAATTTTATCTTAAGTCTTCAAGGCATATATTGATCACATAATATTTTAGATACATCTCTTCACTTTATCCAACAATCTTCAATTCTATTACAAGCAAGGATCATAATACGTTATTAGTTTGATATGGTATAATTGGTATGGTATGCACCCCATACCAAGATAGCTCCTAGGCCCTTCGATCTCATTTCTTATGATGATACCACTCGAATGGTATTAGTGATGAAATAGGGTGGCACGAAGTGGAACTAAGCCATTTTTCTTAGTTTAAACCAATGTGGAACGGTTCAAATTAGTACAGATTGGTTCAGATCAATATTGACCGGTTTCCATATTAACCAGCAAACGGACCCATTTCTATATTGGTTCAGTACAGTGCACCACAAACTGGACCGTTCATGCTGATTTTACGGTCCTTGATTACATATATTTTATCTATCTCCTCATTATTTTATATAATAAATCCTAAATAACAAAATCAATCACTTTGTGGCATCTCTTATCTATCAATATTAATTAATAGTGCCTTTATTTTCAATCTAATTAAATTTACATTCCATATACTCTGTTTTTACTCTTCTACTTTTAAATACTACATTTTTTTCCTCCATAAATCTAATTTAGTATTTAAAGTAATTTTTTTTCCATCGATCAATAGTATATCATTTGCAAAAAAATACAATACCGTACATTGTGAAATATTAATTGTGAGATCATGATAATAAATTGATGCGCTTAGCCCATCAAACAACAAAAATTTTAAAGCATTGCATCCACCTACAAGAAGGCAAGAACATTTAATTGTCAATGGAACCTTATATAGACCCACATAGTATCATCAAGAACCATGATTTATATGCGTGCATGCATACACACACTTTCCTATATGGATGATAAAGATTCTACTTTAATGATCTGAGCCATTGGATATAATTTCCTATCTTTAAAATGCTTACACACTAAAAATCATGTAATTTGTAGACGACTAGCTCATGAATCAAATGATCAAAAAATTGGATATTCTACAAGTTTTTTTGTGACCTTTCAATGCATGGGTTAGGGGTTTCCAAATCATGTAATTTTTTGTGTATAAACATTGTAGAGATCGAAGATCATGTCCAATAGGTTGGATCATCTTTGTGAGAACCATATTATCCAAATTTAGACCTAACCGGATCTAAGTAGAAATCCTCTTCATATAGCCAGGTCAAGTGCTCTCTCTCTCTCATACATGCATGATGTCAAAGAGGGGTAACAAGGGACTAACACAAGGAACAATGCTTGACAAGATTGGAATTGGAGCCTTGAATGTTTCTTTACCATGCATTAGCTAATTAAGGGACATTGGCTGCAATAAGCCTTAAAAGTAAATGAAACAGAGAGGAGTGAATACTGACTCACCAACATGAACCTAACATGGTAGTGCAAAGAGGTGCTATAGCTACAAAGAAAAGGTTGAACCAAGCATTATAATCCCATATCTTAATTAATTTAACATTAATATGAGTGAGCCAAATGTGCATGCAATCCCATAATATGAAGAGGTTCATGCAACTTTAGCAGAACTTAGGTAACCCAAAAAAAAAAAGTATCACATTTAAAAAAGTTTCAGTTACCAGCCTGTGCACATCTCTTATCAAAAAGTTATTTGGTTATGTTGACTTAACTATTGACTCCTTTGCGACCAAGGTCACCAAGGCATTTAGGTGGCCTTAGTTGGTAGGGAACCATAACCACCTAGGCATTGCCTAAGCTCCTAGGTGGACTAACTAGCGACATAGGCAGTCGGCTTAAGAAAGGCAAAAATAGATGAAAGGTCAAAAATAACATAATTTTTCTAGATCACACAAAGAAATTGCTGCAACATAATAAGAGTATAAATTAGTCAAAAATAAGATGTCTCATCACTTACCAATAATTCAAACTCAAATATAAGAAAAGAAAACTTTTAAAAGCTAATAATAAAAAATACAAATTTTACTAGTCTAAAAAAAAAGGGACTCATAAG
>UESW01004153.1:0-37541 GCA_900491605.1 Calamus simplicifolius
AGACACCCCTCTTTCACTCACTCACACTCTTAGAAAAACTCCATTAGAGCTCAGACAGAGCTCCTAGCACCACCCTTAGAGGAGCTTTCCTCGGGGATCCTTCTCCTCATTGTCTGCTTGCTGTGAATCTCCACTGACTTGGGCGTCAGAAGGTCTTCCGCAGAGGGCACCCCCCCCAAACCACCCTCTGCTCGAGGACTGTTTTGCAGGTCCCGACCAGGAATCGAGCCCGGATTCGAAGCCCCAACAACACCCGAGTTGGAGAACGGATTTCCGTGCAACAGATTGGCGCTAGAGGGAGGGCTGCAAGTCCCGTAAACTGTATTCTAGAGACAATGATCCAGATCGGAAGAAAAATCCTCTAATGGCCAACCAGAAGAGAGCCGCCTCTTAGGCTCAGGATCAGGCTGCATCTCAGAGGCCTGATCCAACCAACAGCGCGGAGCCCTCACTACCGCCACCAGCTGAAACCCTTCACGTCAGCTCCGGCGGTGACCCTGGATCAGTTCGCGCTCTGGTTCAGCAGGTCCAAGCCCTGACCCAACTTGTTCAAGGAGCTCAAAGGGTTCCCACCCGGCGGCTCCTGTTCCGCCACTTCATGAAGAAGATGCCGCCCCCATTCCTCCAGTAACTCTTCCCTCTAATCCGCTCAGGGCGGCGGATTACCTTCACCGACCTGCAAGGGCGAAGCCAATGCCCCACCAGGCCAGAGGAGGAGCCCGCTCAGATCCTATCAGGCTCGCTCCCACTCCCCGTGTCTTCCCAAGATTCGACACCGCTGCCGCCATCCCGTCACCTGATCCCTCCTGTCACTCTGGACGAAGGAATCAGACAGCAGATACAGGAGATGCGACGAGAATGACGTCAGGAGTTAGACCCGTCAGGCAGGCTCCTTTCCCAGCCGAAGACGGATCAGGGCATCCCCTTCACCGAGAGGATCATGAGGGAAGTGATTCCCCCTCATGTCAATCTCCCTACCATCGAGCCCTACCACGGATCTACTGATCCCGATGACCACCTCTGCAGCTTCAAGTCCATCATGATGTTTCATGGAGCGTCAGATGCGATTCTATGTCGTGCTTTCCCCTCTACCCTTAGAGCGGTCTGCTCAAACCTGGTTCAACAGCCTAAAGCCAGGTTCTATTGATTCTTTTAACGAGTGAGCTGTCTGTTTATCAGCCAATTTGTCAGCAGCCGTCGTCACCGGCAGAGATCTGATTCACTCTCGGAAGTTAAGCAAAGAGAGGGGAATCCCTGAAGAATTACCTCGGTCATTTCAACACGGCCCTACTAGAAGTCGACCACCTCAATCACGAGGTAGCCATGTCCTTCTTGGCCGGAGTGGTATCAAAGGTGGGAGACTTTTATTTGGCCCTGGAGGTCAACTACCCGAAGAGCCTTCGGACATGATGTCTATGGCAGACAAGTATGTCAAAGTCGAGGAGTCGAGAAGGTCGGCTCAGTCCGAGCAGCAAAAGAAGAAGGAGGTGAAAAGCTTCGACAAGCATCGAGCTACCACCGCGCAAGCCCGCCTCACCGCCATGGAGCCCCTCTGTCGCCGCCTCGAGACCAGACCCAGAGCTCAGCTCGAAGGTTCGACCGCTATACCCCTCTCATTGCGCCGAGGGTGCAGATTCTGATGGAGATCGGCACCAGATTTGTTGGCCCAGATGGCAACCCAAGAGGGAGGGGTGAATTGGGTTCTAAAAAAAAATTAACACTTTAAAAACCAATTGCTTTGATATGAAGATGCTTGAGTGCAATGTATATATAAATGCTAAGCACAAATAAATAAGATAGAGAGAAAGAGAGACAAAGCACGGCAAACACAAAGTTTTTAAGTGGTTCGGTGTATCCAACACCTACGTCCACTCTCAAGCAGCACTTGGGTCCACACTATAATCCGCTAGATTACAGTCGAGTTGTTTACAAGCTCACAACTCAAAAACTTGTTGTTTTTCCGGGGTCACAACGAACCCAGCTGGTTTTCACAGGCTCACCAGCACAAAACCTAACCACAAGCTATCCTTAGCTTGTCCCGAGGTATACTACCTCCACTAATTCAATCCTCTGATTGAATTAGACAAACTATAAATCAATTAAGAATTTATAACAATAACAGCTCCTAAATTGAGCAAATGAACAATATAAGTAAATGAAAATAGAAAAGCCTGATTTCTGAAGCAATGTAGGGCTTGAGCTTTTCTTCTTTTCTTTCTCCTTCTCTTCTTTTGAATTAAATGGAAGTAGAACACTTGAAGAGATGAAGAACCGACTGAAGATTTTAGGGCTTTTCTCCATCTTTTTCAAAGCTGAGGAAATCCTTTGAAATATCTCTTTTTGACGTCTTTGGATTCCTCTTCTAACTCTCAATAGTGAATAGGCTTTGGCTCAAAAGATTTCTTGAAGTGGGATTTTTGATTTCTCTTTCTTTCTTTCGTTTCTCTTTTTCTGTTCCTCTCATTTTGAATGGCTTCAATCCCTTTTTATATACATTCCAATCCACGAGTAGGTGAGAAATAGCCGTTGGAGTTGTCCTTGGATGATCCTTACAAAAAGAAAATAGATCCGTTAGAGGTTAGGTAAGAAAAATATATCCATTGGAAAACTTGAAATTCTGTTTCTGACGTGGGGGGTCGACTCCAGGTCTTCAGGTGTCGGCTCCAGATCAGGTGTACAAAAATAGAAAAAGACGATCATCAAGGTGTCGGCTCCGAGATTTTTGAAGTGTCGACTCGTGAGATCTGGGGTCGACTCTAATTTTCTGAAGGTGTCGCTCCGCAGTGCCCAAAAAACCACTCTCTGTAACTGGCCTGGGGTCGGCTCCACACTCTGCAGGTGTCGACTCTAATTTCTCATGTGTCGGCTCTAGGAATCTAGGGGTCGGCTCCGAACCATGCCGAAAATCAACATGTTCTGATACTCTTAGGTGTCGACTCCAAGGACTTAGGTGTCGGCTCCAAGTTCTGAACTTTCATTGATTCCTTTTAACTTCAACTTGAAACAGATTTTCTAAGTAACATATTGATGAATAACCAATCTTAATTCCTGAAACACTTGTCAAACTTATCAGAAACATAAGCAATGTACTCAATGCTTTTGTTAATCATCAAAATCAATAATTGGGTCAACAATCTCCCCCTTTTTGATGATGACAAAAACATTGAGTATATGCCTGATTAATCAATGAAAATTTCAACACATAGAAAATTGTCATAGTTAAGCTCCCCTGAATGAGGTAGCTCCCCTATGATAATCAAAATAACATCTTTCTTCTTATCATTAAATCTCATGCAATTAAGTTCATTCAATGCTTGGTGCCAATTAACTAATGAGATTCATTCAATGTATATATGTAATTATCGTTTCTTCTTAACATTAACATTGAATCTCCCCTTTTATATTCAATTATAACTTTTATGCATATACAAATATCATTTACTTCTCCCCTTTTTTGTAATCAAAAAAGGTTAGGAAGATGTAAATAATATAGATTAAAATCATTAAACATTAAGTGAATCAACATTCAATTCAAGTTACTCAATATCAAGATTCAACTTTAGTAAATATGATTTCATTAAAGTATCAAAACATTACATCATGAGTGCTTTCATACATCATTGAACAAAACATTACTTTAATTACATCAAAACCTCAAACATATTAAACTTAAACATTACATCAAAAGATTTAAACTAAACTTTAGTACATCAAAACTAAAATTCTAAAATCTAAGAAGTCTCTGCAATTCTTCTAAAATCTTTCCATTCCTTCCTTTTGAACATTCATGAAACCGTTTAGCTTGTCATCAATAAAAGCAGATGCAGTAACAATTTTATCTTGAAGCTCTGCATTGCACTTAGAGTAAATATCTGAGTCTCCTCCTATATCTTTATCTTTTCAAAAATAAGCTTTATGTCCGATTTCAAAGCCTCTGAAGAAGTTTCAAAAGATGAACCAAATCTGGTAACCTTGTCTTCTATAGAGTAGAGGATCTCCTTAATATTCAAAAATTTAACTTCAAGCTCAGCTTTTATTCTATCTTCATGATTAGCCAAAAGATTTTTGAGCGCTCTAACTGTATATCAGAAAAACAGAAGAACTGTAAGAAGGGGGTACATAATCAGGTATAACTGTAGGTGCAGGTGCTGAAGTCGCCGGGGGTGCCTCCGGAGGTTCTGAACAACTCGGTGGAGGCGAGTGATGCCTAGCTGAGGGTCCTACCTCGAAGGTCCATGGTCCACAGAGTCAGCTCCAGTGGCTCTCAATTCATCCTGACCTTTCCTTAACCAAATACCATTCACCTTCTTAAAACCCATCCGGTGCAAAGTAGCAGAATTGTAGTAATCAGTGTGCCGAAGTCTCTTTAAGGGCTCATTTTCAGAATGCTAACTCCTTGGCTTCGAAATACTCTCGTCAAAACCATGCCATAAGGAAGTGTAGCTCTCTTCCTGCTCCTGCCTCTGCCATATATCCAATAATCATTCCTGGTAGGTTAAGAGGCTGTCCCATAATCACACTGTCCATAACTACAACATCTCGCTCCGAGACATAATCAAACCTGCCGGTCTTGGGAAACAAGATCCGACTACAAATATTATGAAGCAATCTAAGCTCTAGGGGTAGTTGATTAGCACAAACTTCTCAAAGTCAGTCATCTCTCTGCCAAGTAGTCTAGAAAGTGCTATACCCCTCTCACTATGTGCACTTGCTATCAAACCAATAGCAGGGATTTCTAATAAATTCCCTAAAATTTTGGCTGTCAAATGAATTCTAGTACCTCTGACTGAGCTAACAAGCCCGCCATCTCCTCTAGACAAATTGTTGTAAAATTCCTTTACTAGACTTGGGTAAGTTGGAACATCCATTGAGCAAAAACTTTCCCAACCCATTTCCTTTAACTGTCTCCCTAAAGAAAAACCCTCTGATTCAAAAAAGTTGAAATCTACTTTCCTACCAGTTGTAATGATCTTTCAGCTAATAAATCAACTTGAGGGGAGGAAGTAGGAGGATTCACACTTTGAGTTGAAGAAGAGGAGGTTGAGGACGAACTGGCATTGGTTGGCGAGCTGGACGCCTCGCCGTCCTTCTCCCGGTGGTAATGGGCGCTCCGAACGATGATCCACGCCGCTTTGGTGCCATTGGAAGCAAGGGGATGGTGAATTTGAAGGATTCAAAGGCTTGAGTGAAATGGGGAAGAGTTTGGGGATGAAACGAAGAGATTAGAAAATGAAATGTGTCGACTCTGCCCTAATATAATCGAATTGGGTCCACCAGTGTCGACTCCCGCAAAGCGAGGGGTCGACTCCAACTCGTTGGAACAGTCAGCGTTCGAAATGGAGTCGGCTCCGTAAAGCCGGGTGTCGACTCCCAAAAACAGACAGAGCAATATGTAGAGGTGTCGACTCCACCAACTATGGTGTCGACTCCAAGAAAGTTTCAGTGAAAAATTGATAGTTTCAAATGATCCGAAACTTGTCCAAAAGGTTATCAAATTTGAATAAATCAAGGAATTCATCTTTCTAGATAAGTTTTCCTTAGAATCATGAGAATAATCTTCAAGAAGAATGATTTAAATCTAGATAATTGATCCTAGGAGGTTTAGATTATTCTAAAGGATCACAAATTCCTAATTCACCTCTAAGATAGCAGAATCTTTCTTCACTTAGGGGTTTCGTAAATATGTCAGCTAATTGTTCATCAGTACAAACATAATCAAGACAAATGTCACCATTAGCTACATGTTCTCTAATAAAGTGATATCTAATTTCAATATGTTTAGTTCTTGAATGTTGTATAGGATTTTTAGTTAAATTGATTGCACTTGTGTTATCACATCTAATAGAGTTTTATCAAGTGTAATGCCATAATCTTCAAGTTGTCGCTTAATCCAAAGGATTTGAGCATAGCAACTTCCAGCTGCAACATATTCTGCTTCAGTAGTAGATAATGCAACCGAATTTTGCTTTTTGCTAAACCAAGAGATTAAGTTGCTTCCTAAAAATTGACATGCACCACTTGTACTTTTTCTATCTAGTTTACATCCAGCATAATCAGAATCAGAATAAGCAATCAAATTTAATGTTGAGTCTCTAGAGTACCATAATCCTACATTTTTAGTTCCATTTAGGTATCTTAGTATTCTTTTTACAGCAATTAAATGAGATTCTTTAGGTTCATATTGAAATCTAGCATATAAACAAACAACAAACATGATATCAGGTCTACTTGCAGTTAAGTAAAGTAGAGATCCAATCATACTCTGTAGTGCTTTTGATCAACTTTCTTACCATCCTCATTTTGTCTAGTTTGCATGAAGGACTCATAGGTGTTCCAAGAGGTTTGATTGATTCATTCCAAACTTCTTAAGAATTTCCTTGGCGTACTTTGTTTGGTTGATGAAAATCCCTCTTTGCTTTGTTTGATTTGAAGTCCTAGGAAGAAGTTGAGTTCTCCCATCATGCTCATCTCGAATTCACCATGCATTAACTTAGCAAATTCTTGACACAAAGATTGTTAGTAGCACCAAATACAATATCATCTACATATATTTGTACTACTAATAAGTTTTATCTTTTCTTTTCAAAATAAGGTTTTGTCTACATTTCCTCTAGAAAAATTATTTTCAATTAGAAATTTGCTTAATCTATCATACCAAGCTCTAGGTGCTTGTTTTAAACCATATAATGCTTTGTGTAATTTGAAAACATGATTTGGAAATTCATGATCTTCAAAACCAGGTGGTTTTCTACAAAAACTTCCTCATTTATAAAACCATTTAAAAATACACTTTTAACATCCATTTGAAATAAATTGATATTCATATGACATGCAAATGCAAGTAATAATCTAATTGCTTCTAATCTAGCCACAGGTGCAAAAGTTTCATCAAATCAATTCATTCTTCTTGATTATATCCTTTTGCAACTAATCTAGCTTTATTTCTGATTACTATGTTATTTTTATCTAATTTATTCCTAAATACCCATTTAGATCCTATAACTGAATGACCTTTAGGTCTATCAACTAAGGACCATACATTATTCCTAGTAAATTGGTTTATTTCTTCTTGTATAGCTATCATCCAATTATTATCTTTTTAGCTTCTTCAATAGTTTTAGGTTCAATTTGAGATACAAATGCAAGATGATTATTGATGTTTCTCATTGATGATCTAGTTCTTACACCTTGAGATGGATCACCTATAATCAATTCCTTTGGATGACCATAGGCATATCTCCAATCTCTAGGAAGATATACCTCATTATGATTAGTATCAATAACATCAACCCTAGGTGAATCATTATCTTTAGCTTCTTGTTCATGATCTAAAGATACATCTATATTTAATTTTTAATATCTCTTTCTAGTATATTTGTATCTTCCTCGTCATCAATCTTTTCTGAACTTGATGCTAAAGACTCATCAAAAACTACATGAATAGATTCTTCTATAATTAAGGATTTCTTGTTAAATACTCTATAGGCTTTGCCAGTTGTTGAATATCCTAAGAATATGCCTTCATCAAATTTTGCATCAAATTTTCCAAGATTATCTTTTCCATTATTATGAATAAAATATTTACAACCAAATACATGAAAATAACCTATTTTTGGTTTTCTATCATGCCATAATTCATAAGGTGTTTTCTTAGGATTGGCCTAATTAGGGCTCTATTAAGGATGTAACATGCCGTATTTATAGCTTCCATCCAGAAGTACTTTGGGAGTTGGCTTTCACATAGCATGGTACGGGCCATGTCTTCTAAAGTCCTATTTTTTCTTTTTACAATTCCATTTTGTTGTGGTGTCCTAGGTGCTGAAAAATTATGATGAATGCCATGTTCAGTGCAGAAATTTTAAATAAGTGATTTTCAAACTCTGTACCATGATCACTTCTAAGAGACACTATGCTCTTGTTTTTCTCAATAGTGACTTTCTTGAAGAATTTCAGAAATATTAAGAAAGTCTTATCTTTGTGAGCCAAAAATAATACCCAAGTGAATCTAAATAATCATCTACTATCACAAGGCCATATTTCTTTCTCCTAGACTTGTTGTTCTAGTAGGTCCAAAAAGGTCCATGTGAAGTAGCTCAAGTGGCCTAGAAGTAGAAACAACATTTTTTGATTTGAAAGAGTTTCTAGTTTGTTTTCCAAATTGACATGCATCACAAATTCTGTTATTTTCAAAATCTAACTTTGGAAGTCCTAACTAAGTTCATTCTAATTAATTTTGAAATTAGGTGTGTGCTTGCATGACCTAATCTACAATGTCATAACCATCCAATCTCATTTACATTAGCATTATTAGCTACTAAGCAATGATTACCAGTAGACAAATTATCTAAATCAATTAAGTATACATTGCCATTTCTATTACCAACAAATACAATGCTATTGTCAATGGGATTAGAAACAGTGCAGATAGAAGCTTAAATGAAACTTTGAAACCTTTATAACACAATTGGCTAATACTAATTAAATTATGCTTTAACCCATCTACATATAAGACATTTTCTATAAAAGTAGAGGGAGTTATCTAAATTTTATCAAATCCCATAATTTGGCCTTTACCATTATCTTCAAATATAACAATTCCTCCTCTTTTATCTTCAAGGGTGATGAATTGATCCTTGTCACATATCATGTGCCTTGAACAGCCGCTATCAAGATACCACTTTCGTTTTGATCTTTTGGCCGCAAGACACTCCTGCAAGATGATCAAACTCTCTGTTTAGGTACCCAAGCTTTCTTGGGTCCTTCATGGTTAGTAGAGATAAAAATTATTCCTTTTGGAACCCATATTTTCTTTCCTTTAATACTTAAATTAGTTTTTCTAAAATTGCATTCAAAGGCTTTATGTCCTTTCTTGTTACAACAATGACATGAAACTTCATTTTTATCTTGTTCTCTTCCAAAGAAATTTTTAACATACTTTTGTTTCTTGTTAGGCTTATAACCTAATCCAGCTTTGTCAAATACAGCTCTTTGATTACTCAATAGCAGATTAAGTTTTTCAAACTATATGTATATTTATCAACTATATTTTTATATTTATCAACTTCCTTCTTTAAACTAACATTTTCATTGGAAATTGATTCTCTTTTTATCAAAATTTCATTTTCAGATTTCAGTTTTTCAACTTCATGAGTTAGGTTATCTTTTTCTTTAATAAGAATTGAATTATCATTTTTCAAAGATTTGCTTTTCTTTTTCAAAATTTTGAAATCACTTACTAGTTCATTAAATGTCAAACAATTCATCAAATGTGAAATCATCACAAGGGTTTTCAGAACTTACCTCATTATCGTCGTTTGCCATAAAGCAAATGTTTGCAACTTTCTTTTGTTCCTCTTCGGTAGAAGATTCATCACTTTCACTCCATGTTGCAATATATGCCTTTTTCTTTTTTTATATCCCTTTTTCAATTGAGGACAATCATATCTAAAGTGCCCCAATTTCTTACATTCATAACATATGAGAGGGTCTTTCTCTTTTTCTTTATCCTTGTCCTTCTCTTTTTCTTTTTCTCCTTCCATTTTTGTTCCATATCTTTTCTTATGGAAGGGTCTCCTTCTTTGCATAAATTTCTTAAATTTTCTAGCAAGGAGAGCTGTCTCATCATCTTCCTCCTCTTCCTCACTACTGCTTGTTTCCTTTTTCGCAGCTTTAAGGGCAATCGTTCTCTTCTTTTAACTTCTTCCTCCTGATGTTGCTTCATGGTCAGTTCATGGGTCATCAATGATCCAAGTAGCTCCTCCAAAGGTAATGTGTTTAGATCTTTGGCTTCTTGGATGACAGTTACTTTCGCTTCCCATGATCTTAGAAGAGACCTAAGGATTTTGCACACCAATTCAGAGTTAGTATGTCTTACCAAGACTTTTTAGACCATTTATAATATCAGTAAATCTAGTGTACATGCATCTGATAGTTTCATTTTGTTCCATGCTAAACAATTTATATTTGTGCACTAGAATATTAATTTTTGATTCTTTAACTTGATAAGTACCCTCATGGGTAACTTCTAATCTATCCCAAATTTCTTTTGCGGAAATACATGTAGAAATTCTATTGAACTCATTAGCATCTAAAGCACAATATAAAACATTCATGGCTTTTGCATTAAGCTGAGCCATCTTCCTATCATTCTCATTCTAATCCCTTTCGGGTTTAGGAACTATGAACCATCTACTAAGTGTGTGGGTGTACTAGGTCCATTAGTGATTACACTCCATAGTTTATAATCTAAAGCTTGAATAAAAATTCTCATTCTAGCTTTCCAATAAGAATAATTTGAACCATTAAACAAAGGAGGTCTATTAGTAGAATGACCTTTAGCAAATGAAGATCCAGCTTGAGCTGCCATTTGGATCTTTAACTCTTGATCGTTGGATCAAATAAATAATGAGTACTTGCTCTGATACCAATTGTTGGCCCAGATGGCAACCCAAGAGGGGGGGGGGGGGGGGGTGAATTGGGTTTTAAAAAAATTTAACACTTTAAAAACCAATTGCTTTGATATGAAGATGCTTGAGTGCAATGTATATATAAATGCTAAGCACAAATAAATAAGATAGAGAGAAAGAGAGACAAAGCATGGCAAACACAAAGTTTTTATAGTGGTTCGGTGTATCCAACACCTACGTCCACTCCCAAGCAGCACTTGGGTCCACACTATAATCCACTAGATTACAGTCGAGTTGTTTTACAAGCTCACAACTCAAAAAAATGTTGTTTTCTCGGGTCACAACGAAACCAGCTGGTTTTCACAGGCTCACCAGCAAAAAACCTAACCACAAGCTATCCTTAGCTTGTCCCGAGGTATACTACCTCCACTAATTCAATCCTTTGATTGAATTAGACAAACTATAAATCAATTAAGAATTTATAATAATAACAGCTCCTAAATTGAGCAAATGAACAATATAAGTAAATGAAAATAGAAAAGCCTGATTTCTGAAGCAATGTAGGGCTTGAGCTTTTCTTCTTTTCTTTTCTCCTTCTTCTCTTTTGAATTAAATGGAAGTAGAGCACTTGAAGAGATGAAGAACCGGCTGAAAATTTTAGGGCTTTTCTCCCTCTTTTTCAAAGCTGAGGAAATCCTTTGAAATATCTCTTTTTGATGTCTTTGGATTCCTCTTCTAACTCTCAATAGTGAATAGGCTTTAGCTCAAAAGATTTCTTGAAGTGGGATTTTTAATTTCTCTTTCTTTCTTTTTGTTTCTCTGTTTTCTGTTCCTCTCATTTTGAATGGCTTCAATCCCTTTTTATATACATTCCAATCCACGAGTAGGTGAGAAATAGCCGTTGGAGTTGTCCTTGGATGATCCTTACAAAAAGAAAATAGATCCGTTAGAGGTTAGGTAAGAAAAATATATCCGTTGAAAAACTTGAAATTCTATTTCTGACGTGGAGGGGTTGACTCCAGGTCTTTAGGTGTCGGCTCCAGATCGGGTGTACAAAAATAGAAAAAGACGATTCGTCAAGGTGTCGGCTCCGAGATTTTTGAAGCTGTCGACTCAGTGAGATCTGGGGTCGACTCTAATTTTCTGAAGGTGTCGGCTCCGCCAGTGCTCAAAAAAACCACTCTCTGTAACTGGCATGGGGTCGGCTCCACACTCTGAAGGTGTCGACTCTAATTTCTCATGTGTCGGCTTCAGGAATCTAGGGGTCGGCTTCGAACCATGCCGAAAATCAACACTGTTCTGATACTCTTAGGTGTCGACTCCAAGGACTTAGGGTGTCGGCTCCAAGTTCTGAACTTTCATTGATTCCTTTTAACTTCAACTTGAAACAGATTTTCTAAGTAACATATTGATGAATAACCAATCTTAATTCCTGAAACACTTGTCAAACTTATCAGAAACATAAGCAATGTACTCAATGCTTTTGTTAATCATCAAAATCAATAATTGGGTCAACAAGATTCCTCGGTCTCCTCCACTCTGAGGTAACGGGGTCCAGAGGGACATGACCAAGTACTACCGCTTCCACCAAGACCACGGGCATGATACCGAAGAGTGCTGGCAGCTCCGAAATGAAATCGAGCGTCTAATCCGGTAGGGCAGATTAGACTGATTTAGAGGGCCACCTGAGCCAGCGAGTGAGGGAGGTCATCAACCTAAACCTCGCCAGCTTCCTCCGCCAATCCCCTGGTCATTGGCAATGTTAACATAATAGCGACGATCGACTCTCCATCGTATGGGCCGAGTGAGGAGGAAAATCTGCCAAAGAAGGCTCAAGTCGACGAGCTTGCTTTCTCTAATGAAGACATGCGGGAGGTACAGTACCCCCACGATGATGCTCTGGTTGTATCTTTGAATATAAACAACTACGATGTACACCGGATTTAATTGATAGCGGAAGCTCCGTTAATGTTTTGTACTTCGATGCCTTTGTGAGACTGAAACTCCAGGCGGAAAACCTCCGAGCCGTGGAATCCACTCTGGTGGGTTTCATGGGTGACTCTATAACCCCCAAGGGAGTCATTACTCTGATGGTCCGAGCCGGCACCTGGCCTCACGTAGCTACTACGCTCATTGATTTCCTTGTGACTAAGCTTCGGTCCCCTTACAATGCCATCCTCAGCAGGCTGGGGCAGATATCCCTCAAGGCCATCATTTCTATTCCCCATCTTGCCATGAAATTTCCCACTGAATGGGGAATAGGGGTTGTTCGGGGTAGCCAGATTATTGCTCGGCATTGCTTCGTCGCCGACTTGTAGTCCAGGAAGCCCGAAGTGGATGGGCTAGATGCTCGTGAAGACTTCGCTGAGCAGCGAGGAGAACCAGTCGAGGAACTGGAGGAAGTGCCGCTGGATGAAGCTCGGCCTGACCAAACCATAAAGATCGGGTCACAGATAAAGGGAAAGCTTCGGCAAGACTTAATCAATTTCCTTTAGTAGAATGCCGATGTGTTCGCCTGGTCTGCCTCAGATATGCCAGGGATTAGTCAAGATATCTTAGTCCATCACCTCAGCGTGGATGAGACATTTCGACCAGTCAAACAGAAGAAAAGAAGCTTTGCCCCCGAGCGTCAGAAAGCTATCGAGGAAGAGGTGGACAAGCTCATCAAAGCCAACTTTATATGGAAGGTCAATTACCCCGACTGGTTGGAAAATGTCATCATGGTGAAAAAGTCAAATGGCAAGTGGAGGATCTACATCGACTTCACCGACCTCAATAAAGCTTGCTCGAAGGACAGTTTCCCTCTCCCTCGGATTGACCAACTCGTAGATGAGACATCGGGCCATCAGATGCTGACTTTCATGAATGCCTATTTGGGATACAACCAAATCCGAATGGTGCCCGAAGATGAGGAAAAGACAGCCTTCATCACCGACCGAGGTATCTATTGCTACTGAGTTATGCCTTTTGGTTTGAAAAATGTAGGTGTCACCTACAAAGGCTGGTCAACAAAATCTTCAAGGAGAAAATCGGTCGGAACATGGAGGTGTATGTTGATGATATGCTGGTGAAGAGCAAGGAGGCGTCCCACCATATGAAGGACCTTGCGGAAAGCTTCGCAACGCTCTAAAAGTACCAGATGAAGCTCAATCCAACTAAATGTACCTTCAGAGTTAATTCCGGCAAGTTCCTGGGCTTCATAGTTTCATAGCGGGGAATTGAAGCGAACCCCCAAAAGATCCAAGCCCTGCAGCAAATTATCCCTCTGGTGTCGGTCAAGGAAGTGCAGCATCTCACTGGGAGGATAGCGGCCCTCAGCCGCTTCATTGCTCGATCGGCCAAGAAATGCCTCCCCTTCTTCAAAGCTCTCCGGTCGGCGAAGAATTTTCAATGGACCTCGGATTGCCAGAAGTCCTTCGAAGATCTTAAAAGATACCTCAGCTCACCACCTCTCCTTAGCAGTCCGAAGAAAGGAGAAACACTAAGCTTATATTTGGCGGTTTCTGAGAGTGCCATCGGCTCAGTGCTGGTCAGGGAGGATAACAAGGTTCAAAGGCCGATCTATTATGTCAACAAATTGCTCAGGGATGCCAAGACAAGGTATACCCAGGTCGAGAAGGTGGTCTTGGCCCTGGTGACATCAGTCCAGAAGCTGCGGCCATATTTCCAGGCGCATACCATGGCAGTTCTGACCAACTAACCCATCAGATCTATCATCCATCGCCCGAAGGCCTCGGGAAAGGATGACCAAGTGGGCTGTGGAGCTGAGCGAGCATGACATTCAATATTATCCTCATCCAGCCATTAAAGCCCAAGTCCTGGCGGATTTCCTCCTAGAGTGTGCCATACCCAAGGATGGCTCTACCTCAGGTTCCCCTGAGCAACCGAAGCTCAACGCTCTGTGGTTACTTCACGCCGACGGATCCTCCAGTGCGAGCGGCTCTGGTGCGGGTCTTGTCATCACTAGTCCAGAAGGAGCGACATTTGAGTACGGCATCCGTTTCTCCTTCCCAACTTCCAATAATGAAGCAAAGTACGAGGCCCTAATTGTCGGACTCCGCATCGCTCGGGAGTTCAAAGTCGAGAAGCTAAACGCTTACACTGACTCTCAATAAGTGGCAGGCCAAGTACGAGGAAAATTCAAAGCCCGAGAGCCGAATATGGTTCAGTATTTGCAAAAGGTGCGTGATTTATTATCCCATTTCACTGAATTTGAAATTATTTAGATACCAAGGGCAGAAAATGCACGTGCCAACCTCTTATCTTGCCTAGCGACTGCGGACTCAATGGACCTTGAGCGAAAATTTCATTTGGAGGTCCTGGAGAAATCCAACATCGCTGATTCTGATCCGATGATGCAAGTCAACACCGAGCCATCTTGGGCGGATCCCATATATAAATATCTCAAAGAAGGGCTACTACCTGCGACCGAAAAGAGGCAAGTAAACTAAGATGCAATCCTCCCATTATGTCTTGATTGACGATCGGCTATACAAACGATCATTCTCTATGCCTCTACTTAAATGCCTCCAACCTTCAGAGGTTGATTATGCTCTTCGGGAGGTTTATGAAGGCATATGCGGCAACCACCTCGACGGCAAAGCTTTATGCCATAAGATACTTCGCCAAGGATACTATTGGCCGACTATGCAGAAAGATGCCAACGACCTTGTCCGAGCCTGCGATTCATGTCAACAACATTCTAACATCCAAAGATTCCCTTCTACTCACTTGACCGCTATATCATCCCCTGGCCCTTCGCCAAGTGGGGAATGGATATCCTCGGTCCTTTTCCCCTTGCAACGGGACAAAGGAAGTTCTTATTTGTTGTGATTGATTACTTCATCAAATGGGTTGAAGCCGAAGGAGTCGCCCAGATCACCGAGGCTCGAGCTAAAGATTTTGTCTGGAGGTCCATTATTTGTCGTTTCGGTTTTCCCCACACAATCATCACCGACAATGGGAAGCATTTGATAATCCCAAGTTCTGGGAATTCTGCGAGGATCATGGCATCGTTCATTGCCTCACATCGGTGGGACATCCCCAAGCTAATGGAGAAGCCGAGGTAACCAACCGAACCCTCTTGCAGGGAATCAAGGCTCGTCTTAATCGAGCACGAGGCAAGTGGGCGGAAGAGCTCCACCACGTGCTATGGGCTTACCGAACCACCGAGACGCCCACGGGCCAAACTCCTTTCAAAATAACCTTCGGCATGGAAGCTGTCATTCCTGTGAGGTTGGGCTCCCTTCCCCTCGCGTTGAAGGTTATTCGGAGGAGTCTAATGACGAGCAACTCCGCGCCAACCTCGACCTACTGGAGGAGATCAAAGAGAAAGCGCGGATCAGAGTAGCTACCTACTAGCAGAGAGTGGCTCACTATCATGCCTCCAAAGTCAAGGGAAATCTTTCTCGCCCGGTAATCTTGTCCTCCGAAAGGCGTCTGTCTCCAAACCAACGAAACAAGGAAAGTTGTCTCCGAACTAGGAAGGCCCCTATCAAGTGGCGGAAGTCATCGGGCCCGGTACCTACAAGCTCCAGGATCTAGACGGAAAATTCATTCCCCGGATGTGAAATTCAGACAACCTCCGCATATATCATCAGTAGGGTACGCCTTCTATAGGCCCGCCCCATTAACTATGTTGGCATATTGCTTCTATGATTCATGGCATGGTCGCTACAATCACTTCTTCGAAAAATCAACAATCATTACCGACAATGGGAAGCAATTGATAATCCCAAGTTCCAAAAATTCTGCGAGAATCATGGCATCGTTCATCGCCTCACATCGGTGGGACATCCCCAAGCTAACCAATCGAACCCTCTTGCAGGGAATCAAGACTCGTCTTAATCAAGCACGAGGCAAGTGGGCGGAAGAGCTCCACCACGTGCTATGGGCTTACCGAACCACCGAGGGGATGCCCACGGGCCAAACTCCTTTCAAATTGACCTTCGGTACGGAAGCTGTCATTCCTGTGGAGGTTGGGCTCCCTTCCCCCGCGTGGAAGGTTATTCGGAGGAGTCTAATGACGAGCAACTCCGCGCCAACCTCGACCTACTGAAGGAGATCAAAGAGAAAGCGCGGATCAGAGTAGCCGCCTACCAGCAGAGTGGCTCGCTATCATGCCTCCAGAGTCAAGGGGAAATCTTTCTCGCCCGGCGATCTTGTCCTTCGAAAGGCATCTGTCACCAAACCAACGGAACGAGGAAAGCTGTCTCCGAACTGGGAAGGCCCCTATCAAGTGGCGGACGTCGTCGGGCCCAGTACCTACAAGTTCTAGGATCTGGATGGTAAATCCATTCCCCGAACGTGGAATCAGACAACCTCCGCATATATCATCAGTAGGGTATGCCTTCTATAGGCCCGCCCCATTAACTATGTTGGCTTATTACTTCTATGATTCATGGCATGGTCGCTACAATCACTTCTCCAAAAATTATAATGAAAAACAGATGCCACTTACCAATTCTCGGCATAACCGAGCTGTCTCCTTGAACAGGAAATCTCCGTACCTCGGCTGGGCCGAGTCCTATTAAACAAAGACTCGGTATGGCCGAACACCCTCAGTACGGCTGAGGGCCAAGTGATCTCCAAGCCTTCAGCCGGATTCGGGCAGCTTACAAGCCCCGACCGGACCAAAGGGCGAAGAAAGTTTGACCAGATTTGGGCAACTTACAAGCCCCGACCGGACCAAAGGGCAAGAAAACTTCGGCCGAATTCGGGCAGCTTACAAGCCCCGGCCAGACCAAAGGGCAAAGAAACTTCAGCCGGATTCGGGCAAATTACAAGCCCCGGCTGGAGCCAAAGTGCGTAAGCCTCGGCTAGAGCCGGAGTGCATCTTTTATGATTGGAAGCCCCGGCCAGAGCCAAAGTGCGTAAGCCTCAGCCAGAGCCGGAGTGCATTTCTTATGAATGAAAGCCTCGACCAAAGCCGAAGTACATATCCTTGAAAGCCTCGACCAGAGCCGAAGCCCATGAGGCCACGCGACGTCCAGGAAAGTGAGAATCGCATCTCGAGGCGCACTAAGCGCATTTTTCGGCCACGGTCAGAACGCAGAAAATCTTTTCTGATCCCGAATCGAGAGCCTTAAATGCCTCGAATCGCCCACAAATCCTCGAGATACGAACAAATCTGGGGAATCCTCTGACGAAAGCAACGTCGTCCAATAACGATCGATTGCTTGGCGCGTGTGCAAAATAACCCTGCATGGGAAACGGCCGAAGAATTAAATGCTCAAGAAAGAAAACGAGGCATTCTCTGACAAGTCATAAGCCTCTTCCATCACCTTGATCGAAAAAGAACCGACCTTTTGCCTCGGACAAGCCGAACCAAGACACTGTATTGCTGGCTGAAGTATCTTACTTATCTCGTAAACCTCGGTCGGATTCGGGCAGCTCGCAAGCCCCGACCGAACCGAGTGATCTCCAAACAGTCTCCGAACTTCGACAGGGCTTGTAGGTTGGTGCATAAGGATTGTTGGTTGTTCTTTGATAAATTGCATTTACCTGTGTACAACTATTTTCATTTGGGTCATGAAGTGAAGGTACTCTTCTACTATAAGTCATGGCTCATTACATCCAGTGCAGATAGGTGTAGTCACTTGGTTTACATGATTTATCGGGGCCTGTCCCTTAAGTTCCAAGGCTTCTATCCTACGAATCAGAGATGCCATCTTAGCTTCTTCAGCCATAGATGGAGAGCATTGGTGCATACTATCTCTTGATGGCGTGGATTCAGATTCCTTAGTTTCCTCTCATTGTACGCTCTTTTTGCTAAATCTTCTAGAAACTGCTAGGCTTCATTAGGTAGTTTTTGCATAAAGTGCCCTGACACATTGACTCGAGCATAGCTTTGGAGTTTAGGTTTAGACCTTCATAGAAGGTTTGACATAACCTCTAAGTCTCTATCCCATGGTGTGGTCATTGGCTTAACATATTCTTAAATCGGTCTAGACACTTCTAAAAGGTTCTCCCCTAATTAATGAAATTGGGCAATTTCATTTCTTAACTTGTTTTATGATGTAGAAAGAATTTTTTAAGAATGCTTTAACAAAACCTTCCAGGTTAAGATTGATGAGTAAGTAAACTATACAGCCACTTTTTGGCATTTTCCTTAAGAGCAAAGTTAATTAGCCTAAGTTTTATAGCATCTTTTGAAAGTTCGTGCATTATCATAGTATCACATACTTCCTCAAATTCTCTAATAAAAATGTAAGCATCCTCAATTCCTATGAATTTAGGGAGCATATTGATAATCTGAGGCTTAATCTCAAAACTTACCGCAATTGTTTGGGGTTAGTTGAATGCATGATGGTTGGGCAGATCCAATTGGGTAGTAGTATTCTCTTAGGCTAAGGGGATGTCCTAATTCCTTATAGTTACTTTTTCTTCATCAAGGGTAGGGTCTAGATCAATCCTTACTAATTGACCGGACTCCCTTTTTTAAGTTGCAATTTTGAAAAAAAAATTATGTTATGTAGAGAGAGAAAAGAAGAAGATTCTAAAAGAAGTATCCTAAGAGATTCCTAGAACTAAAAGCAATAAAGAATAATTTAATTAGGGATTAATAATTATTAGCAATCAAGTTAATAAAGATTAGACTCTCTACTCTATGTTTAACCTAGATCTAAACAGCTCCTAACTTTCAAGACCGCCTTGGAGCCCTCCAAGTAAAAAATTAGCTGATCGACTGCCAGTTAAGGGTAAGGTCAGTGGGAGTCCCCCCGTTGCTTACTAGGTAAACGAACGAAACCAATTAAATAACCATTTTCCTTTCCTTTTCTAGGCACCAGTTAATCGATCAATCCCGATTCGGTCCAACTCTTTCGGGTGCCTTATCCTATTGAGCTCGAGTTCCTTCGGGGCTGACGTCTAGTTAATTTTAGAGTTAAAGGCTTGGGTTTATGTAGTATGCAGGATGGTGGTTTATGGGCTAAGGAAGGATAATGAAATCTCTACCTTATGTTATTAGGGATTGCGCTCTTAAAGTATTTTATGAAAATCCAATGCAATTTAAACAAGGTGTCTAAACAAGTTAAGAAGTTTTTAAAGTTTATTATTTATTTTCTTAAATTAATTATGTTTTATGAAAAGTGTGTTAGGGGGTTTTTTTTTAGGTTCTTTAAGCTAAGTTAATTAAAGGAAAAGTTAATTAGGTTAAAAGTGGATTTGTGACTAGAAGGAAAGTAATATTTTTTTAATGTTAAAAGAAAATAAGAAAATCTAATAATTAAGGCAACTCAAAAAAGGCAATAAGCTAAAGAGAGCAATAACTATCCAATAAAAGAAATTTTTTTTTTTTATATAGAAGCAAAATAATAATGAAACAATAAGAGAAAATAAAAATAAAATAAAATTAAAATTAAAAAAATTCATGTTAATTAAATTAAAATTAACAAAAATCTAAACTAATCGTGCCTGGATCCCCCGGTAACGATGCCAAAATTTGATCGCTGTCGTTGGTGGTCAAAAATAAAACATACTCACTACTATAGCTAGTGATGAATTGGGATCGTATCCTCGGGGATCAAGGACAATTATTTTACGAAAAAGAAAAAAAAATTATCTATAGAGGATTATATTAAGAATAGCAGTTATTAAAAGATAATAACTAATTAATTAACGAAATTCAAACAGCAGGAGAAGCAACCAAGGAATCCGAATCCATCATGCAAACAGGTTTTATCTTCTTTTTTTAATGTTACAATAGTAATAAATTTTATAAATTTAAAATTAGAATAATTTTTCTCTTACCAGGCACGGAACGTATCGAAAGATTACGGCACGTCTGCTTAGAGTATAAACTATCTAATAATTGCAAGGTTAAGGATCTAATCTATCATACTACGATCTGTCTCTCTTAGGACGTACCGTATTCTGAGATCATAGTACGTCGATAGAGGGTACAGGCCGTGTATGCCAGATCAAAACCTCGATTAGAAAAAATAACTCAAAATATATAATAAAGAAGAGAATAACTTTTATTGCATAGAAATTAAGAATAAAAAGAAAGATAAAACTTGATTACAGGCTTCATCATCATTTCAAGTTGAAGGAATCTAGCCACGCATTGCTGCCATCAGCATTCCCTCCATACTTTTTCTCTCCTAGGCCTAAATACAATGATCTAAATAAGAAAAAAATAAAAAGAGCTTTATAGAAACTCTTCTCCTCTAATTACTGCCTGAAGTCCTTTCATAAAGCTTGTCTAGGGTTTCCTCCTAGTAAAAGTTGGAGTCAATCGGGCGCTCAAGATAGTTCAGATATCGTGAGAAAATTTTTCAGCCATCTGTTCAATATCACCAGCCTTAGTTTGCACTAGGAATCATGCGAAATGGTCTCTTTCTTCCTTTTTGGGCAAACCAAGTCCAGATTTGAGTGCCATCTGCATCGTTGGACTTCAAAAATCAAGCTCTTCCCATTTATAGGCTCCTTTTCTGCAAACATCCATAAAAAGTATCAATTCTTAATAAATTCAAAGAAATTAATATTTATTTTAAGGTTAAATTGAAATAATAAATAGACTTATAAGTAACTTTCCGATTCCATCTATCTTCTCTTTTTCTTTGGCAATTCGGCGCCATGGGTATTTTCTTTCACTATGACTCAAGTCAAATTCATAACTGCCATATCATTTTGACCGCTATATATATTATTTTGTGGCTCAGGAGACTACTCGGGTCTTCTCCGAACATGCATCGCATGTTTTCCTGAAGAGTATTGAGTTCTAAGACAAAAATGGATGAGGAAGCAGCCGTCCAACGAAATCAGCTACCACTCCTTACGCTCTAGAAGAGGTGGGCTAGCTATTTGAGTGACTGGGCCTCCGGAGCCACAACTCGTGTCGTTGATGACGTGTCCATGGCGACAAGGAACAAGCAATGGATGTCGCAATATGAGCGTGTGTACAAAGATGCAGCAGAGAAGGAACGCCGCTTTCAGATCTTCAAGAGCAATTATGAGTACATTGAGTCGATCAATAGAGCTGGCAATCGCATGTACAAGCTCGGCCTTAGCCAGTTTAGCGACCTGACGGACGACGAGTTCAAAGATTCTTGCATGGGATTCAATGCCAAGCATAAGGAGTCCACGACTGGAAGCTTTTTCTATGCCAACTCGATCGGCGTGCCTGATAACATGGACTAAAGAACCAAAGGGGCAGTTACTCCCGTCAAGGATCAATGCCTAGAATGTGGTAAGATGTATATACCGTACATTGAGTTTTCAACATTTAAAGAGCAACAAGATATATAAAAAAATTGTTATAAACTGTGCTCACAAACAAGTTATTTAACCAACAACAACGTTATAGGAAGCTGTTGGACATTCTTTACCATAGCAGTCATTGAAGGGATTACTCAAATCAACACTGGCAAATTGATCTCCTTGTCTGAGCAACAACTCCTAGACTATGTTAACAACGGAAACAATGCATGCAATGGGAGATTGATGACTTCCGCCTTTCGATACGTCATTGATAACGGAGGCATAACAACGGAAGATAACTACCCTTATGAGGCAGTTTAGGGCACTTGCGACACCAAAAGGGTATCATCAATCATAGCTACTATCAGCAGCTATGTGGAAGTGCTAGCAAATAACGAGTCAGCACTTTTACGGGCAGTGGCACACCAGCCCGTTTCAGTTGGCATCGATGCCCATACAAAGGGCTTTCATTCTTATAAAGGCGGTATCTTCTGTGGTCCGTGTGGAACTAACCTCAACCATACCATGACAATTGTTGGTTACGAAACAGCTGACGATGAAACTAAATATTGGTTGTTGAAGAACTCATAGGGTACAAATTGGGGTGAGAACGGATATATGCGTATTAAGCGTGACATTGACGCACCAAAAGGGCTTTGTGGCATCGCCATGATGGCTTCTTATCCAACAAAATAAAACCAAGAATTACCTATTAGAAAATAATCATATGGATCAACACATGTTATAAACTGTGCTCACAAACAAGTTATTTAACCAATAACATATGTTGATCCATATGATTATTTCCTACAGGTAATTCTTGGTTTTATTTTGTTGGGTAAGAAGCCATCATGGAGATGCCACAAAGCCCTTTCGATGCGTCAATGTCACGCTTAATACGCATGTATCCGTTCTCACCCCAACTTGTATCCCATGAATTCTTCAACAACCAATATTTAGTTCCATCGTCAGCTGTTCCATAACCAACAACAGTCATGGCATGGTTGAGGTTAGTTCCACACGGACCACAAAAGATACCACCTTCATAGGACAAAAGCCCTTTGCTTGGGCATCGATGCCAACTGAAACGGGCTGGTGCGCTATAGCTCATAAAAGCGCTGACTCATCATTTACTACGCTTCCTCGTAGCTCCTGATAGTAGCTACGATTGATGATGCCCTTTTGGTATTGCAAGTGCCCTGAACTGCCTCGTAAGGGTAGTTATCTTCAATTGTTATGCCTCTGTTGTTATCAATGACGTATTGGAAGGCAGAAGTCATCAATCCCCCATTGCATCCATTGTTTTCGTTGTTAACACAGTCCAGGAGTTGTTGCTCAGACAAGGAGATCAATTTGTTAGTGTTGATTTGAGTAATCCCTTCGATGGCTGCTACGGTAGAGAATGCCCAATAGCTTCCTATAACGTTGTTGTTGGTTAAATAACTTGTTTGTGAGCATAGTTTATAACAATTTTTTTATGTATCTTGCTGTTCTTTAATTATAGAAAACTCAATGTACGGTATATAAATCTTAACATATTCTAGGCATTGATCCTTGATGGGAGTAACTGCCCCTTTGGTTCTTCGGTCCATGCTATCAGGCATGTCGGTCGAGTTGGCATAGGAAAAGCTTCCAATCATGGACTCCTTAAGCTTAGCATTGTATCCCATGTAAGAATCTTTGAACTCGTCGTACACACGCTCATACTGCGACAACCATTGCTCATGCCTTGTCGCCATGGGCACGTCATCAACGGCACGAGCCATGGCTCCGGAGGCCTAGTCACTCAAACAACTAGCCCACCTGTTCTAGAGTGTGAGGAGCGGTATCTGATTTCGTTGGACGATCGCTTCCTCATCTGTTGTTGTCTCAGAACTCAATACTATTCAGAAAAAACATGCGATGCATGTTCGGAGAAGACCCGAGTAGTCTCCTGAGCCATAAAATAAATATATAGTGATCAAAATGATATGGCAATTATGAATTTAACTTAAGTCAGAGTGAAAGAAAATACCCACGACGCCGAATTGCCAAAGAAAAAGAGAAGATAGATGGAATCAGAAAGTTACACTTACTCGTAATCAAATTCATATTCTGATTACTCCTACTCGTAATCAGAAAGTATAATTACTCCTACTCGTAATCAAAAAGCTACTCCTACTCGTAATCAAATTCATATTCTGATTACTCCTACTCGTAATCAGAAAGTCTGATTACTCCTACTCGTAATCAGAAAGCTGCTTCTATTCGTAATCAGACCTTCCATATATTTCTAATCTAATCTGTGCACACCCTAACGACCACCATGGGTGAGCCATGTTATGAGAGGATTAACGTTCTACCGAGTTGTCCCTCAATGGGGGATCAGTGGGGTAAATTAGTTGTTGGAGAATATTGCGTAGGACATGGGCGCCCTCTTGGACCGAAAAATGTCTCTTGGTTTAGTTTTTCCGCTGCGTAAAGCTGTTTATCTCTTTCCTCTCACTGGCAATATAAATCTACATTAACAAGTTCTCTAAATGAGCATTGCATTGCATAACTGGCAAGCAAGTGTTTTAATGCCAAGCAAAATATTTGTTCTTTATAATAAAAAAAAAGAAAAAAACATATTCTAGAAGTTTTGAAATAGCAAAAAAAAAAAATAAGTCACAAAGATTGGAGTTAAAAATAGATATGGACAACTCTGTCCGTCCCAACATATCCAAGATTTTAAAATTGCAATGGGCTGATAATAATAATAATAAGAGGAAAGAACTTTACTGATGAGAAGGCAGTCGAAGGATGATGATCTCAGGCCAAGGGAACATAAAAGAGGACTCGAGCGAAAGAGGGCAGAGGGGAAGGGCGTACTGGGAAGAAGAGGTGTTGAACCTAATAAAGAAGGGACGCGACGCATGCGCAGTGAACGATCAGTCAGAGCAATTATTATTATTTTTTTAGGAAAGCGGTTGGTCGCACCCATATTTGCTCACGTTACCTCACCTTTTGTTTATTCCACACATTTAATTATCACAATGGTTGGCAATCTTAAAAAGAAAAAGAACCTACCATGACCCTCCCTTTTTTTGCGATTATTCCACACGTAAATCCACCTATTCCTCATTGGAATAGGGCCTTATTCCATGCTATTCCCCTAAAGGGGCAAAAAAAAAGTGATGGGCCCCCTAGGAATTGGTATTCTGGTCAAACGTTCTTATTTTAAAATTCGTATTCCATGATCCTCATGGAATAACCCTATTCCCATTTACATATTTCAAGAGCAGTGGCTGAAAAAAAAAAAGACTATTACCCTCTCTATCGAAAAAAATTCATAATATTAAATATAAAGAAGGAAAAGATGTAGCCTTAGCTAACCGTTATTAATATATGTACATAACAATGTCCACCGCAAAATGGTAATGGTATAATCTACTTTTTTCTTGCTAACCGTTACTAATATATATACATAACATGCAAACTTTTAATAGATCATAATAATAAATAAATTAATTAAAAATAATTTATTTAAGTAATTACTTTAATAAATAAATTGATAATTTTTTTTTCATTTGGTCAGGGGTATTTTTGGGATTTCTAAAAAAATCTTCATCTATTCCTAATGGAATACAAGCTTATTCTCGTGTTATCCAAGCACCATTTGGAATAACACTGCATTAATTGCACTGGAATAAGATGGAATACAAAATTTCAAACCAAACAGAAATATGGAATAACAGAGAGAATAAGCTATTCCTGGAAAATTCATATTTCTATTCCAGTAATAACTTTTTGACATCCAAACACTACCTAACAGAATAAGTTTGACATATAAAGGTTTGAGAAACAAAGTATGTGAACTTTTTATGGAACTATAGATCAGACAATTCTACTTCTTCATTAAGCTTAATAATGATAAATGGGGCAAAAAAATTAGCATGACATTGGCAACAAAGTAGAAATTCATCAGAAATATTTCTTTTATTTGTTAGGATATTTTTAAATGTATAGACTGGCTGTAAATTAGCAGCTTTATGAAGTTATTTTGCTTTAAACATGTATTCAAATAAATGTGAAGTATTCAGAATCAAATAGCCATATCTAAGAACAATGAACAGGTGTTATAATATAATACCAATAATATCTGTGCTTGAGACACCTTCTGTCCGCTTGATTTGCTTATAACGCCCTGCCTTCTTAGCTGGTCCATAAGCATCAGTTCCATCAGGTAGTAGGCAAGGATCATCTCCATGTATAATGTAGTCAATGTTGTATATATTGAAAAGAGTGTTCATGAATTCTTCAGTGATTGCATAAGGAGCATTTGCAATGACTTCATCCACCCACTTGAGCCCACTGACAAGAATCAACCTGGAAATTATTTTTAACTGGATTAGAGCAGATACATAACTTTCAAAAGATAGAAAACAAAATTGTAAGGTCATGAACTTCCCATCAGCACATTGACATTTCCCCAATGGCACTAAACAAATTGAAGACTGAAGAGGTCTATATAAGGCTAAACATAAACAAATTCAAGGTAAAACCAGGGACAATCTATCCAGATAGCTTAATGTAGTGTTGTCACCCTACTGGCTGTCTAAATCTGTCTGGAAAACCAGCGCATCATAAAATAAAATGCTAAAAGTCAAGAAAACTCTTGAAGATTAGATTCACATCCTGTGGACAGAATAAACAGATCAAGCTAAGCAATAGAAAATTTCAATATTTGACCTCAGCATTGTCTTAAGAGTCAAAGTTCTGCCTAAGATGTTAGATATGGTCATGTTTCAACAAGAAAAATAGATCAAACTTCTATCTAGATGAGTTTTACTGTCATTTTTTAGTAGTAATTAATCGATGCTAATTTCCACTAAATAGTTCCTACCAGCAAGTTTTTTTACCTGGTCCAGGTATGAATATCTCAAAAAAATTATTCAAAAATAACAATAATATGTTAATCTAGCTTACCAACCTGCAAAAAGACGTTCTAAGCAATTAGAGTTCTACATTGCTTAGAAAATTATAAACAGAGTGTATGCCAAAGCTTCTTAGAACCAAGGAGAAATTTGTAAAAGTCAATCGTTTTCAACCCAGCAAACCAAGAAGGAATTATTCTGCAAGCATACCTCTCTTCCATGGACAAGACCGGAGGGCCCTTGTTTGCCGCAATCTCTTCATCGCTGACCACTCCTACCACCAATTCATCTCCCATAGACTTGGCCTGCCGCAATGCATTCGCGTGGCCGTAATGCATGAGGTCGAAGCACCCATCCATGTAGACCCTCACAGGCCTCTTCCTACTTTTCTTCCTGTAAAAGATCCCTAAATCCAGCCAAAAGTACGGTAAGTATGGGAGTCCAATCCCTCCAAAATAGCCCGTCGAGAGCCAGAGAATGGCAATGGTGATCATAATTCCTCCAAGCCCAAATAACTGGGGATAGCCCGACCCATCCCAGATCCAACGACTGGTACCAAATTCCACAGAGGCCATTGTTTTGAGATCCAATTCTGGTGTCAAGTCTCGATACTGCACGAACACGAACAAATCTCAAGAACGGATTGACAGAATCTAAAAGAACAACAGATAACAGAAAGTACCGCCGAAAGCAATCGTTTTTTTTTTGGAATTCAGAAAGGAATTCTCTGAAAAAAACAAGTGCCATAAAAAACGTAAAGCAGCACATAAAATGGAAAGGGGAACATGAAATGGATCCAAAAGAGACTCCAGAAAGAGGAAGAACGTACTTGGATCGCCAGCAGCTAGATCTACCGATTCTGGACAGCAGAAATTCGAAAGAGAACGTTTAGAACGCATAAATGGCAATGCATGATTTAAAATGGAAGGGGAAAATAAACGAGAAAGCTTCTCAGAACCTCACCTGGAATTTAAAAACAAACAGCAGGAACCGAAAGAATCAACAAGCAATGGAGAATTTCGCGGAAATATAGCGAGAAAAATGAAGAGCGAACGCGACAAAAAGGATGCAGGGACAAGCAAATCAAATCTCACAAATAAGGCGTGACCGCGCCTCCTCGCCGGCGCTGTCTCTCCACCACTCCGTCCTCAGGAGAACAGCGTGTCGCAAGGGGGGAGCGGACAGCACAAAAACTTGGGCGTCGAGCCATTAAAAAGATCGGGTCCGTCGGTTCAAGACCGGATGGTGGCACGCGATGATGGGGTCGCCCCGTCGCGCAGTAAATGGAGAGTCCAGAGTGCCAGACAAGCAACAGCTATAGACAGCTCTTTACGAGATAAATGACCGCTGGCACGATGGGAACGACTTTATCCACCGATGCATGCGTTCATGCACAGAAACAACTTTTGATCACATGCGTATGATATTATTCAATGAATCATAACATACTTTATATGAGCATTCACATGAACGTATGATTAATAAGCACATTTAATGCATAATTTTTTGTATCGTGCAAGAAAAACTTTTCCCTGTCAAGATAACATTTTTCAATTGATATTCGGTTTCCTCCTCTTCTTTTAATTTTCAATGCAACGACCAGAGGCTTTACGTACATACATTAGCCTAAAATACGATTAACCCCAATCATGGCCTTCGTATGAAATGAGAGTTGTCCGCTCTATGCAACTCAATCCACTGGATCCCCCCTCTTAAATACCCTCATAGTAACCTATCTCATTGAAGAGGAGCTATCTCATCAGATTCTTTCTATTTCATTTATCCATGGCCTTTTGACTGACTTCAGGCTATGGCAGAGATTCTGTCTTTCTAGGGCCCCCACTATGAACCTTATAAAGATTTTTAGGCCCTAGTCTCACGATGGATGCAACGTGGATTTAGAAGCTTCCCATCCTACCCAGGGTTTAGCTCTTTATATGGAGGCTTCTATGGGACTGTTGCCTGCTAAAGAAAGCCATTGAGGAACTCATTCAGCAGGGCCATCTAGGAAAGTTTATCCGAAGAGAAAATCCTACTGCTTCGGATGCGTCAGCACCTCCTATTGCCCAGATCAGTGTGGATAACACTCCAACAGAGAAGACGGTGGCCATGATCTCCTAAGGGACAGGCAGCAACCCTAAAAGGCAGTATGATGATGGTGTAGGCTATGTAATTTTCTTTTTTTAGAAGGGACTTAGAAGGGATGGACAACCCTAATGATGATAGTGTCGTCATGTCAATGACGATAGCTAAACATCCAGTAAAGCGAATTGTCATCGATAGTGGAAGCTCAGTTGATGTTCTTTCGTACGAGGCATTTGTTCGAATGAGTCTGTCCCTTAATCTCCTCGCTCCGTGACCACTCCCTTGATGGGTTTCACAGGAGATTCTGTAAGGATAGAGGGAGAAATCACCCTCTAGGTTACGGCTGGGATGGAACCGCACCAGAGCACAGTCTTCATAAAGATCCTGGTTGTTCGAGTTCTCTTAGCCCTACAATGCTATTCTTGGAAGACCCAGCCTTAACCTCCTAGACGCCATTATTTCTACAAATAGGCTACTGGTACGGTTTCCCACCAATCAGGGAGTCGGAGAGATACGTGGGGAACGGAATTTGGTATCCCTCTGTTATCATACTACTCCTAGCCCTCATAAGGTGATTGCTTTGCCGACATCCGAGCCAGTTGACCCTAGAGACTGAGAAGAGGGGAGAACCGGCCGAAAGCTTGCTGGCCTTCCCACTGGGAGAGGATCCAGCAAGGACAATCTGAATTGGAATGCTTCTTCCTGCAGAAACGAGAGATCGACTACTCACATTCTTGCGAACCAATACGGACGTCTTTGCTTGGTCGACCTCGAACATGCCGGAAGTGCCGCCTGAAGTTATCACCCATAGGCTCAGCATTGACCCAAAGAGTTGAACGACTCGACAAAAGAAGAGTTTCGCTCCTGAAAGGCAAAGGGCCGTGAACGAAGAAGTCTGTAAACTGATCGCGGCGGGCCATGTACGTGAGGCACACTACCCAGTCTGGCTAGCTAACGTAGTCATGGTCCGTAAGACCAATGGAAGTTGGAGGATGTGTGTTGATTTCACCGACCTCAACAAGGCGTGCCCCAAGAACAACTTCCCACTGCTCCGGATCGATCAGTTGGTGGATGCTACGTTGGGCCATGAAACCCTTAACTTCATGGATGCCTTATCAGGGTACAACCAGATAAGGATGGACCCGACTGATGATGAGGCCACTCCTTTCGTGACCGAGAAAGGCATCTATTGTTACAAGGTCATGCCCTTCGGGTTGAAGAATGCAGGAGCCACGTACTAGAGGTTGATGAATAAGGTCTTCCAAGACCAAATCGGGTGCAACATGGAGGTATACGTGGATGACATGTTAACAAAAAGCATCCATGCCGACGACCACGTTGCTGACTTGTCAGAAACCTTTGACAGCCTTCACGGATACCAGATGAAATTAAACCCACGGAAGTGCGCCTTCGGAGTCAAAGTGGGCAAATTCCTGGGCTTTATGGTGACACAAAGGAAAATCAAAACTAACCTTGAGAAGATCAAGGCCATCATCAACATGAGACCACCAAATAACAAGAAGGAAGTGCAACGGCTCACAGGAAGGATAGCCGCCATGAGCCGTTTTCTAGCAAGGTCAGTAGAAAGGTGTCTATCCTTCTTCAAAGCCTTGCACAAAGTTGACAGCTTCGACTGGATGACGGAGTGTCAAGAAGCGTTCGAGGGATTGAAGAAGTTCTTGTCCACCCCACCTTTGCTATCTAAGCCAAGGGGAGGAGAAGACATCATGCTAAGGCTAGCCCATACACCCTGTCGCATAGCTGTCACATCCGAAAGGCAGCAATGAGTGGGCTACCCCCTCCAAACTGCTTTCGTGTAACAGTTGGCCGAGCTATTATTATGCTTCGGCTGATCGAGCTATCATCAGTTGGCCGAACTATTATTATGCCTCGGCTGATCGAGCTATTATCATACCCCCATAGGCCGAGCTATCGCCACCGAACCATCCTGCGCTTCGATAGGCCGGGCCTCGTCATACCTCGGATAGCCAAGCCATTCTGTGTCTCAAGAAGGCCGAACTATCGCATACCTCGGTAAATTGAGTCTCACCAAACTTCGGCAGATTCAGCCATCTTCTATACCTCGGCCCGACCGAGGTACTCAAGTGCCTATGCGGAATACACTTAAATTAACAAGATTTAAAATAGGAAATCATGCCTACGCTACCAGAAATGGCTTAGAGCCTATGTAGTCGCTGAATCTTGAAGCACCGTCTGCTCTTTCTGGTCGTTGATCCTCTAACCAACCGGATACGTATCCTACCGGCCCTGTAACAGCCTGATTCAAATCAGTTTCGAATTCCAACAACTTTCAGATCCTCTGTGACATGTCCAAGGAATCAGGTGATCACCTATAAATATCACAGCCTCGGATCCCCTCAGGGATGGCATTTTGCACACTCAAGACACCTCTCTTTCACTCACTCTCACTCTCAGAAAAATTCCATTAGAGCTCAGACATAGCTCTTAGCACCACCCTTAGAGGAACTCTTCCTCGAGGATCCTTCTCCTCATTGTCTGCTTGCTGTGAATCTTCAATGACTTGGGCGTCGGAGGGTCTTCCGCAGAGGGCACCCCCCCAAACCACCCTCTGTTTGAGGACTGTTTTGTAGGTTCCGGCCAAGAGTCGAGCCTATATTCGAAGCCCCAACAGCACCCGAGTCGGAGAATGAATTTCCGCGGCAACAGATTGGCACTAGAGGAAGGGCCGCAAGTCCCGTAAACTTGTATTCTAGGAGACAAGGATTCAGATCATAAGAAAAATCCTTTAATGGCCAACCGAAAGAGAGCCGCCTCTGAGGCTTAGGATCAGGTTGCATCTCAGAGGCCTGATCCAACCAACGATGCGGAGCCCTTGCTACCGCCACCAGCTGAAACCCCTTCACTGTCAACTCCGGCGGTGACCCTAGATCAGTTCGTCGCTCTGGTTCAGCAGGTCCAGGCCTTGACCCAACTTGTTCAAGGAGCTCAATGGGTTTCCCACCCGGCGGCTCCTGTTCCGCCACTTTATGAAGAAGAGGCCGCCCCCATTCCTCCTGTAACTCTTCCCTCTAATCCGCTCGGGGCAGCGGATTACCTTCACCGACCTGCAAGGGCGAAGCCGATGCCCCACCAGGCCAGAGAAGGGAGCCCGCTCAGATCCCGTCGGGCTCGCTACCACTCCCCGGTGTCTTCCCAAGATTCGACACTGCTACCGCCATCCCATCACCCGATCCGTCCTATCACTCTGGACGAAGGAATCAGGCAACAGATGCAGGAGATGCGACGGGAATGGCGTCAGGAGTTAGACGTCGTCAGGCATGCTCCTCTGTCCCAGTCAAAGACGGATCAGGGCATCCCCTTCATCGAGAGGATCATGAGGGAAGTGATTCCTCCTCATGTCAAGCTCCCTACCATCGAGCCCTACTACGGATCTACTGATCCCGATGACCACCTCTGTAGCTTCAAGTCCATCATGATGTTCTATGGAGCGTCAGATGCGATTCTATGCCGTGCTTTCCCCTCTACCCTTAGAGGGTCTGCTCGAACCTGGTTCAATAGCCTAAAGCCAGGTTCTATTGATTCTTTTGACGAGCTGAGCTGTCTGTTTATCAGCCAGTTCGTTAGCAGCCATCGCCACCAGCGGAGATCTGATTCCCTCTCGGAAGTTAAGTAAAGAGAGGGGGAATCCCTGAAGAACTACCTCGGCCGTTTCAACACAACCCTACTAGAAGTCGACCACCTCAATCATGAGGTGGCCATGTCCACCTTGGCCGTAGGGGTATCAAAGGCGGGGGACTTTTATTTGGCCCTGGAGGTCAACTACCCGAAGAGCCTTTCGGACATGATGTCTCTGGAGGTCAACTACCCAATTTAGAGGGCCACCTGAGCCAGCGAATGAGGGAGGTCGTCAACCTGAACCTCACCAGTTTCCTCCGCCGAATCCCCTGGTCATCGGCAATGTCAACATGATAGTGGTGATCGACTCTCCATCATCTGGGCCGAGTAAGGAGGAAAATCTGTCAAAGAAGGCTCGAATCGACGAGCTTGCTTTCTCTGATGAAGACCTGTGGAGGTACAGTACCCCCACGACGATGCCCTGGTTATATCTTTGAATATAAACAACTACGATGTACACCGCATTTTAATTAATAGTGGAAGCTCCTTTAATGTTTTGTACTTCGATGCCTTTGTGAGACTGAAATTCTAGGCAAAAATCCTTCGAGCCGTGGAATCCACTCTGGTGGGTTTCACGGGCGATTCTATAACCCCTGAGGGAGTCATTACTCTGACGGTCCGAGCTGGCACCTGGCCTCGCGTAGCTACTACGCTCATGGATTTCCTCGTGACTAAGCTTCGGTCCCCCTACAATGCCATCCTCGGCAGGCCAGGACAGATATCCCTCAAGGCCACCATTTCTATTCCCTATCTTGCCATGAAATTTCCCACTGAATGGGGAGTAGGGGTTGTTCGGGGTAGCCGGATTATTTCTCGGCATTGCTTTGTCGCCGACTTGCAGTCCAGGAAGCCCGAGGTGGATGGGCTAGATGCTCGTGAAGACTTCGCTGAACAGCGAGGAGAACCAATCGAGGAACTGGAGGAAGTGCCGTTGGATGAAGCTTGGCTCGACCGAACCATAAAGATCGGGTCCCAGCTAAAGGGAAAGCTTCGGCAAGACTTAATCAATTTCCTTCGGGAGAATGCCGATGTGTTCGCCTGGTCTGCCTCAGATATGCCAGGGATTAGTCCAGATGTCTTAGTCCATCACCTCAGCGTGGACGAGACATTTTGACCAGTCAAACATAAGAAAAGAAGCTTTGCCCCCGAGCGTCAAAAAGCTATCGAGGAAGAGGTGGACAAGCTCATCAAAGCCAACTTTATCCAGAAGGTCAATTACCCCGACTGGTTGGCAAATGTCGTCATGGTGAAAAAGTCGAATGGCAAGTGGAGGATTTGCATCGACTTCACCAACCTCAATAAAGCTTGCCCGAAGGACAGTTTCCCTCTCCCTCGGATTGACCAACTCGTAGATGCGACATCGGGCCATTAGATGCTGACTTTCATGGATGCCTATTCGGGGTACAACCAAATACGAATGGCGCCCAAAGATGAGGAAAAGACAGCCTTCATCACCGATCGAGGTATCTATTGCTACCGAGTTATGCCTTTTGGTCTGAAAAATGCAGATGCCACCTACCAAAGGCTGGTTAACAAAATCTTCAAGGAGCAAATCGGTCGGAACATGAGGTGTATGTTGATGATATGCTGGTGAAGAGCAAGGAGGCGCCCCATCATGTGGAGGACCTTGTGGAAAGCTTCGCAATGCTCCGGAAGTACCAGATGAAGCTCAATCCAACTAAATGTGCCTTCGGAGTTAATTCCGGTAAGTTTCTGGGCTTCATGGTTTCACAGTGGGGAATTAAAGCGAACCCCCAAAAGATCCAAGCCCTGCAGCAAATGATCCCTCCGGTGTCGGTCAAGGAAGTGCAGTGTCTCACTGGGAGGATAGCGGCCCTCAGCCGCTTCATTGCTCGATCGGCCGAGAAATGCCTCCCCTTCTTCAAAGCTCTTCGGTCGGCGAAAAATTTCCAATGTACCTCGGATTGCCAGATGTCCTTCGAAGATCTTAAAAGATACCTCGGCTCACCGCCTCTCCTTAGCAGTCCGAAGCAAGGAGAAACGCTGAGTTTATATTTGGCGGTTTCTGAGAGTGCCATTGGCTCAGTGCTGGTCAGGGAGGATAACAATGTTTAGAGGCCAATCTATTATGTCAGCAAATTGCTCAGAGATGCCGAGACAAGGTATACCCGGGTCGAGAAAGTGGTCTTGGCCCTGGTGACATCAGTCCAAAAACTGCGGCCATATTTTTAGGCACATACCGTGGCAGTTCTGACCAACCAACCCATCAGATCTATCATCCATCGCCCGGAGGCCTCGGGAAGGATGACCAAGTGGGCTGTGGAGCTGAGCGAGCATGACATTCAATATTATCCTCCTCCAGCCATTAAAGCCCAAGTCCTGGCGGATTTTCTCCTGGATTGTACCATACCTGAGGATGGCTTTACCTCAGGTTCCCCTGAGCAACCGAAGCTCAACGCTCCATGGTTACTTCACGCCGATGGATCCTCCAGTGCGAGCGGCTCTGGCGCGGGTCTTGTCATCACTAGTCCAGAAGGAGCGACGTTTGAGTATGGCATCTGTTTCTCCTTCCCACTTTCCAACGATGAAGCAGAGTACGAGGCCCTAATTGCCGGACTCCGCATCGCTCGGGAGCTCAAAGTCGAGAAGCTAAACGCTTACACTGACTCCCAATTAGTGGCAGGCCAAGTACGAGAAGAATTCGAAGCCCGAAAGCCGAATATGGTTCGATATTTGCAAAAGGTGCGTGATTTGTTATCCCATTTCACTGAATTTGAAATTATTCAGATACCAAGGGCAGAAAATGCACGCGCCGACCTCTTATCTCGCCTTGCGACTGCGGACTCAACGGACCTTGAGCTAAAATTTTATTTGGAGGTCCTGGAGAAATCTAGCATCGCTTATTCTGATTAGATGATGCAAGTCGACACCGAGCCATCTTGGGCGGATCCCATATATAAATATCTCAAAGAAGGGCTACTACCTGCCGACCGAAAAGAGGCAAGGAAACTGAAGATGCAATCCTCCCATTATGTCTTGATTGACGATCGGCTATACAAACGATCCTTTTCTATGCCTCTACTTAAATGCCTCCGACCTTCGGAGGCTGATTATGCTCTTCGGGAGGTTCATGAAGGCATATGCGGCAACCACCTCGGCGGTAGAGCTTTGTGCCATAAGATACTTCGCCAAGGATACTATTGGCCGACTATGTAGAAAGATGCCAACGATCTTGTCCGAGCTTGCCATTCATGTCAACGACATTCTAACATCCAAAGACTCCCTTCTACTCACTTGACCACTATATCATCCCCCTAGCCCTTTGCAAAGTGGGGAATGGATATCCTCGGTCCTTTTCCCCTTGCAACGGGACAAAGGAAGTTCTTATTTGTTGCGATTGATTACTTCACCAAATGGGTTGAAGCCGAAGCAATCGCCCAGATCACCGAGCCTCGGGCTAAAGATTTTGTCTGGAGGTCCATCATTTGTCAGTTCGATCTTTCCCACACAATCATTACCGACAATGGGAAGCAATTTGATAATCCCAAGTTCCAAAAATTCTGCGAGAATCATGGCATCGTTCATCACCTCACATCGGTGGGACATCCCCAAGCTAACCAATCGAACCCTCTTGCAGGGAATCAAGACTCGTCTTAATCAAGCACGAGGCAAGTGGGCGGAAGAGCTCCACCACGTGCTATGGGCTTACCGAACCACCGAGGGATGCCCACGGGCCAAACTCCTTTCAAATTGACCTTCGGTACGGAAGCTGTCATTCCTGTGGAGGTTGGGCTCCCTTCCCCTCGCGTGGAAGGTTATTCGGAGGAGTCTAATGACGAGCAACTCCGCGCCAACCTCGACCTACTGAAGGAGATCAAAGAGAAAGCGCGGATCAGAGTAGCCGCCTACCAGCAGAGAGTGGCTCGCTATCATGCCTCCAGAGTCAAGGGGAAATCTTTCTCGCCCGGCGATCTTGTCCTTCGAAAGGCATCTGTCACCAAACCAACGGAACGAGGAAAGCTGTCTCCGAACTGGGAAGGCCCCTATCAAGTGGCGGACGTCGTCAGGCCCAGTACCTACAAGTTCTAGGATCTGGACGGTAAATCCATTCCCCGAACGTGGAATTCAGACAACCTCCGCATATATCATCAGTAGGGTATGCCTTCTATAGGCCCGCCCCATTAACTATGTTGGCTTATTACTTCTATGATTCATGGCATGGTCGCTACAATCACTTCTCCGAAAAATTATAATGAAAAACAGATGCCACTTACCAATTCTCGGCATAACCGAGCTGTCTCCTTGAACAGGAAATCTCCGTACCTCGGCTGGGCCGAGTCCTATTAAACAAAGACTCGGTATGGCCGAGCACCCTCAGTACGGCTGGGGCCAAGTGATCTCCAAGCCTTCAGCCGGATTCGGGCAGCTTACAAGCCCCGGCCGGACCAAAGGGCGAAGAAAGTTTGACCAGATTTGGGCAGCTTACAAGCCCCGACCGGACCAAAGGGCAAGAAACTTCGGCCGAATTCGGGCAGCTTACAAGCCCCGGCCGACCAAAGGGCAAAGAAACTTCAGCCGGATTCGGGCAAATTACAAGCCCCGGCTGGAGCCAAAGTGCGTAAGCCTCGGCTAGAGCCGGAGTGCATCTTTTATGATTGGAAGCCCCGGCCAGAGCCAAAGTGCGTAAGCCTCAGCCAGAGCCGGAGTGCATTTCTTACGAATGAAAGCCTCGACCAAAGCCGAAGTACATATCCTTGAAAGCCTCGACCAGAGCCGAAGCCCATGAGGCCACGCGACGTCCAGGAAAGTGAGAAATCGCATCTCGAGGCGCACTAAGCGCATTTTTCGGCCACGGTCAGAACGCAGAAAATCTTTTTCTAATCCCGAATCGAGAGCCTTAAATGCCTCGAATCGCCCACAAATCCTCGAGATACGAACAAATCTGGGGAATCCTCTGACGAAAGCAACGTCGTCCAATAACGATCGATTGCTTGGCGCGTGCGCAAAATAACCCTGCATGGGAAACGGCCGAAGAATTAAATGCTCAAGAAAGAAAACGAGGCATTCTCTGACAAGTCATAAGCCTCTTCCATCACCTTGATCGAAAAAAGAACCGACCTTTTGCCTCGGACAAAGCCGAACCAAGACACTGTATTGCTGGCTGAAGTATCTTACTTATCTCGTAAACCTCGGTCGGATTCGGGCAGCTCGCAAGCCCCGACCGAACCGAGTGATCTCCAAACAGTCTCCGAACTTCGACAGGGCTTGTAGGTTGGTGCATAAGGATTGTTGGTTGTTCTTTGATAAATTGCATTTACCTGTGTACAACTATTTT
>UESW01004153.1:38108-56872 GCA_900491605.1 Calamus simplicifolius
GCAATACCCTAGTCTCGCTAGGATCTCCAAAGATCCCTCAAGGAATGTCTCGTTCGTGTATCTGACATAACGAGAATGAATGTTTCAAGGATAGCACCAGATACAAAGGTTGCTGAAAGTCTCTATTCCATTCATTGTAAAAAAGTAAAAAAGTACATGAGCCCTCACTGGGGCTTGCCATCTTCTTCGGGCACTGCCAAGCTCCCCCCACGTCGCAGAGCTAACTCGGCAATCTATCGCTAGAGGAATGCTACTTGCCCCTCCAGCCGACTGTTGGCGAGATGAAGGAGCTCGTTCTATCTCATGGAAATAGCTAGGTATTGCTCGGCTGCCCTCTGGAGTCACTCGCGGTCTGCGAACAGTGACGCCAAGACCTCCCCATCAACGGTTACCGTAGTGCGGCTCCTATGGGGCCCCCCACGGCCATTGACACCGCTACTTAGAGCTTCAGTCGATCACCCCTCGCCTCCAAAAGCCATCTCAGTATCCAAAAATTTTGGAAGATCAGTTAAAAGGTGATTAACAACGGCATTCCTCCATCCATTTTTAAACTACTCCTGGCGAGTATCCTGATCGCCCAGGCCATCAATTCCAACACTATTACCGTGAAACACGCCACGTGTCACTGCCTCAGTAGGCGCTCGCAGAAAACGAAGAGTTCCGCCCCCTCGTCGAAGAGGATCATTAATAACATTGAGGCGCTCGGGATGTGCCCCCTTTCTCGGGACCAAACTTCCGCCATTCGGATCATGTCACCTAAAGCTATATTCCCTACGCCCGAACCTGCGCTTCGGACTAAAGAACCTTGGCCCGAGGCACCTTTTCTTCAGCCCAGACAAATCATTTACTTTACCTTGACCCTAGCCGAGTTATCCCAACTCCTATTAGGACGAGCTATTTTGAATAAGCCCGAAAGGACATTCCTCGATGAAATTGGCCCAGAGTCGACTGAGTAGGGCGCCTGATTAAAAGATGCCAAAGGCAACCTAGTTGTGGGATATGGGTTGTTGTAGGAAGAAGGGAAAATAACTGAACGCACATAATCAATTGCTTAAGAAAAGACGATAGCCAAGGCAACAAAAAATAAAAGATTCATTTATTGATTATTAATCGAACTACAAAAGAAAAGAAGTAGAAAATACATATGATAGCCCTGGAAAATCAAGGTTTAGGGTCAGACCCAGCGTCTCCTGCAGCAGCATCTGGGGAGGCATGACTCGGTTTGCCCTCTTGAAAGTGCTTCATTGAGATACCTCGGCAACCGTGGCAACCCAAAATAGCCTCGAGATCAACATCCGAGATCTCCTTATACTCGGTTTCCTCGGTCCCCGGGGTACGATTCTCATAATGCTCGGCTTCTAGAAAAGACAAGTCCAACTCGGGATAGGCCTGAGAGATTTTAGCTCGCGTCTCCTCCTCGCCGAACTGAAACGCATCGGCACAGGCCGCCCTATGTTCTCGATAAATTGAGCAGAGTTTTTGTATTCCTCCACCGCCAAGGAGGTCCGTGCGTTTGCTTCAGCCAATTGCTTCTCTAGTTCGGAGTTCCTTCGATGGCTCAAGGCCATTTCCTCTTCGAAGGTCCTCAGTCGCTCCTGAAACTCAAGCCCCATTTTTCTCACCTACAGGCAAAGGGCCGAGTAAGGCAAAAGTCGAAAATCCAAAATGAAAAATAGTAGGAGATAACATACCTCTTCCTCCCGTTGAGTCATTTTCGTGTTCAACCCACGAACCTCATCGAGAGCCTTTGACTGTCCATCTCCACTGCTGGAGCCTAATCTTAAGACTATGAATCCACGATTGTTTACCCTCATTCTCCAGGCAAGACTGGGCAAGGTTGGCAGTCAACTTGGAAATTTGACCTTGCTGCCATTTAACCCGATCTTCACTGTCGCCCAATTTCCTACTTAAGTCAGCAATTTGTTCTTGCTGCCCTTGGAACATGCGTTCCTCATCAGCAAGCCTTTTATCTGCCCTAGCCCTCATCTCATTCCACCTATTGTCAAAGCATTTCCGCATATTCTCTATCTCCTCGGCATGCTGAGATTGAATTCACGACAGCTCCAAACGGGCCTTGTCTGATTGCTCACGGAAGCCCTGAAGCTCATTGACCTGTACAGCAAGCTAAGAGGCCCTCTCTCTTGCAGCCGAAAGAGACTTACCCATCCTCTCAAGCTCCTTTTGGGAGGTCTCCAAGGATCAGGAAAGAGTGGTTGTCGAGTCCACCCTCTCCTTGAGGCAATTGATTTCTCTCTGGGCTTGAGCCCAAACTCCGATGGCCAAGTGCAAATGCCATTTTAACGCCCTCATAATCAAAGCATTCTGCGAAAAATTGCATGTGAGAAAACGCGACCGAACTAACCGAGTAAAACTTTTGTTTCGGTATAACGACTTACCCGAGAAGCATAATCTGAGGCAATCTTCGTGAGGGCAAGGTTATCGATCTCGGTGAGGAGGAAGGTTTCATTCGGCACCCCAGTATACCTGAAGGCCACATCAACGAGATCCACCGGATCATATCCTCCCACCGAGGAACTCTCTCCCCTATGGAACACAGACCACATTAAGGCAGCGAACATATCATCCACCTTCGGGTTGTGTGAGAGAAAGTCCACTCCGAAGGGCTGATCTGGGAAGTCGCGGCCTCTGGAGCCATCATCCAGCTAACCTCCTCCACCAAGGCCCTCATCTGAGGAGCCTCGGGTGCTTCAGCTCCGACGAGGGGAGCCCCAACTTGGACATTCCCTTCGCTCGGCGATCCCCCTTCCTCTTCAAACATTTCTTCGCTCCCTGTGGACTCCTCTGGAGCCTCAGTTTCTCTTGGGGCCTCTAGTGCTTCAGCGGAGGGCCTTCCGATGGGAGACGTTCTGCGAAGCTCGATCACCGGTTCAACCGGTTTGATTTCCCCTTCGGTCTCCACCGACTCTCCAATGAGTAGCCCAGACTGAGCTTCGGTAGCCACAACCATTTCTCCCACCTCAATTGAAGCATGGGTCTTTCCCATGTCTACCTGTGACATTTCAGGGCTGCCGGCCTCCAATGGAGAAGACCGAGCAACCCCAACCACGGGGATCACTGAATGAGCTGGCACTACTCCCTCGCCATCATCTGACAAAACAACTATCTGTGGGGGGAGACTCCAATAGCCTCCTCTAGAATCCCCGCGGCAACCTGATCTCCCCCCAATAACAGACCTTCCTCCAGCACCGAAGGTTTGGTACTTCAACACTTTCATCCTGTGGCAGCGAGGGACGGCGGCCAGTGCCATCCTTCCTGGGCCCCCTAGAATGGGAGCCAGAGTGGCGGGACCTCTTCTCGGCCCTATACTTATCGCTGGAACTAGACCTCCTATGGCGTTTGCAGTTCCTCTCTCATTTGGCCTACAAATGCTGACCATTCGGCTACGGGCACAATGCGATTCATCGATTAAATCATGCAAAAGTCAAAATTAAAATTACCTTAGCACATTGATTGCAAAATAAGGCTTACCACGAGGGTTGATAAGACTCAATCTAGCAGCAAAAAGGGCATCCTCTGATAGAAGGGCGCTGACCGAAGTACTCGACTGCTACGCAAGGTGATCAAATCCTTCTTCTCCTGCTCGGATAACTCTAGGTGCGCCTCTAGATCCTTCACATAACGCTCCCACACCCGAGGAAAATCCGAGCCGATATTTCCTTCAACCACAAAAAATTGGGACTTCCACTCTTTTATCGACGATGGATTATCTGTGATCATCTTAAAAGATTTTCAGGGGCCAATGTAAGGCCACTCAGAGGCCCTCCCAGAAACTAAGTTGTAGCATACCCGGAATATTGGAAGGGTTGCAGTTACCCCAACACGAATGCACATCGAGATAAATCCGATGATATTGCACCAACTATTTGGAGCTACCATGGTGGGACATATGTTATAAAACCTCATCATCTCCTGCACCAGCATATGAAGAGGAAACCTAAGGCCTGCCCTTAACTTTCCTCGTAGCAGAACACTCCAGCTCCTGGCTCCGATGTTACCCTATCATCGGCCTTCGGGAGCCACATGATGACATCTTGAGGAACTCTATAGAGGCAGGTATCCGTTCCAGATCCGCCAAAGTTATCTCCGAAACCACATCGTTTGGGCACTTCATGTTCCCCAGCCAAGGAGAACACAAGCAAATTTGTGGAAAGGGAAAGAGAGAAAAGAGAAGGGTCTCTATGGAAGGAACGAAAGAGTATTGCAGGAAGGACGCCACCCTGGCCTCCTTTCTCCCCTTTAAACAGCGCTTTGAAAAGTTGCCCTAAGCGTTAAGGCTTCCGCAATGGGTGTCGTAAATGCGAAGACCCTGCCACGCGAGACTCCCCAATCACCGCTCATAGAATCCGAAGAGTTTCCTCTTCATGCAACAACAAATAATGATAGCCAATTGACGGCACGTCAATTTCGGAGCCATCATTGCGCCTTTTCAAATCCTTCTGGGTAGAGTTATTCTAGACTCTACTCCCTAAATCTGAAGTTACACTTTAGGGAGTGGGGGCATGTGATGAGGGGTAAAAATATCATTGCATTAATGTTCGTGCAATCCAAGACATCGGGCTAAGGCTAGCCTATACACCCTATCGCATAGCTGTCACATCTGAAAGGCAGCAATGAGTAGGCTACCCCCTTCAAACTACTTTTGTGTAACAGCTGGCCGAGCTATTATTATACCTCGGCTGATCGAGCTATTATCATACCCCCACAGGCCGAGCTATCGCCACCGAACCATCCTATGCTTCGGTAGGCTGGGCCTCATTATACCTCAGATAGCCAAGCCATTCTGTGTCTCAAGAAGGCCGAACTATCCCATACCTCGGTAAATTGAGTCTCATTATACTTCGGCAGATTCAGCCACCTCCTATACCTGGCCCGACCAAGGTACTCAAGCGCCTCTGCGGAATACACTTAAATTAACAAGATTTCAAATAGGAAATCATGCCTATGCTACAAAAATGGCTTAGAGCCTATGTAGTCGCTGAATCTTGAAGCACCGTTTGCTCTTTCTGGCCGTTGATCCTCTAACCAATCGGATACGGATCCTATCGGCCCTGTAACAGCCTCTTCTTGGTCGTTGATCCTCTAACCAACCGGATACGGATCCTACCGGCCCTGTAACTGCCTGATTTGAATCAGTTTTGAATCCCAACAACTTTTAGACCCTCTGTGACGTACCCAAAAATCAGGTGATCACCTATAAATATCACAGCCTCAGATCTCCTCAGGTATGGCATTCTGCACACTCAAGACACCTCTCTTTCACTCACTCTCACTCTTAGAAAAACTCCATTAGAGCTCAGACAAAGCTCCTAGCACCACCCTTAGAGGAACTCTTCCTCGAGGATCCTTCTCCTCATTTGTCTGCTTGCTGTGAATCTCCACTGACTTGGGCGTCGGAGGGTCTTCCACAGAGGGCACCCCCAAACCACCCTCTGCTCGAGGACTCTCTTGCAAGTCCCAGCCAGGAGTCGAGCCCGGATTCGAAGCCCCAACAACACCCGAGTCAGAGAATGGATTTTCGCAAAAATAATATTATTAAATTTAAATTTTAAAAATATTATTTTTAATTTAAAATTAAAGATAAGATAAATTTTTAAAACCATGTGGTTCTCTAGAAAAAACCTTAGCTTGTTATAATATATTGGATATTTTTTTGGATCCATGGAGCATAGAAAGCAGAAAGAATTTATCGTTTGATCCCTCCAAAGGTGGACACGGTGGTAATGATGTGAAGTAGCGTATATTTATTATCACTACAAAAACCAGGAATGGTTTTACGGCTTGGATTGGGTGAAACAAACGACAGAGATTAATTTTTCCAGAGGTAGGACATATAAATTCTTTAGAGCAAATGAAGGAGTGATCTGATTTGTCGAACCCGAATGAAGCTAATCATATTATATATCATCCAAAGAGTTATAGTTGAAAAATTAGCAAAAAACGCACATCCCTATGGATATAGATTGGTATGATGGACTTGTAGATTTGGGTGGGTCAATCTATTCGTAACATCTCCACTTGCTAACAAACGAATAATAGCATCAATACAAAAATTGTGCATGCAAAGAGTTGTAATTTAAAAAAAAAGAGTGAGAAAATCTTTATGTGCTCCAAAGTTCTAACACAATAGCTTTCACATCGCAGCAAAAATAGACCTCGATTATTTATCCCTCCACAATGCAAAAACCCTCAGACAGAAGGATGACCATTAAATTAAACAATAACAACAAAATAAAATATTTAATTCTTTAGTCCTTCGTGGCACTACATTCTTGAGGAGAAATAACAGAATATAAAAGTTAAACTGAAGAGCCACAAAGTCCTCCGATATGATATCCCTTCGCTCCTCTGCTAAACATGTTGGCCCCATCCACATTTTCGAGGGACCGCCGCACCATGGAGCTCAACCCTTGGAGTTTCTTCTGCCACCACATCTCCTTTTCCCCGACCCTGCTAGCCATCCGCGCTATTTTTTCCATCGTTTCTGCGAGGACCATTAACCCCAAATTCAGCTCTATAGTGTGATGGTGGGACTCATCATAGCCGGCTCTTTAGGTATGGATGGTATGGGACCAGCCGATGAGGACCTTGGCCAGACCCTCTCCGGCGGGCTCCGAGCATGCCGGTGCCCGGTAACCGACGACATTAGGTTGTTTGGTCCTCCTGCAGGTCAATTCTTGTGGTACGCTTCCGAATGCTACCTTGCTTTTTGTAGGCAATTTCTTGGATGATAGCATTTAAATTTCTTGGATCCCCTGCTTGAGGATAATAGGTCCTCATCCATTTGAAGCTCAGGGAGAATATTGAGCTCAAAAAAATTTGCTAAGCACTACCTATAAACATGTTGCCTCTTAGCATACTGTAATAAATACATATATATTTGTATTAATTATAATAAATATAATAAATATATTTATATTTATTATATTAAATATAATAAATACATATATTATTATATATATATATTATATTATATTAATTATTTGTCTAATATTCATTGATAGTTTCATAAATTAAATATGTTAATTTTTCTTATAGGCTTCTGGAGCATCAGATCCTTGTGGACAGGGTAACGACCTTCCTCATGTAGATCATTGACAGTAGCTTTTTTTATTTTATATCTTTTATTTCATATATCTTTAAATTTTGTAAAACTTTAAATTGTAACACTCTCTTAATGTAATGAAATTTATTTTGAAATTTTAATTTGAATGTGAAGAATATGTGCAATGTGATTTTTTTTGTTATGATTGCATTGTATATAACAGGTTTAATATAAATTTTATCTTAATTGCATAGGTTTAAATATAACATGTTTAATATAATTTTTTTAACTTTTCTATTCTTTATTTTATTTTTTAAAAAATAGAATATGCATTTTTTGGCAAGTCCCGATGCTTTAAAGCATCAGAATATCGCGACACTAACTGAACTTGCCAACGCTTTAAAGCGTCCGTGACACTGCCGATGCTTCCAAAGCGTTGGCAAATAACGTCTTCACTCGTCGGAAGAATATTTTTCGATGCTTTAAAGCGTCGGCAAATGACATTTTTAGCATCGGAAATCAGGAATTTGTTGTAGTCGCGAACACTACCTTATTTTTGTAGGCAATTTCTTGGATGATAGCATTAATTCGAAGGCTCCATAAGCGAGACAAGATTAATTTTTTAAAAACATAAATTTATTTTTAAAATTTTATATAATTAAATTTAAATTTTAAATTTATTAATTTCAAAATTTAAAATTTAAAGAAAATATATGTCAAAAAAATTATTTTTTAAATTTTTAAAAATTAATTAATTTTGTTAAATAAAATATATAAAAATTAATAAATAATTTTAAAAAATATTAAATAAAAATAATTTGATAAATTTAAGGATAGAATGATGTGATATCTTATGAGTAACAAATGAGCATAAATTTTTTCATAGATTTAGAATGCTTGAGGTTAAAAAGGCTTTGAGTAAAATAAAAATGTAAAGGCATTTAGATCAGATGCGATCCCTATTGAGGTTTGGAAATTTTTAAGAGTAATTGGAGCTATATGGTTAATCAATTTATTTAACATGATTGTAGTAACTAAAAGAATGTTGGATGATTGGAGAAAAAGGATATTAATACTCGTATACAAAAATAAAGGAGATATTTAAAACTGTGCAAATTATAGAGGAATTAAGCTAATGAGTCATAAAATGAAATTATAGGGATGAAACTTTGGTGTCAAATAATTAATTTAGATTTATGCCTGAAAGATCGATCATGGAAGCTATTTATTTATTAAAAATATTGATAGAGAGAAATAGAAAAAAGTAAAAAGGCCTTCATATGGTCTTTATTGATTTAGAAAAAGCATATTATAGAGTATCTAGAAAAATAATATGGTGAGTTTTAAAGAAAAAAAGGGGTTACCAAGGTACATAGAATTGATAAAATATATGTATGATAGAGCAATAACTATTGTTAAAACAATAATAGAAGAAACTAGTGAGTTTTTACTGTATGTTTACCTTAAGTCCATAGCTTTTTGTATTAATTATAGATGAATTAACCAAATATATATTATCTGCAGATAATATAGTGTTAATTGATAAAACTAAATCTAGAGTAAATGCTATAAAACTAAATCTAGAGTAAATGCTTAGCTAGAGATTTGGAGTGAGGCTTTAGAATTTAAAGGTTTTAAGATTAGTAGAACTAAAATTGAATATATGAAACACTACAAGAAAAATGACTTATTAGTAATTAATTCATCGCAATACATCCCAAAATCTTTTTAATAAGTTATTGTCGACAAAAATAATTTCGTCGTAGTAAATAACATATTACGGCTGCCTATTATAGTGAATTAATTTTGTCATAATATCTTATAACCTATTACGGTGAATTAATTTTGTCGCAGCTATTACAATAACTTATAATCTATTACGACAAATTAATTTTGCTATAATAGGCAGCTATTATGGCAAAATTAATTCACCATAATAACTTGTAATTTTAATTTTTTTATTTTATATCGTTACAATAATTTAATATAATATTAAAGCAACAATATTAGGAATGATTTTTTGCTTCAAATTTTTTACAAAAAAATAAATAAAACTTTTCATTCATTTTAATAAAATCATCATATACAATGTTTTTATAAATATATAATTAAAAAAATATATGTCACTAAGGGCACTATAGAGGAAATGGGGTCATCCTCGATGATCTTTTGTTGCTAAGTGATGATATCCTTATGTTGACTCAATTGCTCTTGGCACTCATGTAGTTTCCCTCGACACTCATGTAGCTTATCCTTTAATTATGAATTTTTAAAAGATAAAGAACTACCTCTAGTTCTCGATATACCCTTCGATAGTAGACTCAATCCCCTTTTATAACCAAATCTAAAACCTAAAACCTTCTCAAAAGTAGCATCTTTATTGATTGGTTCTACTGTGAAGAAAGTCGCTCTACTATGCCTGCAATGAAAAGAAAATAAATTCAATATATTTAGTATAAAACATTACATTCAAGAATATTGTATTTTTAACTGATAAAACTTACATGAGTATCTTCAGCTCTTTCATTAATCCATTGATTCTTCTTTTTAACAAAATGAAGAGTATTCTGTAGATGAAGTCTTGATGGCTTCTCTTTCATAACATGATCTCTCTGGAAAAAAATAATAATAGTTTAAGATAATAAATTTTGTCAAAAAAGGATAATCATAATATGAAACTTTTGTGATACTACAAACTTGGAACATTTGTAATACTAAACATCAACTAGCTACATGAAGTTATTGTAATAAGGAACTTCATAAACAAGCTGAAACAAGAAACTCAATTGCTATTCTGCTTAATTTAACCCTTTTGAGTTCATCTATCTGATACGCATGAACTAAGACATTTGTTTCTCTGCTAGATCCTCTAGTAATAAGGATTTTTTTTTTGCTTTTCTTTCTTTTTTTATTACGGCGAAATATATTTTCGCCATAATAAAATAACCTATTGATGAAATTTAAATTTAGTCGTAATAGTATATATCAGGATTTTTTCTTTTACTTTTCTTTCCTTTTTATTACGGTGAAAATATATTTCATCGTAATAAACTAACCTATTATAATGAAATTTAATTTTCATCGTAATAGGTATATATCATGATTTTTTTATTGCTTTTCTTTCCTTTTTATTAAGGCAAAAATTATTTTCATCATAATAAATTAACCTATTACGATGAAAATTTAATTTCATCGTAATAGTATATATCAGGATTTTTTTTCTTTTCTTTCCATTTTATTACGGTAAAAATATATTTCACCGTAATAAACTATCCTATTACGACAAATTTGATTTTCATCGTAATAGGTCACGATAATATATTTTTATTTTTCTTTTCTTTTATTACGGTGAAACTATTTTTTACCGTAATAAACCGATCTATTACGATGAAAAATAAATTTCATCGTAATAGAATGAAAAAAAAATCTTAATCTATTACGGGATCTTATTACGATGAAAATTAATTCGTCGTAATAAGGTCCCGCTTTTCCCTTTTCCCTAAGACCCTCGCGCGATTTTCTTTCGTGAAACCCTTGCTCCCGCCGTCTTCCCCCTCGAGCTCCTCTCCGCCGCGTCGGCCCCCGGATAGTGGATTAGAGCAGAGAAAGAGATGAGAAGAATTTCTTATCCCTCGCTCGCGTGCAACTGTCGAGATCAGTCAGACGCTCAGAGTTTCTTATCCGGTCGATGGAGTCGATCTTCTTGGCGTGAATCCAGGTTCGTTTTCTTTTCTTTTCTTTTTCCTCGAGCTTATTCTTCTTTTCGATTTACTTATGCTTCTCGTGTTGTAGATTTGGTCCGTGTTTTTTTTTTTTTACTTGGATTTTTTTTTGATTTTGTTGTTATCTGATTTGGGGGGTTTTAATGGCTGAAAGTAATTACTAGAGTTATCAAAGATCCGTTGTTTTCTGCATCTTGTTCTTCATTCCTTGGATATTATTGATTCAGGAAATTTAGTCCCCATTGGAAGTGATTGAACTGGTTAATTAAGAAGAATGAGTATAAATATGGAATTCACTGAACAGGAGCCATCTGCATCTGAGAATGAACAACTTTGCTGCTGTTTCTTGCTGATTTCACCTTCAGTCCACTATGTCTGCATGCACAAACCGATGGTCTCGTATCACTCCTTAAAAACAATCAAAATTTCAGTTAGACCTTGATATTATTATTCTAAGCGTGCTGGTGGTTAGTCGAATGTTTAGACTAGAGTCTAAGAAGCCAGAGCTATCTTCTAGATTGCATGGATTAGATAGTTTAGCTTTTATTCCTAGAAGATAATCTTATGAAACGTTAGATCAGAGCTTTTTTTTTTTTTGGCTCAGGGAGGGGGGATGGGATGGGGAAGTAATTTGAAAGTTATAATTCATTAGAGCAGGATAGTTTGGGTGGGTTATCTCCTACTTTGCTTTAAAAAAAGGTCATTAGAAGCTGGAAGTACCTGTGATCAGTGACAATGCAGTGATCATACTGGGCGGCATTGATGAGCTGATGAATGGGCCAACAACAAGGGTTGGAATGATGCTGATAAAGTGAATGCCATTCTCCCTTGCAAACTCCCATGCAGCTTTCTCAGCTAGAGATTTGGATACAAAGTACATCTGTGTCACAAAAATTGGCTTATTACGTTATCATCCACTCACCCCTCCATCCTAGGAAAACAGAGATCAGAGACTGCTCTACAGATTTATATGGAAACGTACGCCAAGAACTGAAAGAATTTCAGGACTGGCATTCTACAAATAGAGCCATTAGTAGGGTTTTGATACTATGATTTCACTTGCCAAACAAATTCATGATGATCATACTTAAATTTCATGCAAGAAAAATTTAATCATATGCTTCTAAAAGGTTTGCAAATAACAAGTAGTGTGCTTTGGAGACTGATAGTGATAGTGATTCATAGTGGTTCAATCTTCTCAGAAAAAGATTCATGTTGAGTTCATAGAGTAGGGTGACACAACACAAGAGATCTAAGGCAAGACTTGGAAGCATACCCATCCAGTCATCTTGACACACCGGCAGAACTCAGTGTCGCTCCATGAGCTCTCATCATACACTGACTGTAGTTGCTCTTGCACGTTCACAGTCCCAGCAGAGGAGGTGAAGATCACACGCTTTACTGTCCGAGCTTTCTTGCAAGACTTCATTATGCTCAATACACCATCAACTTTGGGCTTGATCACTTCATTCTACAAGGAAAAGCATCACATTACCATGGTCAAGGGGCATAGTTATCTAGCCTTGTCCCAACTATGTGATGTTGAAGTCTTAAATCCTAAGCCAATTCTATCATGTCTCTTTGGAAAATAGTATGATCTCTACTGTTAGCTTCAACCTTTGTTGAATTAATAGTAACAGAGACTGATAAGAAACATTGAGTTGAAAATGATTTTCAATTACCTAACAAAGTAATCCAACACATGGAATGCCATTCAGTCTAGATGATTTGGAATAAAACTTGGATGGATAACCTTTTATTAAGTATTCAGCTCAGATGCAAATTTCAAAACAGTCCTCTCTCCCTCAGACCCAATGGATTGGAGCATTTCAATTGACTTCAGACAAGGTTTACGCAGCAGCATGCTTGAAATTTAGAGCTAAGTATTAGTATTCACCTCAGGGTCTTTGGACTCAAAATCCATAGGAATGGCCACATGGAACACCCCAGTGCATCCCTCAATTGCCTCATCAAAGTTACCTTCCTCACCAAGGTCTGCTTTCCAGAGGGTCAGTCTTTGGCTGGCTCCTGGAAGATCCAGTAGGGGCTTGGTCTTCTTTTGATTTGCTGTGAAATAGAGAAGCAGATCAATTTGCTGTTAAAAAATGATTAATTTTCATATTGAGCTTCCACAGAAATTTTGCATGCAGAGATAGAAATATGATCATATTTGGATGAGGGATGCATTGGATCCAGTTGGCACCCTCTCTCACGCACTCATATTTGGAATACTTTGTAATTTGTTTCTAAAGCATGCTTTAAATAATTATTTATAATTGGCTAAACAGCGTAATGGAGTATGAGTAGTTTTATTCTTGATTTTTTTTAATGTAGGGTACTTTTGAAATTTTGATTTTAAATAAGCATATAAAATTTTTTACTTTTTAAAATTTATAGATACTGCTTCCTATCATATGTTGCACATTCTTTGCCTTTCCATGAAAAGAGAAGAAATCTTATAAAAGTATATTAATTTTTTAATATATTTTTATTGTTATAGTTATCAAGATAATGATATTAGTAATGGTTAGCCAATTGTATTCTTTAAGGATTTTTTTTCTTCCTTTAATTTAATATCTTTTCATTTAGCTTTATATTTCTTTCTTTTCAAAAATGAGTAGGATATTTTTTAGATAAATCTGAATTTTTTTAATGAGGTTCACTATTTTTACTTAGATTTGATGTTATCCAACAATGCCGATTGATAAGAGTTGGATACATAAGAAACGAAATTGTTCAGAATATAATAAGTGACCGATCACACATGGGGTGTTACGGCATCCAACAGATGGAGAAGCATGGAAAGTTTTTGATCAAAGTATCCTAATTTTTCCAAGGAACCAAGAAATATAAGGTTAGGTCTTACATTGATACATTGTATTAGATTATTACATTGATACATTGATACATTGTATTAGATTATTACATTGATACATTGATATTGATATAATTGTATTAGATTATTACATTGATACATTGATAATTGTACTACATTGATACATTGATACATTGTATTAGATTATTACATTGATACATTGATACATTGTATTACATTGATACATTGATACATTGTATTAGATTATTACATTGATACATTGTATTAGATTATTACATTAATACATTAATTGATAATTGTATTACATTGATACATTGATACATTGTATTAGATTATTACATTGATACATTGATGCATTGATACATTGTATTAGATTATTACATTGATACATTGATACATTGATAATTGTATTAGATTATTACATTGATACATTGATACATTGTATTAGATTATTACATTGATACATTGTATTGGATTACTACATTGATACATTGTATTAGATTATTACATTGATACATTGATACAATGATAATTATATTAGATTATTGTCTTAAATTATTGTCTTAAATTATTATTATTTCTTTTCAAAGAAATCCTGTTACGGGAGAGGAGCCATCAAGACTTCATCTTTGGAATACTCTTCATTTTGACGAAAAGAAGAATCAATGGATAAATAAAAAGGCTGAAGAAACCCATGTAAGTTTTATCAATTAAAAAATAATATTATTGAATGTAATGTTTTATACTAAACATATTGAATTTGTTTTCTTTTCATTGCAGGCACAGTTAGTAGAGCGACTTTCCTCACAAGACTCTACAACCGAATCAATCAATGAGGATGTCATTTTTTAGGAGGTTTTAGGCTCTAGATCTGGTTATAAAAGGGAATGGGGTCCACTACCGAAGGGTACATCGAGGTAGTTCTTCATCTTTTGAAAACTCACAATTAAAGGTTGAACTACATGAGTGCCGAGATCTCATCGCTCAGCAAGAGGATAAGCTCGCTCAATAAGAGAAGACCATCCAGAATCTAAAGGCGACGACTGATGAGCTCACTACTTTCATGTGACAGCTAGTGCCTGGATATCATCCTAGTGAATCCCAGCAGACCTCACCTCTATAGTACATATATTTTTTTTTTAATTATGTATTTTCAAAAACATTGTATATGATGATTTTATTGAAATGAATGAAAACTTTTATTAATTTTTTTATGAAACTTTTATAATAGAAAATTATTTCTAATATCGTTGTTGTAATATTACATTATATTATTGTAACAGGTGCAAAAACAAAAAAAATATTTTAAAAAATTATTCTTTTTAAAATTTAAATAAAAACTTATTACGGCGACTTATTTTCGCCGTAACAGGGAGCTATTACTGCGAAATCAAGTCGTTATAATAAGTTTTAAATATTTTAAAATTTAAATAAAAACTTATTACGGTGACTTATTTTCGCCATAATAGGAAGCTATTACGGCGAAAATAAGTCGTCATAATAAGTTTTTATTAAAATTTTAAAAATATTTTAAACTTATTACGATGACTTGATTTCACCGTAATAGGTTGATATTACAGTAAAAATAAGTCATCGTAATAAGTTTTTTTTTAATTAATTTTTTAATAATATAATGATGATATGATTTCACCGTAATAGGGAGTTTTACGATGAAAATAAGTTGCCGTAATAAGTTATTACGACAACAAGTTATTATGACGAGTTTGTATTTTATTACGACGAATTTTTTATCATCGTAATAACTTATTACGGTGACTTTTGTACTTATTGCGATGAATTAATTCGCCATAATAAGTCATTTTTCTTGTAGTGATAGCTGGTGAACCTAACATCCCTATCAGAAATAATGGTCTTGGGTAGGCCATGGAGCTTAACCACACTATCTAAGAAAAGTCGGGCTAACCTAGAAGCGTCAAAGGTTTGCGAACAAGGGATGAAATAGGCCATCTTAGAGAACCTATCGACCACTACAAAGATGGAGTTGTGCTTCTTCTGGGTCTTAGGTAATCTTAGAATGAAGTCCATACTGAGGTCTTGCCAAGGACAATCAGGCACTGATAAAGGAGTATATAGATCAGTATTCTGCTTCTACTATTTTGCAACAGCACAAGTTCAACATTAGGCTACTATCAGGACAACGAGCCTTTTTAATTCTAGCCAGTAAAATTGATCCTCTATCGCTAGAATAGTCTTATCTCTTCCAAAATGACCAGCTAATCCCCCAGCATGCATTTCCTAGACTAGGAACTCTCTAAGTGACATCCTAGGGACACAAAGTCTATTGCCCCTAAAAAGGTAACCATCCTGGATGATATAATCATCACGGGTACTGGATGGTCCTAGCCGAAGGGTCTTATGAATTTTACCAAAGTCAGGGTAGGTCTCATATTCATCTTTTATCTGGTTAAACCCTATAACTTCGATGCTAACAGTACTCAACAACAAAGACTTACGGCTCAAGACGTCTGCTACCTTATTTTCTATTCCGACACGGTGTTTTAGGACAAAAGTATATGCCTGAATGTATTCAACCCATTTGCCCTGAGATCAGGAGCTCCAGAAGTTCAGCACTATGGACTTCTAGGATTCCCTAATGGATTTGCACGATTAAAACAAGATGGATATTGCTATTTAAATATTTGTGAAGGTTGTAATGAGACTATTCTACTTGGTTGATCACTGAGTTGCTGTATTCCAATAGTTAGCTCTTTCTATGGATTAATCTGTGATGACTATATACCTTCTTCTTAAATGAGGACCATATGATGCATCTGATCTTCACCAAACTATACAATGATAATGTAATTGCTGCTATGCACACTATTATTAGCCTTTGACATGATAGCAGGTACAACATCAGGATCATTAGTCTCAATATCCAAAGGAACCACACCAAATGCTTCAGAGAACGGATACCCTAAGCATGGAACAAACAAACAGAATATCAATGACATTATTTAGTTCAGAGGAATAGATAATGGACTGTTAATATGTCAATTACTATGGAGATAGGGAGTACCTAAATCATCACAGTAGCTAATAATCAATTCTATTTGGGCATTGACATGAAGGTAAACCACATGGAAAGAAGATATTATTCTTTTTTGATAAAATTTATTATCTTAAACTATTATTATTTTTTTGCAGAGATATCCTATTACAGGAGAGGAGCCATCAAGACTTCATCTATGGAATACTCTTCATTTTAACAAAAAGAAGAATCAATGGATAAATGAAAAAGCTAAAGATACCCATATAAGTTTTATCAATTAAAAATATAATATTTTTTAATATAATATTTTATACTAAACATGTTGAACTTCTTTTTTTAATTGCAGGCATAGTTAGTAGAGCGACTTTCTTCACAAGACTCTACAGTAGAACCAATCAATGAGGATGCTGCTTTTGAGGAGGTTTTAGGTTCTATATCTGGTTACAAAAGGGAATGGGGTCCATTGCCGAAGGGTACATCAAGAATCAGAGGTAGTTCTTCATCTTCAAAAAATTCACAATTAAAGCAGGAGCTACATAAATGCCGAGGAGAACTACATAAGTGTCAAGAGCAATTGAGTCGATATAAGGATATCATCATTGAGCAACAGAGGATCATCGATGATCTAAAGGCACGACCGATAAGCTCACTGCTTACATGCGGAAGCTAGTGCCTGGATTTCCTCCTAGTAGATCCCAAATGACCTCATTTCCTTAATAGTACATGTATTTTTTTTAATTATGTATTTTCAAAAACATTGTATATGATAATTTTATTGAAATGAATGAAAATTTTTATTAATTTTTTTATAAAAATTTTGAAGCAGAAAATTATTTCTAATATAGTTGCTCTAGTATTATATTAAATTATTATAATAGATGTAAAATAAAAAAAATTAAAATAAATATTTATTATAGTGACTTAATTTCACCATAATAGCTATCTATTACGGCAAAATTAAGTCACCATAATAACTTGTAACCTATTATAGCTATTACGACGAAATTAAGTCAATAGGTTAAAAGTTATTACGGTGACTTAATTTCATCGTAATAGCTATAATAGGTTACAAGTTATTATGGTGACTTAATTTTGCCGTAATACATAGATATTATGACGAAATTAAGTCACGTAATAGGTTTTCATTAAAAATATATTTTTTAAAAAAATTATAATGATGATATATTTTTGTCATAATATGTCATTTATTACGTCGAAATTAGTTACATTGTAATAAGTTATTATGACAACTTATTACGATGATTTTGGGACACGATGAATTTTTTATCATTTTTGTACTTACTACAATGAATTAATTCATCATAATGAGCCATTTTTTTTGTAATGTGTAGTTCTCTTCGGCATTCATGTAGCTCATGCTTTAATTGTGAGTTTTTCGAAGATGAAGAACTACCTCTAATTCTTGATGTACCCTTCGGTAGTGAACCCCATCCCCTTTTGTAACCAGATCTAGAACCTAAAACCTTTTCAAAAGTGGCATCCTCATTGATTGGTTCTACTGTAGAGTCTTGTGGAGAAAGTCGCTCTATAACTATGCCTCCAATGGAAAGAAAACAAATTCAATATATTTAGTATAAAATATTACATTAAAAAATATTATATTTTTAATTGATAAAACTTACATAAATATCTTCAGCTTTTTCATTTATCCATTGATTCTTTCTTTTGTCAAAATGAAGAGTATTCCATAGATAAAGTCTTGATGGCTCCATATCTGTTGGAAGATTATAGAAAAATTATATGATCCAATCCTTTTGATTTTGATGATTACTAAAAGCCATTGAGTTCATTAAAAGATGTAATGAGTTTATGTAAATGAGCAACAAATTTATTTTGAACAATCAATGAGAATGTTAAAGTTTGACTCTAATCTATTTTGAAAGAAACTTTAAGCTCAATATTCAAACTTTCGAAAAGAAATGTTATAATTCATGTTTTATTCAATAAGTTTTTGGATTAGTTCTTGAATCAATTCTAAATGTCTATTTTATTGTATTCAAGTCAAAACAATGAATTAAAATGAATCTGGAACGATTTTAATGTCAATCAGAAAAGTTTCTGATTTTTGATACGTTCCGGAGCCGACTCCTGAGTTTCAGAGTCGACTCC
>UESW01004153.1:58016-95841 GCA_900491605.1 Calamus simplicifolius
TATGGTTTAGGGGCTTTCAGAAACAAATGACAATGAAAATAGTATATTTTGTTGTTTGTTTGTCGAAGTCTCCTAATGTAAATATATTGGAGTAATGTTTGTTCAGTAAATGATATAAGGGAAAAGTCGTGGCCAAGTGCAGCTTTTAATGTTAAGCTACCATTCTTGCTGTGAACCATTGCAATGTTGTGAAATTCAAATACAAAATCATGTAGTCTTTTTTGAATCCAGATAATTTGGTGGCATGCATTGCTTAGATCCTTCCAATAATTATTATCATCTATTGTTGGTTACGTATTGTTATCGATGTCCCCTCTACACACTTTCTTCACCACATGATCATTAGTTCCAACATACTATTTCAAGTTGGTCACCTAAAAAAGTTCATTTAGGACCACCCTGATTTGTGTGAGGAACCTAATTCTGGTGTTAAATTTCTCATTGGACAACTAGACTAGGAATATTGCATTGTTCCATTCACCAACAAGTTGGCTAATTAACTTTCTTCAACATCTAGTTGCATGATCTACAAGCTATCAAAGTCATGATCCAAAACACATGTTCAAAAGCTATCAAATCACTAATTTAATTCTGCTAATTACACTTCATTTGGCTTCAAAGAAAATATAAATGAAAATAAGCATGAAACATGTCCCATTGGATTTGATATTTACTATCATAAAAAAATTAATTTGATATGTAGCAATCTAAGTACGCAACAAATACAAACAGAGGCAGCAGATAAATTCAAAATTATAAAATAGAATAAAGTGTCTCAAAAGATATCTAGAAAATTGGAGACTGACTTTGAGAAACCAATTGCATGAGACAATGACATCAGGACATCAATGGGTGTCTCAAATGGACCAAACGTGATCACAGGGTAAACAACCACAGCCGTAAACTTTATCATGGAATCTTCCCATAAGTCAATATGTCAAGAAGCAATATAATCACTAGACTAATAGAATGTGGCATCTATTTAGAGGTGAAACCAAAACATGAATGGGTCCAGAAGATTCATCTGCAATAGGAAGGAATCCTGCTAGACCTCACAATGCTGAGTTGTGTCAGCAAGAATGCTCAGTTGTTAACCCAATTATTGATTTTGATGATTAAAAAAGGAATTGAGTATATGGATTTGACAAGTGTTTTAGCACTTAAAAATATTTGATTGATTTAAAGGCATTAAGAAATGAGTTTTGAATCAATTGCAAATCTCAAGTTTCAAAGTTTCAGAACCTGGAGTCGACACCTAGAATTCCTGGAGCCGACCCCATGGCCAGTCAAATATTCTTCTGATTTTTGATACGGTCCGGAGCCGACACCTAGAGTTTCAGAGCCGACACCCAGAGTTTCGGAGTCGACACTTACAGTGTCTGGAGCCGACTCCGATGCGGGAACAGAACGTTGATTTTTTGAGCATCTTGGAGCCGACACCTGACGATGGCGAGCCGACACCTAACTTTTTCGGAGCCGACTCCTCGACGAACTCAGAACTTTCTATTTTTGGATAAACGACTTGGAGCCGACACCTGAAAAGTTGGAGCCGACTCCAACCTGTCTGGACAAAAATTTAAAATGCCAGATCAGCTCTAACGGTAATATTTCCTTTTTACCTAACTTCTAACGGATATATTTTGTTTCCAGGTACATTCCAACGGCTAGTTTTCTTCCAAAAATGGATTAAAAGAAATCTATAAAAGGGGGAGAATTTGAAAAAAAAAAAAAAAAAGAAAAAGAGGGAGAATATCAAATCAAAAATCCAAGAAGTCTTGAGCCTGAAATCCAAGAGAAAAGTATCAAATTCAAATCCTTCCACTCCAAAAAGCTCAAAGAAGAATCCAAGGCGTTCAAATTGAAAAATCAAAGGATTCCAAAAAGGGAAAAAGCTCTGTTTTTTTTTCAACTTCTCATCTGCAACATTTGCAACGAATCAAAGCTGAGGCCTGATTCAACATCTCCAAAGAGAAGAGGAAAAGAAGAAAAGCTCAAATCCAATCCACTTCAAACAGGCTTTTCTAAACCTTTTTATTTATTTGAATATTTGCTCATTTAAGGAGCTGCTTGTATTAAACATTATTCTATCTTGTTTGTGCTAGTTCAATCAAGGGGATTAAACTAGGGAGGTTGTATACCTCGGGTCAAGCTAGGTTTAGCTTGAGTTTGGGTTTTGTGCTGGTGAGCCCGAAAACCGGCTGGGTTCGTTGTGATCCCGGAAAACAACAAGTTTGAGTTGTGATCTTGTAAAACTCGACTGTAATCAAGATTATAGTGTGGACCCAAGTGATCTTGGGAGTGGACGTAGGTGTTGGATACACCGAACCACTATAAAACTTTGTGTTTGCCGTGCTTATTATCTCTTCTCTATCTCTTGTTTGTGCTTTATATTTGCATTATTAATTTCATTTATCTTCATCTTTTAAAAAAAAGTTAAATTTTTTAAGAACCCAATTCACCCCCCCCCTCTTGGGTTGCCATCTGGGCCAACAATTGGTATCAGAGCATAGTGCTCATTTAGAGTTTGATCTCACGATCAAGAGCTAAAGGTCATTATGGCAACACAAAGTGGTTCTTCTTTGCTGAAGGTCATTCTACAAATAGACCTCCCTTTTTAATGGTTCCAACTATTCATATTGGAAAGCTAGAATGAGGATATTCATTCAAGCTTCTGATTATGAATTGTGGGTGTTATAATTAATGGACCTAGTACACCCACACACCTTATTGATGGCACTATTGTTCCAAAGCCCGAAAGGGATTGGAATGATAATGATAGGAGAATGGCTCAACTTAATGCCAAAGCCATTAATATCTTATATTGTTCCTTAGATTCAAATGAATTCAACCGCATCTCTACTAATTCCGCTAAAGAAATATGGGATAGGTTGGAAGTTACACATGAAGGAACAAACCAAGTAAAAGAATCAAGATAAATATTTGTTCATAAATATGAATTGTTCACAATGGAACAAACTGAAACCATCACATGCATGTTCACTAGATTCACCGATATTGTGAATGGTTTGAAAAGTCTAGGAAAATTATACTAATGCTGATCTTGTTCGCAAAATACTCAGGTCATTGCCAAGATTGGGAAGCAAAAGTCACAGCAATCCAAGAAGCCAAAGACCTCAATGCACTACCCTTAGAGGAGCTTCTAGGATCTCTCATGACCCACGAATTGACAATGAGGCAGCATATAGAGGAAAAAAAGAAGAAAACTATTGCTCTAAGGCTGCAGAAAGTGAGGAGAGCAGCAGTGATGATGATGATGATGATGAGACTGCTCTTCTAGGCCAAGAAATTCAAAAATTTATGAGAAAAAGAGACCCTTCCACAAAAGAAATTTGGAATTAAGATGGAAGGAGAAAAAGAAAAGGAAAGGACAAGGACAAAGAGAAAGACCCCTTGATATGTTATGAGTGTAAGAAACCGGGCACTTTAGATATGATTGTCCTCAATTGAAAAAGACCTACAAGAAAAGAAGAAAGCATATGTTGCAACATGGTGACAGCGATGAATCCTTCTTCGAAGAAGAACAAAAAGAAGTTGCAAACATTTGCTTCATGGCCAACGACGACGACAACGAGGTAAGTTCTGAAAACCGTGATGATTTTACATTTGATGAAATGTTTGAAGCTTTTAATGAACTAGTGATAGATTTTAAATTTTGAAAAAGAAATTTAAATCTGTGAAAAATGATAATTAATTCTTATTAAAGAAAAATGAATCTTACTAATGAAATTAAAATGCTAAAATCTGAAAAAAAAAGAAAAAAGAAAAGAATCAATTTAATGAAAATGATAAGCTAAAGAAGAAGTTGATAAATATAAGAATATTGTTGAGAAATTTACTTATAGTTCAAAAACTTAAACATGATTAGAAGTCAAAAGCTGTTTTTGACAAAGCTGGGTTAGGATATAACCTAAGAAAACAAAAATTTAAAAAATTTTTTAGAAAAATAAAAAGAGTAATGTTACTGTCATTATTGTAACAAAAAGGTCACAAATCCTTGAATGTAAAAAATAAAACAAAAAATTAAATAATAAAGGAAGAAAATATGGGTTCCTAAAGGAACAATTTTTGTGCTACTAACCATGAAGGACCCAAGAAAGCTTGGGTACCTAAACATAAGACTTAATTATTTTTGCAGGAATGTCTTGCGCCAAAAGATCAAAGAAAAAGTGGTATCTTGATAGCGGCTGCTCAAGACATATGACGGGTGACAAAGAGGAATTCATCACCCTAGAAGCAAAAGAGGAGTTGTGACATTTGGCGATAACGGTAAAGGTCAAATTCATGGGCCTTGGTAAAGTTCGCATAACTCCATCCATATATATTGAAAATGTACTTTATGTTAATGGTTTAAAGCATAATTAATTAGTATTAGCCAATTATGTGATAAACTTTAATGTTCATTTGAAATCTTCTATTGCACTGTATCTAATCCCATTGATGATAGCATTGTTTTTACTGGTTATAGATTTGGCAATGTATACTTGTTGATTAGACAAAACTTCTACTAGTAGTCATTGCCTAATTGCTGATAATGCTAACATTAATGATATTAGTTGGTTGTGGCATCGTAGATTAGGTCATGCAAGCACACACCTTATTTCAAAACTAATTAAAATGGATTTAGTCAAAGGTTCCTAAATAGATTTTGAAAATAATAAAATTGTGATGCATGTCAATTTGGAAAAAACTAGAAGTTCTTTCAAATCTAAAAATTTGTTTCAACTTCTAGGCCACTAGAGCTACTTCACATGGACCTATTTGGACCAACTAGAACCACAAGTCTAGGAGGAAAGAAATATGGTCTAGTGATTGTAGATGATTACTCTAGATACTTGGGTAATGTTTTTAGCTCACAAAGATGAGACTTTCTCGATATTCTTGAAATTCTTCAAGAAAGTCACAAATGAGAAAAACACTACTATAGTATCTCTAAGAAGTGATCATGGAACAGAATTTGAAAATCACTTATTTGAAAATTTCTGCACTGAAAATGGAATTAATCATAATTTTTCAGCCCCTAGGACTCCACAACAAAACGGTGTAGTTGAAAGAAAAAATAGAACTTTAGAAGACATGGCCCGTACCATGCTATGTGAAAGCAACTTACCAAAGTATTTTTGGGCGGAAGCAATTAACACGCATGTTACATCTTAAATAGAGCTTTAATAAGACCAATATTAAAGAAAACACCTTATGAATTATGGAATGAAAGAAAACCAAATATAAATACTTTCATGCATTTGGATGTAAATGTTTCATTCATAATAATGGTAAAAACAACTTAGGAAAATTTGATGCTAAATCTGATGAAGGAATTTTCTTAGGTTATTCAACAACTAGTAAGGCATATAGAATCTTTAACAAGAGAAACCTTAATAGTAGAAGAATCTATTCATGTAGTTTTTGATGAATCTTTAGCATCTAGATCTGAAAAGATTGATGATGAGGAAGATACAAACATAATTGAAAAAGATCTTGAAAAATTAATATTGAAGTATCTTCTGATCATGAACAAGAAGCTAAAGATAATGATTCACATAAGGATGATGATGTTAATAATGATCATAATGATGTAGATCTTCCAAGAGACTGGAGATATGCTTATAGTCATCCTAAGGAATTGATTATAGGTGATCCATCTCAAGGAATAAGAACTAGATCATCAATGAGAAATATTAGTAATCATCTTGCATTTGTATCTCAAATTGAACCTAAAACTATTGAAGAAGCCGAAAAAGATAATAATTGGATGTTAGCTATGCAAGAAGAACTTAAATCAATTTACTAGAAATAATGTTTGGACTTTAGTGAAAGACCTAAAAACCATTCAATTATAGGAACTAAATGGGTTTTTAGAAATAAGTTAGATGAAAATGGCATAGTAATTAGAAACAAAGCTAGATTGGTTGCTAAAGGATATAGTCAAGAAGAAGGTATTGATTTTGATGAAACCTTTGCACCTGTAGCTAGACTAGAAGCCATTAGACTTTTACTTGCATTTGCATGTCATATGCATTCAACCTATTTCAAATGGATGTAAAAAGCGCATTTTTAAATGGATTTATAAATGAAAAGTTTAGAACAACCACCAGGTTTTGAAGATCACGAGTTTTCAAATCACGTTTTTAAATTGCACAAAGCACTATATGGTTTGAAACAAGCACCTAGAGCTTGGTATGATAGGTTAAGTAAATTTTTAATAGAAAATGATTTTACAAGAGGAAATGTTGATAAAACACTATTTTTAAAAGAAAAGAAAGATTTACTAGTAGTACAAATATATAGATGACATTATTTTTGGTGCTACTAACGAATCTGTTATGTCAAGAATTTGCAAAGTTAATGCAGGGAGAGATGAGCATGATGGGAGAACTCAACTTCTTCCTTGGACTCCAGATCAAACAATGCAAGGAGGGAATTTTATCAACCAAACCAAGTACACAAGAGAACTACTCAAAAAGTTTGGTATGGAAACAATGAAACCCCTTGGAACACCAATGAGTCCTTCATGCAAGCTAGACAAAGACGAAGAAGGTAAGAAGGTTGATCAAAAAGTTATCGAGGTATTATCGGATCCCTTCTCTATTTAACAGCAAGTAGACCAGATATAATGTTTGCAGTATGTTTGTGTGCTAGATTTCAAGCTGAACCTAAAGAATCACACTTAATAGCTGTTAAAAGAATTTAAGATATCTAAATGGAACAAAAATGTAGGTTTATGGTATTCTAGAGACTCCACATTAAACCTAATTGCATATTCAGATTCTGATTATGCCGGATGTAAAATTGATAGAAAAAGCACAAGTGGTGCATGCCATTTCTTAGGCAGTAACTTAATCACATGGTTTAGCAAAAAGCAAAATTCAGTTGCATTATCAACTACTGAAGCTGAATATGTAGCAGCTGGAAGTTGCTGTGCGCAAATCCTATGGATTAAGCGACAACTTGAAGACTATGGTATCAAACTTAAAAACCCAATAAAATGTGATAATACTAGTGCAATCAATTTAACGAAAAATCCAATTCAACACTCAAGAACAAAACACATAGAAATTAGATATCATTTTATAAGAGAACATGTAGCTAATGATGAAATTTGTTTAGATTATGTAAACACTGAAGAACAATTAGCTGACATCTTTACAAAACCCCTAGTGAAGAAAGATTTTGAATATCTTAGAGGAGAATTAGGAATTTGTGAATCCTTTGGAATGATTTTGAAATACTTAAGGAATGACATATCTATATTAATTTCTTGATATTCCTTTCATAATTTTAAGGACAAATTATCTAGTCATCATAATTGATTCTTCATACTCCAATATTTATCAAATTTTATCAAATTTATTTTGACAAGTTTCAGTTGTTTGAATCTCAATTATTTTTCTCTGAAACTTGGAGTCGACACCTCAGAATGAGGAGTCGACACCTTTGTCTGTGTCGCTCTCGGTCTTGACCTTGGAGCCGACACCCGTATAAGCCGACTCCAGTTCGAGCGCTGACTGTGTTAGCGATTTGGAGTCGACCCCCGACTTTGCGGGAGTCACCTGGTCCCAAATCGATTTATTAGGGCAGAGTCGACACCTCGTCATTTCATAACTTTCAATCTTCAAATTTCTCCAAAACTCTCTCAAACCTCCAATCTCTAATTCCACTTATCAAGCTTTCCTAAGGATCAATGGCACCTAAGAGGAGAGGTTCAGTGAGGAGCCTATGGTGAGGAAAAGGACTCCGTGAGACGACCCGTCCGCGAGCCGTCTCCGAGGATTCCTCCTCTTCAGACAATCCCCACCCACTTCACCCTCAGGTAGATACCCTAGCAGGGAGAGTAATGACAATGGGTAGGAAGTTGATTTTGAGTTTTTGAAAATGAGGGTTTTTCATTTGGAATCAGTTAAGGAACTGGGACTGGGATAAGTTTGTTCTCTTGATGTTCCTACTTATCCAGCTTTGTAAAGAATTTTATTTAATTTGAAGAGGAGATGGGGTTTAGTGAGCTCTGTTAGAGGCAAAGGATTATCTTACTTTCATTAGGAACTCTTAGCATCCCCATTACTGGATTAGCAGCCGATTCACAGTGAAAGATCAGCCGCTCTATCAAGGATGTTAGGGAGATTTGAAGAATTTGAGGAAGTTAGGGCTAACCAACTGCCCTTGGAATTAAGATTGCTACACAATATTTGCAGTAGAATTTTTTCCCAAAGACCGGCGGTTTGAGTATGTTCCGAGCGGGACATTTTGTGATGGACAGTATTTTGACCGGTCAACCTTTAATCTGCCATGATGATTTTATATGGCTGATGGTGGAGGGAAAAGAAATCGTCTACCCTATGGCATGGTCTTAACTATGGTTTTAGAAGCCAAGGGGTTGTAATTTTAGACAATGAACCCAAGAAGAATGAGACACACTGACTATTATAGTTTGGCCACTATTCATAGGATGGGATTTGTCAAAGGGAATGGGCAATGGGAAAGGAAAGGTATCTTGGATGAGAGAGCTGAGCCTAGACATTCTGCACCAGAGGCCACCTCAGACTTCCCTTACCGCAGCCCAGGAGTTCAGTTTCCATCCCTGCACTGCTCAAATTCATGTTCAGCCATCCTCTTCATCAGTTGGATTTTTCAGACCTTCAATGGAGCAACTCAAAGGTTCTTGCTGCTCAGAAGGATGAATTGAAGACTGAGTTTGATGAAATTTTATGAATCTTAAAGAAACTTTATTCCTTAATGATCGAATTTCAAAATAGAATAACTCTTAGCTCATCCACTGGATCTTTAAGTAGTGATTTGAAGAATATATTTGAAGAACTTAAAGGATATTGTGGAGATTCTGAGACCTATTCAAAGTGCAATGCAGAGCTTCAAGATAAAATTGATTGCTTGCTCTTTTGTTGATAGAAGGTTAAAGAATTTGTAGATCAAGTGAAGGAATGCATAAGATTATAGATCATTTAACAAGAATCATTAGAACCAACATTTTTATGTTGTTTAATGTCTTGATGTAATGAAAGTTTAGTTTTTGATGTAATGAAGTTTAAGCGTTGATGTAATGAAAGTAAGTTTTTCTTTTTGTAACACTTGACTTCAATAAATGAAATTATCTTTGATCTATCAATCTTATCTTTTGACTTAACTTTTCTTTATCTTTTTGTTGATTACAAAAAAGGGGGAGATAGTTATGTCGTATATGCATTGATTAGTTATGCTTTAATTGACATTTATTTAATTGGTATCAAATATGAAGAACAATTGATAAATATGTAAAGCAATAAGGAATACAATTGATAATTTGAACTTCATAGGGGGAGCTACCTTATTCAGGGGGAGCTTGCTTGTGAGGATCACTTTGTTGAAAATTTTAATTAAGAATCTCGCATATACTCAATGTTTTTATAATCATCAAAAAGGGGGAGATTGTTAACCCAATTATTGATTTTGATGATTAATAAAGGAATTGAGTATATGGATTTGACAAGTGTTTCAGCACTTAAAAATATTTGATCGATTTAAATGTATTAAGAAATGAGTATTGAATCAATTGCAAATCTCAAGTTTCAAAGTTTCAGAACCTGAGTCGACACCTAGAATTCCTGGAGCCGACCCCATGGCCAGTCAAATACTCTTCTGATTTTTGATACGGTCCGGAGCCGACACCTAGAGTTTTGGAGCCGACACCCAGAGTTTTGGAGTTGATACTTACAGTGTCTGGAGCGACTCCGATGCGGGAACAGAACACTTGTTTTTTGAGCATCTTGGAGCGACACACACAGTTTTCTCGAGCCGACACCTGACGATGGCGAGCCGACACCTAACTTTTTGGAGCCGACTCCTCAATGAACTCAGAACTTTCTATTTTTGGATAAACGACTTGGAGCCAATACCTAAAAAGTTGGAGCTGACTCCAACCTATCTGGGACGAAAATTTAAAATACCAGATCAGCTCTAACGGTAATATTTTATTTTTACCTAACTTCTAATGGATATATTTTGTTTCCAGGTACATTCCAATAGCTAGTTTTCTTTCAAAAATGGATTAAAAGAAATCTATAAGAAGGGGGAGAACACCTGTTTGAAAATAAAAAATGAAAAAAGAAAAAGAGGGAGAATATCCAAATCAAAAATCTGAGAAGTCTTGAGCCTGAAATCCAAGAGAGAAGTACTCAAATTCAAATCCTTCCACTTCAAAAAGCTCAAAGAAGAATCCAAGGCATTCAAAGTTTGAAAAATCAAAGGATTCACAAAAAGGGAAAAAGCTCTATTTTGAAGATTTTCCAACTTCTCATCTGCAACGTTTGCAACAAATCAAAGCTGAGGCCTGATTCAACATCTCCAAAGAGAAGAGGAAAAGAAGAAAAGAAGAAAGCTTAAATCCAATCCACTTCAAACATGCTTTTCTAAACCTTGTTCATTTATTTGAATATTTGCTCATTTAAGGAGCTGTCTTGTATCTTAAACATTATTCTATCTTGTTTTTACTGGTTCAATCAGGGGGATTGAACTAGTGGAGGTTGTATACCTCGGGTCAAGCTAGTTTAGCTTGAGTTTAGGGTTTTGTGCTGGTGAGCCCGAAAAACTGGTTAGGTTCATTGTGATCCTGGGTAAAACAATAAGTTGTGAGTTGTGATCTTGGAAAATAACTCAACTGTAATCAAGTCGATTATAGTGTGGACCCAAGTGAATCTTGGAAGTGGACGTTGGTGTTGGATACACCGAACCACTATAAAGTCTTTGTGTTTGTCGTGCTTCTATTATCTCTATCTCTATCTCCTTGTTTGTGCTTTATATTTGCATTGCATTCAATTTCATTTATCTTAAAGCCAATAGCTTTTAAAGAAAAAGTTAAATTTTTTAAAGAACTCAATTCACCCCCCCCCTCTCTTGGGTTGCCATCTGGGCCAACACCAGTGCCTTTCCATCTGGTAGAAGAGCTAGAACCCAAGGATGTGATTGATACAGGGATGTGGTTCCTGGACCATAACCCCCTGCATCTGTGTTCCATGTAAAAATCTGAAATGACCATAGAGGTTAGATATTTGATCACAGTAGATACCATAGGTAACTGGATAGATAACATACCCACTTGCCTGTCCGCTCAAGCGGCCTGCTTACTTCTCCAGTTCCATAAAAAGATGATCTAGAAGGAAGCTGTGCAAGATGGGCAAATTATTATTAATTTCAAATCAAAGTTAGAGCAGAGATATATTCTACTTTCTATGCATTAACAAAATGGACAAAGAACAATTTAAGCAAAAGAAAAAAAAATGATAGAAGAGGATATGTGCGCATTCATCTCTCTAATTCATTTCCAAGGTGAATGATTTTGAATTATTAGAAATCATTCAGACTCTTTCTCTTTATCATAATTATATCACATAGGCTCTCCATTTTTAGGTTTTCTGAAGTGACAATACTTTTTGGATACTTAAACACTGCAAGATGGGATATGCCACAGCTAGACACTCCACTCTAAAGCATATCGTTGACAACAAAGCATGCCAACGCTTCTCACTTTTTTGGAGTGACATGACTTTTAGTTTCAAGTGCTAGACACTCTAAGCAAACTGTCATTATGTTTTCAGTTATCACAGTTATGTGGATACTCTAAGCAAAGGTTCATTATTATTTTACTGTAAGGTTAGTATACTAAATGATCAATTAAAGTATTTTAATACATCATAGCTAAATTTAAATCAAGCTAGCAAATATTATCTGGTTTGTTAGATAGCATCTCTCACTATATATATATATATATATATCTTCTTCCACCTTTCAGTTTTTCTTTTTTGGGTAAGCATCAAGACCATAATATATGCATCCATATATGGATGCCATGTTACCTATACATACATACATACATACATATACATATACATACATACATATATATATATATATATATATATATATATATATATATATATATATACATATATATATATATTGTTGCCGCCGGGATCTGTCCTTCGACTCGGCATGATCGGTCTCCTGATCGGGCTTCCTCTGGGCGGACCTGCACAGAAGTCCTCACGCGAGAGGCGTTGGGGATGGCCCTCCGTGAAGACCCTCCGACACTTAAGTCAGTGGGATCGATGATCAACAGAAATGAGGAGAAGGATCTCTCTGGGGAGTCCCTCTAGGGGTGGCCAATCGGGAGCTCGTGGGGAGCGCCGACGGTGGAGAAGGAGAAGGGTGACAGTAACAGAGAGAGAGTGAGAGTGAGAGTAAGAGTGAGAGTGAGCCAGGAGCTGTGTACGGGGGGTTATGCACGTATCTGAGAGAATCTGGGAGTGTCATATTTATAGGCAATCACCTGAATCTTGAGCACCCTCTGGAAGGTTCGAAGGTTGTTGGGATACGGAGACGATTCGAATCAAGCTGTTGTGAAGCCGGTGGGATCCGTATCTTGTCCGTTGGAGGATCGACGGCTGGGAGAGGTCTTTGATGGCCTGAGATTCGATGACTGCGTAGGTCTTAGGCCGTTATTGTAGATCCTAGACCACTCCTTGATATGATTCTTTGTTTGGGATTCTGTTACACTAGACTTGGGCTCTCCCGCACCAGGTTCCGGAGGTGCATGTCGAGCCATGGATTGCTCAGGGTTGCTCGTGGAAGCCGAGCTATGAGTTGCTCGGGGAGCCGGGCTATGGGTTGCTTGGGGGAGCCGAGCTATGAGTTGCTCGGGGAAACCAAGCTATGGATTGCTCGGAGGAAACCGAGCTATGGATTGCTTGAGGGAGCCGAGCTATGGGTTGCTCGGGGAAATCGAGCTATGGATTGCTCGGGGAGCCGAGCTATGGGTTGCCCAAGGGAATGGAGCTGTGGATTGCTGGGGAAACCGAGCTATGGGTTGCTTGGGGGAGCCGAGCTATGGGTTGCCCGGGGAAACCGAGCTATGGATTGCCCGAGAAACCAGCTATGGGTTGCTCGGGGGAACCGAGCTATGGATTGCTCAGGAAACCGAGCTATGGATTGCCCGGGGGAACTGAGCTATGGGTTGCTCGGGGGAGCCGAGCTATGGATTGCTCGGGGAACCGAGCTATGGATTGCCCGGGGAAACCGAGCTATGGGTTGCTCGACCCGCTGGACCACACTAGTTAGCTCGTTCTTTATGGGCGTAGTGTAGCGGGCGGGGGGATGGGGCTGATCTTAGCCCCTTCGCACGGTTATCAATGCAATGGCAATTTTACCCTTAACACATGCCCCCACTCCCTAGTTCAAAGCGTAGGTTCGGGCGTAGGGAGTATAGACTTAGGTGACACAATCGAACGGGGGGACATGTATTTGATAGCCCACGCTGAAGATAAGGCAACTGGAGCAAGAGGCTCGAGGAGGAAGAGCATAGGTTTCGGCGGCAGCAGGACCACCTCACCCATCTGAATAAAGAGCTCGCCGACACAAAGGATCGGCTAAAGTGGTCGGACGAATGAGCTGCTCGACTTTCTGACAAGTTCGACTACGTCCATCAAGAAATTGGAGACACTCAGTCCCGGGTGGATGAACTCAAAGAGAGCCTTTGCCAAAATCAATCGGCTAAGTCTAGGGCTCTCAATAGGGTCCAAGTGCTGGACGGTGAACTAGCTCGGCGGGACGAGAGGTAGGGCGCTATCAGTTTTATCCATTTTAGTTTTTCAACTTCCGCTTTACTTGGCTTTTTGTCTGCAGTTGAACAAGATGAGCCAGGAGTTTCAGGAGCGGTTGAAGGCCTTCGGAGAGGAGGCGGCCTTGAGGCACCGAAGGATCTCCGAATTGGAGAAGCAATTGGCCGAGGCAAACGCGCGGGCCTCTTCAGCGGGGAGGAGTACAAGAACTCCACTGAATTTACGAGGAACAGGACAGCCTGCACCAATGCATTCCGTTCGGTGAGGAGGAGGCACAGGCTAAGATTGCTCAAACTTATCCTGACCTGGACTTGTCTTGTTTGGAAGCCGAGTATTTGAGACACGCGCCTAAGGGGCCGAGGAAGACGAATATGAAGAGATTTCTGATGTCAATCTCGAAGTTATTTTGGGCATCGACATTGCTGCCGAGGTATCTCGGTGGGACACCGTCGAGAAGGGGGGGGCCAAGCGACGTTCCTGCTGATGCTGCAGGACGCCGAGTCTGATCCCAAGTCTTGACCCTTTGGGGGCCATATGTATTTTCTATTTTTTTTCTTTTGTAGTTTGATCGGAAATCAATAAACGGGTCAGTTGCTTTCATTTGTTTGTCTTTCTTGGATGATTTTTTGTCTTAAATTTTTATCCCAACTGTGAGCGCCGCTTGGTTGGTTTTTGGCTCGAATTTGAAGGAACATCTTGGTCGAGGCCAAGGCATAGGGATAGCCCCGACGAAAGAGTCAGCAACAACACAGCTTGGTACAAAAGGAGGTTGAGACGATTCAATTCGGCTTAAGCCGAATGGCACAATGGTTTGGCTAGGGCCGAAGAATGAAGTAGCTCGGCTAGGGCCGAGGGACAAGTAGCTCGGCTAGGGCCGAGGGATGAAGTAGCTCGGTTGGGTCGAGGGATGAAATAGCTCGGTTAGGGTCGAGGGACGAAATAGCTCGGCTTGGGGAGGGATGAAATAGCTCGGTTAGGGCCGAGGGACGAAATAGCTCGGCTAGGGCCGAGGGACGAGATAGCTCGGCTAGACGGGACCAGAAACCACAGAAGCACCTTGGCTAGGACCGGGGTAGTCTGCCTTATTAGTGGCCAAACTGTGATCGTGCCTTCGATGAAAAGAGGGGAGTTTATCCTCGAGCAGGAGGGTTTGTTGAATCTTCGTTGTCACCCCTTTATTCTTTTCGAAAGGGAGGGTTTGGCCTTCGCATCTATTTATTGCCTCTGTAGTGCTTTGTCTTTTCCAAGGCAGGTTGATTTTTGTTTTGCCGAAGTAAGTAGTACGGCTCTGCAGCCAGCAAAAGGTCGCCTGGCACTTTCCGGGGACCTTTGCTGTGTCGATCTTTTCCAATGCAGGTTGCTTTGGCATGTGGTGTAAGTGCTTATTTGCCATTGGAGGATGTCATTTTCATGGAATCTCCCAGGTCTGCCAGTACTTGTAAGATCGGCGGACGATTTTCTGTATTTAAAGCTTGCGATCCGGGATCAGAGACAATCTTTTGGCATGCGTCATGGCTTGGGCGATGCGCTTGGCATGCAACGTGGGGCGCTATTTTCATTTCAGGAGGCCACGTGGTGGTATGGTTAGGCATTTTGAATCTCGGGGCTTTCTGTTCTGATAGCTATTCCCGGTTCATCTCCGCTTATAAAAAGGAGAAAGGGCTGTGTTGGGCCATCCCAGAGTTTTCTTTTCTGTGAATTATGAAGGTACACACAATGCCTATCTCTCTGGGGCGTAGAGCGGGAGGATCGAGCTTTCCTCCTGCAAGTCGTCGTCCTCTGGACAGCTGGGGTGATGAAGGAGCCGCCGGGGGGTGGCTCGTCCTCAAGAAAGGAGTTTCGGAGATCGTATGGAGAGCGCACAGGAAGTTCGCAGAGATCGCATGGAGAGCGCACATGTACGCTTCCTATGTGTCCTTTGTGGTTCACCCTCGGGGATGCAGGGTAGGAAGTGTATGCGTGCTCCCCATGACTTGCGTGAACTTCTCCTCCTCCCCTGGTCCGGATTCCTGGGCTCGTCCGCCCGAAAATCTTTTGCCACATGAGGAGGGGGTGATGGTGTGTTGTCCACTAGTACATTGCCTTTTGACTCAGGCAGTGGCTAGCGGTACACACTAGATTTGGGGGAGTGCCCCGGTATCAGGGTCCGCGAGCTTTCTTCCTACTCGTCGGAGGGCCCTGCGGTTGGGTGGTTTGGGGCAAAGCCCATCCACCCTTTCTGATTTCTTTGATATCTTGGGTTGGATGCCGACATATCATTATTAACCGAAGCTGGTCGCAATCGGGCCGAGTCGTCTGCTCATTATCATCGCGAGCTGATTGGTTCGCGGCTTGCCTGATTTATTGGATCGGATGCCGAAGCATCATTGTCACCCGAAGCTATCTTGGAACAGTTCGGCTAAGCTATGTACTCGTCTTTATTTCATGTGTTTCAAATGCACTTGTAACGTCTCTCAGGCGGTTATAATTTGTTTCGATGGCAATGAAATAAAGAAAGTTTTGTTCTTTCTCCTAGTTTCTGTTTCTTTTGTGCCGAGAGTTGTTGCTCCCGTGTCGTAATATACTTCGCCGCTTTGTTTTTTTCCTGAATGAGGCTTGGTTCTCAGTAGGGGAGACCGTCTGTTCCTGTTTGAGGGGAGACCTGGTCAGTCGTGCGGACTCCCGCGGTAGGCATGATTTTGAAATAGGTGTTTCTTTGAAGAGAGCTCGTATGTCTCTTTTGGGCAAGGGGAGGTCCTTTACCTCTACCGAAGCATCGCAGGCGCTAACCTCATCTCGGCATTTAAGAAGTTGCTTGGCTTGTTCGAGCTTTTAGATAGTATCTTACTTGGCGCAGGACAAGTTCGGAGATATTGCTCGTTCTTGGCCGAGGATTTTGCGCTACCCGACCTGGTCAGGGCTTATAAGCTGCTCGAATTCAGATGGAACTCTGGAGATTGTTTAGTAGTAGAACATATTCCTTGACTTTGGCTGAAGCTCGAGATTTATTGCTCGGCCCAGCGAGGTTCAAGATTTATGCTCGGCCCACCGAGGTTCGGAGATTTATGGCTCGGCTACCGAGGTTCGAGACTTATTGCTCGGCCCAGCCAGGTTGGAGATTTATGGCTCGGCCCAGCCAAGGTTCGGAGATTATTGCTCGGCCCAGCCGAGGTTCAGAGATTTATTGCTTGGCCCAGCCGAGGTTCGGGGATTTATGGCTCGCCCTGCCGAGGTTCGAGACTTATCGCTCGGCCCAGCTGAGGTTCGAAGACTTATTGCTCGGCCCAGCCGAGGTTCGGAGATTTATTGCTCGGCCCAGCCGAGGTTCGGAGAATTATGGCTCGGCCCTGCCGAGGTTCGAGACTTATTGCTCGGCCCAGCCGAGGTTCAAAGATTTATGGCTCAGCCCTGCCGAGGTTCGGAGACTTATTGCTCGCCCAGCCAAGGTTCGGAGACTTATGGCTCGGCCCTGCCGAGGTTTGGAGACTTATTGCTCGGCCCAGCCGAGGTTCGGAGATGCTCAGAGGGATGACTCGGTCATCACCGAGACTCCTGATGTTTGGTTCCTTGAGATTCGCGGGACCGCCAAAGAAAATGGGCGGTGCATGGGGATGCCCGATATTTATGATTTGGTGGTTTCCGAGGGAAGCGAGTTAGCATCAGCTGCTGATGCGCCTTTCCGTTTCCTCGCACTTCTTGAAGGGTGGCCGATTTGAGGAAATTTGGTGGGGTTTCGAGAATATTTACTCCGTGAGGGCCCGGCAGATCGAAAGGAACCCAGTTTCCAGAGAAGGAGGGGGTTCCGAGTAATTCATCGACATTTACCAATTTTCCTCGGAAAGGGGCACGACTCTTTGCTTCCCGTGGGCGCCAGCCTAAGCGGCGACACACGGCAGATTCTCAAGGGTCGGTATTAATGACCCGACTGCTCGAGATACTTGTCTGGGTGGTATAAATATGGATGACAGGGATGCCAGTGTTCGTCATTCTTTCGGTTAGCCTCTCAACAGCTCCTGAGAGCGGGTATGACTTCTCAGGGTGAAGGGCAATCGTCCGAAGAATCGAGCACTGTTAGTAATGGCCGTGGGGGCTCCCAGGGGAGCCGTTCCTCCGTGACTATCGATGGTGTGGCCCTGGCATTAGCTCTGGCATGCCACGAGCAGCTCGAGAAGTCGGTCGAGGAGTTTCTCGCCGTTTCTATGAGGGAGGCCGAGGCTCTCCGCCGGGTCATTGATCGGCAGGAGGGGGTGATAGCATCCCTCCGTCAGCAAGTCGCCGAGTTGACTCGGCGTATGGAGGACCCGGCAGCTCCTGAGGGGAGACAGTAGGCCTCTGCGAATCCCATTTTTTTTACTTTTTCTTTTTGTACTTTTCTCTATAATGAATAAAGAGTAAAGTTCTTTTTTGGCAATCTCTTGTTCCCTGCTGAGATCATCGTTTGTTCCATAAAGGAAAAACCGTTTGTCCCTGTTCGAGCCAAAGGGAGACCTGGGCGGTCCCGTGGGCTTACGTGGTAAATCATGGTCTCATTTGCGGAGCAAGATAGGTGCTTGGGCGATAAGGTGCAGGGATATTGCTCGGGATTTAGCAATAGGAGAGATTCCCCGACTTTGTCTGGGGTTCTTAGGCGACCGTGTAGGGCCTGTCGAGGCCTTTAGGGATTTGCTAAAGGCGCGGACTTTATGCCTGCTGATGATTTTGGATGGCGTGTATTTTTCAAACTGGCTAAATCTCTGGGGACTGTTCGGAAGTCCTTTTGTTTCGATCGAGGTTTGCGTGCTTCAGTTTTTTCCAGGACTTATGCACTCCGATTTTAGCCGGGGCTTTATGCACTCCGGTTTTGGCCGGGGCTTTAGAATCCATCGCTCGGCCCAGCTGAGGTTCGGAGACTAGTTGCTCGGCCCAGCCGAGGTTGGAGATTAGTTTCTCGGCCCAGCTGAGGTTCGGAGATTTGTTGCTCGGCCCAGCCGAGGTTCGGAGATTTGTTGCTTGGCCCAGCCGAGGTTCGGAGATTAGTTGCTCGGCCCAGCCGGTTCGAAGATTTATTGCTCGGACCAGCCGAGGTTCAGAGATTTCCTGCTTAAACAGATAACTCGGTCATGCCGAGGATTGGTAAGCAGCATCTGTTTTTCCTCACGATTTTTGGTGATATAATTTGTGGTGATTTATGTCATGAATTATAAAACAATATGCCAACAAAAATTTAAGAAGGTGAGCCTATATAGGGCGTACCCTACTGATGATACTTGCGGAGATTGTCCGAATTCCACGTCCGAGGGATGGATCTTTCGCTTAGATATTGCAGCTTGTAGGTCCCAGGTCCGACGACCTCTGCCACTTGGTAGGGGACTTCCCAGTTTGGAGCTAGCTTCCCCTACTCCAGCGGTTTGGAGATAGATGCTTTCGGAGAACGAGGTCGCCAGGCAAGAAAGCTTTCCCTTTGACTCTAGAGGCATGGTAATGGGCCACTCTTTGCTGGTAGGCGGCTATTTGATCTGAGCTTTTTCTCTGATCTCTTCCACCAGATCAAGGTTGGCGCGGAGCTGCTCATCACTGGCTTCCTCCGAGTAGCTCTCCACCCGCAGGGAAGGGAGTCCTATCTTCACAGGGATGACGACCTCTGTGCCGAAGGCCACTCAAAATGGGGTCTCGCCTGTGGGCACTCTTGGGGTGGTGCGGTAGGCCCATAGGACATGGTGCAACTCGTCTGCCCACCTGCCTCGGGCTCTGGAGAGTCGAGCTTTGATCCCTTGAAGCAAGGTTTGATTGGTTACTTCGGCTGCTCCGTTAGCCTGTGGATGTCCGATGAGGTAAGGCGGTGATGGATCCCGTGCTCCTCGCAGAACTGACGAAACTTTGGATTGTCGAGTTGTTTGCCATTGTCAGTGATGATGGTGTGTGGGAGGCCGAAGCGGTAGATGATGGATTTCCACACGAAGTCCTTGGCCCGAGCCTCAGTTATTTGAGCAACTGCCTCCGCCTCGACCCATTTGGTGAAGTAATCGATGGCGACGAATAAAAATTTCCGCTGCCCCGTGGAGAGTGGAAATGGGCCGAGAATGTCCATTCCCCACTTGGCAAAGGGCCAAGTGGAGGAAATGGGGACCAGGCTGGCGGAGAGGAGCCTCTGAATACTAGTGTCTTTGGTATGGGTCGCAAGCTCGAATAAGGTCATCTGCATCCTTCTGCATGGTTGGCCAATAGTAACCTTGATGCAGCACCTTGTGGCATAAGGACCGGCTCCCTAGATGGTTGCCGCAAATCCCTCGTGCACCTCCCGAAGGGCATAATCAGCTTCAGATGGGCGAAGGCATCTGAGCAATGGCATAGAGAAGGACCGCTTGTAGAGCCGGTCATCAATCAACACATAGTGGATAGCTTGTAGCCTTCTAGCTTCTCTCCGATCGGCCGGGAGCGACCCTTCTTTTAGGTCCTTCAGGATGGGGTCGAACCATGATGGTTCGGCCTCAACTTGCATCACTCGGTCAGCTTCCACGATACTTGGTCTCTCCAAAATCTCCAGATGAAATTTCCGTTTGGTGCCCTTGATTCCGCAGTTGCCAGCTAGATAACAAGTCGGCACGGGCATTTTCGGATCTAGGAATCTTAATGATCTCAAATTCAGGGAAATGGGAGAGTAGGCTTCGAACCTCTTGGAGATATCGGATCATGTTCGGTTCCGGGCCTCAAACACCCCTCGCACGTGACCTGCCACCAACTGAGAGTCGGTGAAGGCGTTAAGTTTCTCCACCTTAAGGCTGCGAACGATCCGAGACTGGCCAGCAGGGCTTCATATTCAGCTTCGTTGTTGGAGGCCGGGAAGGAGAAGCGGATGCCATATTCAAAAGTCGCCCCCTCCGGGCTGGTGAGGACCAAGCCAGCACTGGAGCGATAGGTGTTGGACGACCCGTCAACATGGAGAAGCCACCAGGCATTAGATTTTGGGCTCTCGAGGGAGTTGGGGGTGGAGCCGTCCTCCGGGATGGTACATTCAAGGAGGAAGTTGGCTAGCACCTGAGCTTTGATGGCCGGGCGAGGCTGGAATCGAATGTCATGCTCGCTCAGCTCGACGGCCCATTTAGTCATTCTCCCTGATGTTTCCGGGTGGTGGACCACCACCTTGATGGGCTGGCCAATTAGGACCGTCACAGAATGTGCTTGGAAGTATGGCCGCAACTTTCGGACTGAGGTGATCAAGGCCAACACCATCTTCTCGATCCGGGTATCCTCGTCTCCGCATCTCGGAGCAGTTTGCTGACATAATAAATCGGCTTTGGGCCTTATTTTCTTCTCTGACCAACACCGAGCAAACAACACCTTCCGAGATAGCCAGATACAGGAACAATGTCTCCCTAGGATTTGGACTGCTGAGGAGAGGGGAGAGCCGAGGTACTTCTTGAGATCTTCGAATGATTTTTGACACTCGGAAGACCATTGGAAATTCTTAGCCGACCGGAGAGTTTTGAAGAAGGGGAGGCATCTTTCGGCAGAACACGCCACGAAGCGGTTAAGGGCTGCTATTCTCCCAGTTAGGCGCTGGACTTCTTTAATAGACGCCGGGGGCGCCATCTGCTGGAGAGCTTGGATCTTCTAGGGGTTAGCTTCGATACCCCGCTGGAGACCAAGAAGCCGAGGAACTTCTCAGAGTTAATGCCGAAGGCACACTTAGTTGGGTTGAGCTTCATCCGATATTTGCGGAGTATCGCGAAGCTCTCCGAGAGATCCTTGACGTGCTGTGATGCTTCTTTGCTTTTGACCAGTATGTCATCGACGTATACCTCCATGTTCGGCCGATTTGTTCTTTGAATACTTTGTTGACCAGCCTTTGGTAGGTGGCACCTGCATTTTTAAGACCGAAAGGCATAACACGGTAATAGTAAGTACCTCGGTCGGTTATGAAGGTCATCTTTTCTTCATCTTCGGGGGCCATCCGATCTGGTTGTAGCGGAGTAGGTGTCCATGAACATTAGTTTTTGGTGACCCAAGGTGGCATCCACAAGTTGATTACACATAATTTTGATCGACTAATGGATTAATTGGCCCATCAAGTAGACTTAGGCATTATGGCGGGGCTCTTTAGGTATGGGTGGCATGAACGTTTAAATTTGAAGGCTCAAAAAGTGGATTTTAGATATATTTAATAGAGAGCCTTTTGCCAAGAGAAAATGAGTTATCCTTTGAACTTCTGCGTGGTTGTAATAAATAAAGCGGATAGATATCGATTTGATTTGGTGGAATCTCTTGGATATCTAATGTTATATGCTTATTAAATTCTAAACTTTTCTTATAGATATCAATTTAATTTGGTAGAATCTCTTGGATATCTGATGTTAAATTCTTAAAGATATTGATTTGATTTGGTGGAATCTCTTGGATATCTGATGCTACATCTTGTTCAATGATAAGTCTATTTATTATCCCAATTTAACTATTAAAATAAATATTAATTATTTTAAATTTATTAAGAATTGATACTTTTTATGTATTTTGTAGAGCATATAGATGGAAAGAGCTTGATTTTGAAGTCCAATGATATAGATGGCACTCAAATCAGGATTCGGTTTGCCAAAAAAAAGGAAAAAGGGATGATTCGCATGATTCCTGGTGCAAACTAAGGTAGATGATGTTGAACGGATTGCTGAAATTTTTTTCACAATATCTGACAATCTTGAGTGCCCGATTGACTAACTTTGACTAAGAGAAAACCCTAGATGAGCTCTATAAATGGAGGACCTCAGGCAATACTTGGGGAGAGGAGTTTCTACAAAGCTCTTTTTATTTTCTTTTATTTAGATTATTGTATTTAGGCATAGGAGAGAAAAACTATGAGGAAATGCTGGTGGCAGAAATGCATGACTAGATTCCTTCAACTTAGAATGATGAAGAAGCCTGTAATCAATTTTATCTTTCTTTTTGTTCTTAATTTCTATGCAATAAAAATTATGCTCTTCTTTATATATCTTTTGAATTATTTTTGATCAAGGTTTTGATTTGGCATACGGCCTGTACCCTTTATCAACGTACCGTGATCTCAGGATACGGTATGTGCCTATGAGAGACAGATCGTAGTATGATAGATTAGACCCTTAACCTTGTAATTATTAGATAGTTTATACTCTAAGCGGATGTTGACAAGATAAATCATTCTAATGTTAAATTTATAAAATTATTATTATTCAACATTAAAAAATGAAGATAAAACTGTTTGCATGGTGGATTCAGATTCCTGGGTTCCTTCTCTGTTGTTTTAATTTTTTCTTCTGTTTTTAATTTTATTAATTAATTAGTTGTTATCTTTTAATAACCGCTATTCTTAACATTTTTTTTTTTCTGTGAAATAATTACCTTGATTCCTGAGGATACATCCCGATTTACCAGTAGCTATAGTAGTAGGTTTTATTTTTGATCGCCAACGACAACGATCAAATTTTGACCATTACGAGGATTAGGCATGATTAGTTTACAAAAAAAATTAAAAAAAAAAAAAATTATTACAAATTTTCTCTTATTTTATTTATTTTTTTTTTATTGTTTCATTATTATTCATGCTTCTATAAAAGAAAAGAGTAAAAAAAATTTCTTTTTTGTTGAATAGTTATTGCTCTCTTTAGTTTATTGCTTTTTTTAGTTACCTTAATTATTAGATTTTCTTATTTTCTTTTTAACATAAAAATTTTTTCATTTTTTCTTGTCAAATCACTTTTAACCTAATTAACTTTTTTTTAATTAACTTACCTTAAAGAACCTAAAAAAAACCCTAAGATACTTTCCATAAATATAATTAATTTAAAAAATAAATAATAATAATAATAAATAAATAAATAAAAATAAATATAATAAAAAAAATATTTTATTTCTATGCTTAGATTGACTTAGGTAAATTTATTTTCTGCGAAACTCAAAATTTTTCATTGATCTCATAATTATTAGAAAATTAGAAACTTAATCACAAAAATCTTTTAAAAAAGTAATTAGATTAATTTATTTGATAATTTCAGAGCTGGACATCTGCTTGTTGCACACATTTTCATAATTAACTTTAGGGAACAAACCCTTAATATCATCCTTTCTTGGTCCCCAAACCACATCCTTCATTTTATTAACCAAGCCTTTAACTCTAAAATTAACTAGATGTCAGCCCCTAAGAAACTCGAGCTCAATAGGACAAGACACCGAAAGAGTTGGACCAGGTCGGGATTGACTGCTTAACTGGTGTCTAGAAAAGGAAAGGAAAGTGGTTACTTAATTGGTTCCTTTGCTTACCTAGTAAGCGACGAGGGGACTCCCACTGACCTTACCCTTAACTGGCTAGTTGATCAGTTAATTTTGACTTGAAGGGCTCCAAGGCAGTCTTTAAAGTTAGGAGCTCTCTAGATCTAAGTTAAACCTAGGGTAGAGAGTCTAATCTTTGTTAACTTGATTGCTAATAATTATTAATCCCTAACTAAATTATTCTTATGTCTTAGTTCTAGAATCTTTAGGATATTTTTTAGAATCTTCTTTTTTCTCTTCTATTACATTAGTTAAAAAAAATATAAATTAATAAAAAAAACTCTTCTATTACATTAGTTTAGAGTGTATTGGTAGGGTATATGCTGATCGCCGATTATTACAACCAACCTCATACCCTTAAATCCTGAAATAGAGAGAACTTGTAGAGCAAACAGAGCACGCATTATGGATCTTAATTAAGAAAATAATCCACCACATCAATTGAAGAGTACTTCATCCCTTCACAATATACATATTCATCATGCATACAAGTACCCCAGTAGAGGCTGTCCAATATGAAATTAAGTCCAGTGTAATCCAAATTTACCAGCTTTTCATGGATTTACAAATGAAGATCCCTATAAACACTTAGATGAATTTTTTAAAATTTGCTCAACTGTCAAGATTCAAAATTTCTTCGATGAGGCACTTAGGCTTAAGTTATTTTCTTTCTTCCTAAAAGATAGAGCCGAGTATTGGTTAAATTCACTAGACACTATAATTTCAACTTGGCACCAACTTCAAAGGGAATTTCTTAAGAAATACTTTTCTATAGGAAAAATGAATCAAATAAGAGAAGCCATAACCAGTTTTTTTTAGTTAGAGAGAAATGTTTCATGAAACATGGAAGAGATTAAAAGAATTAACTAGAAAATGTCCATACCATGCAATACCTAAATGGTAGTTAGTTCAATGTTTTTATGATGAATTGTCAGAAAGGCATCGATAAATGATGGATGCCTCATGTGGAGGAACATTTATGCTAAAAAATAAACATGAGGCATGACAGCTTTTTGAAACTCTAAGTAAAAATTTTGGTACACATGTATGCTACCCGTAGAGATCCTTCCATAGAACCTAAGAGATGTGAATATATGACATAGGTCAGTCTATAGACATCTATATCAAAATTGATGAACTATCTCAAAAACTTGATTGAATTCTACAAGTTGGAAACACCTCTTCCCTACCTACTCAATTATATGAGGTTTGTATAATTTGTTTGAGTCCGACCCATTCTATAGGTAAATATCCAGCCACATACCAATTTCCTGAGCTTATTCAGGAGCAAGCCTACCAAGCCCAAACCCGAATGGCTCCAATACCACAAAATGTCCATATTCGGGTACTTACAATCCTACCTAGCAAAATCACCCAAATTTTTCATGGAAACCCCAACCTATTATAGTCAACATCAATTAGGCCTAACCATCAGGAGACCCAATTCAGAAGCATATCGTATTCTCAATATCAAGTTTTCCTCAACCTTCACCAAATAATCATGATCCTACTTTCGAAGAGAAGGTGTTACAAGCATTAAAAGGGCTAGAAATGAATACTCAACTCCTTCACTGACACAAATAATCCATTGCAAAACTAAAAACTCAGATAGGTCAACTAGCCACAGCATTCAGTGAAGAGAATTGGGTAAGCTATCGAGTCAGCCCGAAGCTAACCCTAGAAACCTAAACATCCAAGAACCCAAACAAGGAGCCCATATTAACCAACTAAGTAACATTCATACATTAAGATCTAGAAAATAAACAGATAATCAGGTGGATACATATGAAGAAGAAGAATTAGAAGTCCCACCACTTGAACATCATATTGAACTAGGGTTTCCAAATTTATTGGCGTGGGCGCATGCGCTGGGGTTTCACGAAAGTTGAAAAAGTTTGATGCCGACACTTATAAGCATCGTTACACAAGTTAACTACCGATGCTTGAAAAAAAAATGTTGCCATGATGCTTATAAGCGTGTTACATTAGTAAACTTCCGATGCTTTCCAAAAGCATCGGCAGCTTTTGGCATTTTTGACGTTACAAAGTAGCGTTGGGAAAAAAGCATTTCTATACCATATTTAATTTGTTGTAGTGTGAGTTCAATCAATGAAGAATATTCCCTTAATATATATCAGTTGATACCTTGTCGAACTAGTTTTATGCTTTCTTAGTAAGTAGAGTGCTAATCAAAGTTTGCTAGGTCGATGATTCCTAAAAAGAAAATCTTTCTTAATAAAGCTCTCTTCTTTCGTATAGATGTCTATGTGATATTGTTCACTTTGTAATGACCTCCGATTCTATCATATATCGCCATAAGATAAGCAAGCCAAATCAGACCATATTACCTACCATCCATTTTTGAAGGTTGAGCTTCAGTTCGTACTCAAGTCATAAAAGTAGCTAAGACCTTTGTTTAACTAATCTATCTCGGGACCATTTGTCTCTTCTCTAATGATCCAGTAATCTCATGAATCTTATCTTCAAATTGAGCTCAATGAGTAATAGACATAGGTTAATTTGATAATCTTAGACTGTCAGCTTAGGTCGAGCTCAACGATTCATGAACGATGGTCAATCTTGAAGCTTCGTCGATATCATGTTGGCTAACTTTTATGTCAAATCTGCATCTTGAAAAAATTATTCATCGATCTTAAATCAGCTTGGAGAATAGTTGAAGGTGACTCTTTCTAATGCCAAAACTCTTAAGTCAATGCTTAAAACTTGATGAAGTTCTACCAACCAAAGTCAATGCCAAACTTGAGGAAGCTTTGCTGATTGAGGTTGATGCTCAGACTTGAGAAAGCTTTATCAATTAAGGTCGATACCCAAACTTGAAAAAGCTTTGCAAATTAAGGTTAGCTTCGAGAGTAATTGGAACACTTTAAGGATGTTCATGGGAATTATGCCTTATGAGGAGGACATCCCTTTAACTTACCAAGATTTTAGAATACTTTCCAAGGTCTTCGATCGACTTGCTCTTCATTGATCTAGGCTATTTTGGTAGAATTTTTTGTTGTTGTTTTGCTGCCACCCTTCTGCCGAGCCTAGACATTGCTAATACTTTTAAGTTAATTTTTAAAACTGATCTTGTTCGATAAAAGCCAAAATTAGCTTAAGTTAGCCTTAAATCTTTAGGTTGGCTGATTTTGATAAGATTGGCCCTAATTCTTTAGGTTAGTTGATTTTAGTTAGGTCGACCATGGCTCTTATGGTTAATTAATTTTTTGATTTTGGATAAATTAACCTCAACTCTTCAAGCTGAGCTTGATTCTTCAAATTAGTTTTAACTCTTTATGTTGGTCTTGATTTTGATCCGGTTGGCCTTGACTCTTCAAGTTGAGCTTGACTCTTCAGGTTAGCCTTGATAGGTTGGCCTTGAGTCTTCGAGTCAACCTTGACTTTGGGCAAGTCGGCCTTTTGGTGGAGTTTAAGCTGGAAGAGTTCAACCCAAAGGTAAAAAGCCCTTTAATCCAAAATAAAAGAACTAGAGCACTACCTTCAAAAACAAAGGAAACTACCACTTCTATGGCAAACTGGGATACCATGCTCTTCAGTGCAAATATAGAAAGAGAATTGACAATCCTACCAAGGCCAATTTGTTTAAGAAAGATATTATTGCTGTGTGGTTTTGTAATGGGATCGAATAATTAAGGGTAAACTTTGAGGCTACCAATATATTTATGATAATAGAAATGCTTTTGCATTCTACATCCTACTAAGCAAAGGTGATGAATAAGTTTTTATGGGTGATTCAAGACCACCTATGATCGACTACGAGAAAATTCTCCTTAAACTAACTTGAGGAAAGATCCTTTAACTAAATGTTGGGCTGCATGTAATATTTGCTACAACCTAGTTTCTATTTTCTTAATAGGAAAGGTTGGAGTTAAGGTTTCTTTATAAGTATTATAAAATTATTATGACTAAGAATATTGGTTTTATTTGGAAAAGTTATTCTGATTAAGGTCTATTTGTTTTGAATATTCTTGACAACTTAGTTTTTATTTCCTTACTAGGAAAGATTGGAGTTAAAGTCTTAAAACTAATAAAATTGTTATGACTAAGAATAGTATTTTTATTAGAAAAGCTTATTATAATAAAGGTATGTTCGTTTCGAATGTTCTTGAAATCATGACTCATAATAATACAAGTTCTTCTGCTTACTTAATTGACTCTTTTGATTTATAGCATGTTAGAATAGGACATCTGAATTATTTATATGTTAATAAAATGAAATAATTAGGTTTATTACATAATGTTTCTTCATTTTACACTACTTAATGTGAGACTTGTGTGGAATCCAAAACTCCTAAAAAAAGTTGTAAATTTATTGAAAGAAAAAACTAAATTGCCAAGTTTATTCCACACAGATTTAGGAGGCTTAAAACATACTATAATAGGAGTTATTAAACATTTCTATCCCATTTTATAGATAATTATTCTAAATTTACTAAATTATTTACTTATGTCAAAAGATGAGGCTTTTAAAAAATTTCAGCAATATATAGCTAAAGTAGAAAATAAATATAATAAAAGAATTAAAAGACTTAAGTCGGATAGAGGAGGAGAATATTAATATACTCCTTTTAAAAGTTCTATGCAGAAAGAAAAATAATACATAAAGTTACTCCTCCATACTCACCTAATTAAGTTTAATGTAGTAGTTGGATGAAGAAATAAAACCTTAAAAGAGATGATGAATGCACTTCTAATTGGTTTAATAGCACACTTAAACTTTTGGATGGAAGTAATTCTTTCAACTTATCATAGTCAGAATATAATTTCTTATAACAAAACTGACAAGACACTATATGAGTTGTGGGAAGGTCATGCATCTAACCTAAAATACTTAAAAATGTGAGAATCTTTAGCAAAAGTATTGCTACCTTAACCTAAAATGAGAAACTTGGATCATAAAACTTTTGATTGTGCTTTGATTGGCTATGCACAAGATAGTGTTGTGTGTAGTTTTTAGTGTTAAGAAGTAAAAATAGAAATACGAAACTAAACACTATAGTACAGTCTAAATATGTAGAATTATTTGAAAACTTTTCTCTTTAAAATCAATGTAGAGAAATTTGTCACTATCTCAAAATGAACATAAGGAAGAGACTAATGAAGAACATGAAGTAGAATTAAGAAAGAGTAAGAGAGTTAGGTAAGAGACAAGTTTTGGGAATGATTTTTATATGTTTTTAATTGATAATAACCCTTCAACTTATGAAGAAGTTGTAACTTTACTTGATGCACCATTCTAGATGGAGGCAATTAATAGTGAGATTAAGTCTATTTTATTCAATCAAACTTGGATATTAATTGACTTACCTCTGGTGCCCAATAATCATATGTAAATGGATTTTTAAAAGAAAACTAAAACCAAATGATTCAATTGATAAATTTAAAACAAGATTAATGGCTAAAGTAAATACACAAAAGAAAGATGTTGATTATTGTTGGCCCAGATGGCAACCCAAGAGGGGGTGGGGTGAATTGGGTTCTTTTAAAAAAATTAGCCCTTTTTAAAATAGTTTGCTTGAGATTAATGAGGGCAAATGCAAGATAACTATAAAGTGCAGTGAGTAAGATAGAGATAGATAAAGAGACAATGAGACACTGCAAACACAAAGATTTTATAGTGGTTCGGTGTATCCAACACCTACGTCCACTCCCAAGATTCACTTGGGTCCACACTATAATCTCTCTAGATTACAGCCGAGTTGTTTTCCAAGCTCACAACTCAAACTTGTTGTTTTACCGGGTGCACAACGAACCCAGCTGGTTTTACTCGGGCTTACCAGCACAAAACCCTACACGTTGTTTTTCACGGGCTCACAACTAACCCAAGCTTAAACAAGCTTAACCGAGGTAAAACTACCTCCTCTAGTTCAATCCCCCAGATTGAACTAGGCAAAAATAAGATAAGTATTGTGTGTGAATACAAAGCTCCTCAATGAGCAAATATACAAATTAATAACAAGGTTTAGAAAAGCCTGATTTGAAGATTGGTTGGCTTTTGAGCTTTTCTCTTTTCTTCTTTTCTTCTTCTCCTTGCTGGATTGAATCAAGCCTCAGCTCCGATTCTTCACAGTTGAAGCAGTTGAGAAGGTTGAAAAGCAAGAAATGAATCTCCTTTCTCAAGTTGGGAAATCCGCCAAGACTTTGATTTTGAACGCTTTGGATTCCTCTTGAGGCTTTTGGAGTGGAGTGGATTTGAGCTAGAAGGTTTTCCTTTCAAGATTCAAGCTCAGATTTTTGAAATGGGATTTGTCTATCTCAGATTCTCTCTTTTTCAGATTTTTTTTTTTCTCTTCTCTCTTTTTTTTGAACAATAGACTCCCCTTTTTATAGATTTCTTTTACACCTCTTTTGGAATAAAACTATCCGTTGGAGTGTACCTTCTATCAAAATATATCCGTTAGAAATGAGTAAAAATAGAAAAGTTACCGTTAGAGCTGATCTGGCAACTTCGTTTTTCGTTCCAGGTGGGTTGGAGTCGACTCTAACTTTTCTGGAGTCGGCTCTAGCTCGAGGCGTTTTAAAATGATATTTCCGGAGTCGTCTCTGGCTTTTCTGGGGTCGACAAGATGCTTTTCCGGAGTCGACTCTAACTTACCCGGAGTCGACTCTAGGTTGGAGCCAGAAAAATCGACTTTCTGCTCCGTCTGTGAGAGTCGACTCTCACAGTCTCGGAGTCGACTCTAACCGTGCCAGTTCCGGAGTCGGCTCTGTGATTCTCGGAGTCGACTCTAATGTCTGCAATTCTTACCTAGACATTAGATTCGATCCAGAACACATTGTAACACTTGATTTTGATCTTTCAATAGTCTTATAGGCTGAAACACTAAATCAAAATCATTCAGAGCCTTCAAAAATTATACTCAAATAGTTTTGTTAATCATCAAAATCATCAATTGGGTCAACAATCTCCCCCTTTTTGATGATAACAAAAACTTTGAGTATATGCATTCAAACATTCAATCAAATTAAGGATTATAGTCATTTTAACTTTAAACCATTGAAATTAAGGTTTGATGCCAATGTTCAATGTAAACTTTAAAATTGTACATGAGTTCAATCCATCAATATTGAATTGTTAAACTTAATGTGCATAAGATTGTAAATGAGCTTTTTGTTAAGCTCCCCCTGCATTGAGTAGCTCCTCTTATATATAAACATCAAATTGTAACTGATAATCATTTCAATTCATTTTGCATAAACAATTAATTCTCCCCCTTTCTTTCTTTCTTTATGCATATATAATCTTTTCTTTCTTTGCATATACACAACTATCTCTCCCCCTTTTTTGTTATTAGCAATAAGGAGAGTAAAAAAAATTTATAATCTCAATAAAGCATAGGAATCCAATCAATCAAAATTTTGAAAAAGTGAAATTGTATTTCATATGCAAGAACCATTACATCAGTTGATTCATTTACATTTCAAAATGAAATACATTGGATAATCAAAAACTTCCTAAGTACAAGCTATTAAACTCTAAAACAAGATCAAATGTGCTTGAATACAATTTTCTTTAGATGACCTATTATCTCCATTACATCATCTTTTTGTGCTTCTTAAAATTTTCAAGGCAGGCTTCGATTTGAGAGACTGCAAGGTCAATATCCTTCTTCAATTGACCCGTTGCATGAACATACGATCCTGATCCATCGGCAATGCCTTCCATCCTTTCGAAGATCTTGTGAAGCTCAGCTCCAAAGGATTCCACAGAACTGCCTAAGGTAAAGGATAGCATGTCCAGTCTCGAATTTAATTCTTCTTTTAACTGATTAAAGTCTTCTTTCAATTGATTAATTTCATTTGACCTGTGACTGTCATACTCAGCAAGTAAGCTTCTTAACTGATCAAGTTGTTCATTAGAAAATCCTCCAGAATTTGTTATAGGCTGATGTGGAGGTGATGGAATAGAACTTGGTCCGGCCTCCGAAGGTCCAGCAGACGAAGGTCCCGCAAAAGATGAATCAGGGACTGATGGTCCCGCAGTAGATGGTCCCGGGATTTCTTCTAGTCTGGTTCCCTCTGCACCATCCCTATCTGTTCTTTCCTCTCTCCTCATCCAAACACCATTAACTTTCTTAAATCCCATTCTATGAATAGTAGAAATGCTGTAATAATCAGTGTGTCTCAGTTTTCTTAAAGGTTCATTTTCCATTATGAGCACACCCTGGCTTCTAAAAACTAGTGTCAGAATCATACCGTAGGGCAGTGTTGATCTTTTCTTAGTAGCTGCCTCTGCCATGTAACCTATCATCATGCCAGCTAAATTGACTGGCCTTCCAGTTATAATGCAGTCCATCATCAGAACGTCTCGCTCCGAGACATACTCAAATCTCCCTATTTTTGGAAATAAGATTCTACCACATATATTATGCAATAATCTGAGTTCTAGGTTTAACTGATTTGCAAAGATCTCTTCGAACTCAGTCACATCTCTTCCTAGCATCCTTGATAGTGCACCACTTCTGTCATTAAGTTGACATTCCATTAAACCAACAGTGGGCATTTCTAATAGGGTTCCAAGAATCTCAGTTGTTACCATAACCCTAGTTCCTCTCACTGTGCTAATCAATCCTCCTTCTCCTCTGCTTAATCCATTATAAAACTCCCTTACCAATGCTGGATATGTGGGTAAATCTAGTGAGCACACTTTCTCCCATCCCATATCCCTTAAATTTCTTCCAATAGAGAAACCCTCCGATTCAAATAAATCAAAATTAACTTTCCTCCCAGTGGTAATGGTCTTACCAGCTAATTGATCAACCTTAGGAGATGAGGGTGAAGGTGGAGAATCCTCTTGAGTGGCCGAAGAGGAAGAAGGCGATGGTTGCCTTCGAACCGTGCGTCTTCTCGTTGGAACGGATGCTCCAGCGACGAATCCGCGCCTCTTTGGTGCCATTGAGAGGATTGGAAGGTTAATCAGGGTTTTGAGTGGATTTGGGGAAGTTGGAAAAGTTTTGGAGTTCTTAGGAACGGTTTAGGAGACGATTGGAATGATTGGGGGTCGACTCCGCCTTTTTATTTTTGACCTAACTCGACTTAGAGTCGACTCCCGAAAACTGGGTGTCGGCTCCGAGCCAGAAAGTCTGTCAGCGCTCGTATTAGAGTCGGCTCCACAAAAGCCAGAGTCGGCTCTAATCACTTAGACAGAAAATCAAAAACTCAGGTGTCGACTCCGCAAACTGTCAGAGTCGACTCTAACAGTTTCAGAGATAAAAAATTGAGTTTCAAGCATTTGAAACTATTCAAATTAATCATCAAATTATAGATTAAAGTTCTTTAGCAATTGGGGAAACATTGAATCAAGATCTAGATAGATTTCCTTATTGAAATATCAAGATTTTTCAAGAAAATGATGAAATCTAGATAGATGTCCTTAAGAGTTTCAGAAAACTATTCCAAAGGATCACAAACTCCTAATTCTCCTCTAAGATAACAAAATCTTTCTTCACTTAAGGGTTTTGTTAATATATCTGCTAATTGTTCTTCAGTGTTAACATAATCAAGACAAATTTCATTATTGCTACATGTTCTCTTATAAAGTGATATCTAATTTCTATGTGTTTGTTCTTGAATGTTGAATTGGATTTTTAGTTAAGATTTATTGCACTTGTATTATCACATCTTATGGGTGTCTTATCAAGTGTGATACCATAGTCTTCAAGTTGTCGCTTAATCCATAGGATTTGAGCACAGCAACTTCCAGCTGCTACATATTCAGCTTCAGTAGTTGATAATGCAACTGAATTTTGCTTTTTGCTAAACCATGAGATTAAGTTACTTCCTAAGAATTGGCATGCACCACTTGTGCTTTTTCTATCTAACTTACATCCAGCATAATCAGAATCAGTGTATGCAATCAGATTTAATGTGGAGTCTCTAGAATACCATAAACCTACATTTTTTGTTCCACTTAAGTATCTTAGTATTCTTTTAACAGCAATTAAATGTGATTCTTTAGGTTCTGATTGAAATCTAGCACATAAACATACAGCAAACATAATATCTGGTCTACTTGCAGTTAAATAAAGTAGGGATCCGATTATACCTCGATAATATTTCTGATCAACCTTCTTACCTTCTTCATCTTTGTCCAGCTTGCATGAAGGACTCATTGGTGTTCCGAGGGGTTTAATTGATTCCATACCAAACTTCTTTAAATTTCTCTTGTGTACTTTGTTTGGTTGATAAAGATTCCCTCTTTGCTTTGTTTGATTTGGAGTCCAAGGAAGAAGTTGAGTTCTCCCATCATGCTCATCTCGAATTCTCCCTGCATCAACTTAGCAAATTCTTGACATAGAGAATGTTAGTAGCACCAAAAATAATGTCATCAACATATATTTGTACTACAAGTAAATCTTTACTTTTTCTTTTCAAAAAATGTTTTATCAACATTTCCTCTTATAAAATCATTTTCAATTAAGAATTTACTTAATCTATCATACCAAGCTCTAGGTGCTTGTTTCAAACCATATAATGCTTTGTGCAATTTAAAAACGTGATTTGAAAATTCGTGATCTTCAAAACCTGGTGGTTGTTCTACATATACTTCTTCATTTATAAATCCATTTAAAAATGCACTTTTAACATCCATTTGAAATAAGTTAAAATTCATATGACATGCAAATGCAAGTAATAGTCTAATGGCTTCTAATCTAGCTACTGGTGCAAAGGTTTCATCAAAATCAATACCTTCTTCTTGATTATATCCTTTTGCAACTAATCTAGCTTTGTTTCTAATTACTATGCCATTTTCATCTAGTTTATTTCTAAATATCCATTTTGATCCTATAACTGAATGATTTTTAGGTCTTTCAACTAAGTCCATACATTATTTCTTGTAAATTGATTTAATTCTTCTTGCATTGCTAACATCCAATTATTATCTTTTTCAGCTTCTTCAATAGTTTTAGGTTCAATTTGTGATACAAATGCAAGATGATTACTAATATTTCTCATATATGATCTAGTTCTTATTCCTTGAGATGGATCACCTATAATCAATTCCTTGGGATGACTATAAGCATATCTCCAGTCTCTAGGAAGATCTACATCATTATGATCAATATTGACATCATCGTCCTTATGTGAATCATCATCTTTAGCTTCTTGCTCATGATCTAAAGATACTTCAATATTAAGTTTTTCAAGATCTTTTTCAATTATGTTTGTATCTTCCTCATCATCAATTTTTCAGAACTAGTTGCTAAAGATTCATCAAAACTACATGAATGGATTCTTCAACAACTAAGGTTTTCTTGTTAAATACTCTATAAGCTTTACTAGTTGTTGAATATCCTAGAAATATTCCTTCATCAGATTTAGCATCAAATTTGCCTAAATTGTTTTTACCATTATTATGAACAAAACATTTACATCCAAATGCATGAAAATATTTTATATTGGGTTTTCTTTCATTCCATAATTCATAAGGTGTTTTCTTTAAATTGGTCTTATTAAGGGCTCTATTTAAGATGTAACATGCTGTGTTAATAGCTTCCGCCCAAAAGTACTTTGGTAGGTTACTTTCGCATAGCATGGTACGGGCCATGTCTTCTAGAGTCCTATTTTTCCTTTCAACTACACCATTTTGCTGTGGAGTCCTAGGGGCTGAAAAATTATGATTAATACCATTTTCAGTGCAAAACTTTCAAATAAGTGATTTTCAAATTCAGTTCCATGATCACTTCTTAGAGATACTATGGTAGTGTTTTTCTCATTTGTGACTTTCTTGAAGAATTTCAGGAATATCGAGAAAGTCTCATCTTTGTGAGCTAAAAACATTACCCAAGTATATCTAGAATAATCATCTACAATCACTAGACCATATTTCTTTCCTCCTAGACTTGTGGTTCTAGTTGGTCCAAAAAGGTCCATGTGAAGTAGCTCTAAAGCCTAGAAGTTGAAACAATATTTTTAGATTTGAAAGAACTTCTAGTTTGTTTTCCAAATTGACATGCATCACATATTTTGTTATTTTCAAAATCTAATTTAGGTAACCTTTAACTAAATCCATTTTAATTAGTTTTGAAATAAGGTGTGTGCTTGCATGACCTAATCTACGATGCCACAACCAACCAATCTCATTTATATTAGCATTGTCAGCAATTAAGCAATGATTACTAGATAATTTTTCTAATCAACAAGTAACATTGCCATTCTATAACCAGTAAAAACAATGCTATTATCAATGGGAATTAGCTACAGTGCATAAAGAAGATTTAAATGAAACATTAAAGTTTTATCACATAATTGGCTTATACTAATTAAGTTATGCTTTAAACCATCAACATAAAGTACATTATCAATAAATGTAGATGGAGTTATTGAACTTTACCAAGGCCCATAATTTGACCTTTACCATTATCGCCAAACGTAACAACTCCACCTTTCTTTTCCAGGGTGATGAATTCATCTTTGTCACCCGTCATATGTCTTGAGCAGCCACTATCAAGGTACCACTTTTTCTTTGATCTTTTGGCTACAAGACATTCCTGCAACATAATTTAAACTTTATGTTTAGGTACCCAAGCTTTCTTGGGTCCTTCATGGTTAGTAGCAACAAAATTGTTCCTTTCGGAACCCATATTTTCTTTCCTTTAATTTAATTGTTTTATTATTTAATTTTGCATTCAAAGATTTATGTCCTTTTTGATTACATTTAAACAAGTAATATTACTTTGGTTAGCTTTTACAAAAATATTTTTAATGATTTTTGTTTTCTTAAAGTGTTATACCCTAAACCTGCTTTGTCAAAAACTGCTTTTTGACTATCTAAAATCATATTTAGTTTAGTTGAGCTTAGAGTAAATTTCTCAACAATGTCTTTATACTTTTTAACATCTTTCTTTAAAAATCATTTTCATTAGAGATTGATTCTTTTTCTCTTTAATTTTTTTCTTCAGTCTTGTTTCTTTTAAGTTTTCTTTTTCATTTTAATTTAACTTCAAATTTAATTCATTTTTCTTTTTAATTTAAGTTTTCATTTTTCAAAAACTTGTATTTCTTTTTCAAAATTTGAAATCAATCATCAATTCATTAAAGCTTCAAACATTTCATCAAAGTAAATTCATCATCGGGGTTTTCGGAACTTACCTCATCGTTGTCGTCGCCATGAAGCATATTTGCAACTTCCTTTTGTTCTTCTTCTTCGAAGAAGATTCTCAGTCCATGTTGCCATGTAGCCTTCTTCTTTTTTTGTAGGCCTTTCTTCAAAAGGACATTCATATCTAAAGTGCCCTGGTTTTTACACTCATAACATACTAAGGGCTCTTTCTCTTTTTCTTTGTCCTTGTCCTTTTTCTTATCCTTTTCTCCTTCCCACTTGCTCCAAATTTTTTCTTGTGGAAGGGCCTTTCTTCTCATAAATCTTCTTGAATTTCTTTGCCAAGAGAGCAGTCTTCATCATCATCATCATCATCATCACTGCTGCTCTCTTCCTTTTGCAGCTTTGAGGGCAAGGTTTTCTTTTTTTGTCCTCCTCAACATGCTGCCTCATAGTCAGCTCATGGGTCATAAGGATCCTAGAAGCTCTAAAGGGTAGTGTTGAGGTCCTTAGCTTCTTGGATTGCAGTCATTTTTGCTTCCCATGATCTTGGTAAGTGACCTAAGAATTTTGCGAACAAGTTCAGAGTTAGTATATATTCTTACCAAGACTTTTCAAACCATTCACAATATCAGTGAATCTAGTGAACATGCATGTGATGGTTTCAGATTGTTCCATGTAAATAATTCATATTTATGAACCAAAATATTTATTTTTGATTCTTTTACTTGGTTTGTTCCTTCATGGTAATTTCCAACCTATCCCAAATTCTTTTGCGGAATTACATGTTGAGATTCGGTTGAATTCATTAGCATCTAAGGAACAATATAAACATTAATGGCTTTAGCATTAAGTTGTGCCATTTCCTATCATTATCATTCCAATCCCTTTC